>JAOPJH010066690.1:0-12217 GCA_027122575.1 Merluccius polylepis
AGAGAGAGAGAGAGAGAGAGAGAGAGAGAGAGAGAGAGAGAGAGAGAGAGAGAGAGAGAGAGAGAGAGAGAAAACAACAGATCCACTGATGTGTGGAACGGCGCGACATGAACCAGAGTCTTCCTGACACACAAGGTTAAACCCAGCTAACACAATTTGTCATTCCGCCACATTTAGTCTGCTTCCGACTCGTTTTGGACAGTTGTCATTGGGCACAGCCTATGATCAAGTTAAATTAAATCTAATTTAATTCAGTTAAATGTAATTATGCTATGCTAATGATAAACTAAACTAAGATAAACTAAGCTTAGTTAAATGAAGCTAATTATAGATAAATTATGCATTAGTTAAGTTAAATTAAGAAATAAATGTAGCCTGCATGCCTGAACACTGACAACAAGCACCACAAACTAACTCCATTGGAACCCATTGTCATTAGGTTGCCTGTTGCTAACCACAGATACACTGTCCTAAGTGGTTGTAGGATAAATGGTTTGTTGATGCATGTAGGTATTTCATTCTCACATCTTCACACATGAAAGATGTTGTAATTTATGCATGTGAGAAGTCAAAGTTTCGTCACGCATTAAAAGATGAAAATGTGATCCCTAATTATGGCATGCAAATATATTGCAAGAATATTTTCAAACCTGTTAGTATTCCCGTTCACATGTTTGAAAATTCCCATATTCATAGTGACACGTCATTTGCACGCGCACACACCCACACACACGCACAGACAACACTGTACAGGTGGTATTTAAGTGTTTCAGATGTCCTTGGCAGATGGCGCTGGTCCTGTGTGTGTGTTTATGTTTTGTTATTTGATCACTATACCACCATTAATTACACTTAAGCTCTTGGGAGAGGGCAACAGTTTTTGCAAATCAGTGTAGTTAGGAAAAAGGTTACGCCACCATTTTACAATTTCCTAGGGTTCATAACTCGACGTGCATACACTGTTTGGTGTGTCAGAAATGAAAGTCTGAAACCTGGTAAAATATTTAAAATTCTGACTGAAAGCTGACTTATACCACTGATGCCTGAACACCCTCGACAAACCAACAAACAACATCGGGCCTGTGTACCATACCCGTAAGTGTCTGTTGTCTGGTGTCTGGTTAAGTTTTTAGTTTGGCGAATCTGAGGTTTTTTTTAGTGTATTTCATTATTAGAAAATATTGTCATTAAAAAACACAGTGAACAGACAAAAAAGTAACCTGCAATATTTGATTGTTTTAGTGAGCCGGCGATGGATTAAGCTAACATTTAACCCTTCAGCGAGTCTAGTCCTGTTCCAATATCCATTTACTGTGTGTGCTTGTTAAAAGAGAGGTTTGAGAATTGTGACAAATATATTCAGCTGATTGTAGACAAACGGACGGTGTAATCGATGTAAAAGGGCCTTTAAGGTATTAAATCAAATAAGGACTCGGCCCTTCATGGCAAAAATCAATTGAGGCTTAATGACTGCTGCCCTGCAGCAGTTGATTAGCAGCACACACAAAACAGTGAATAGATCACATACTTTACCTCACACTGTTATACTATATTAACTATATTTCACAGCAGTGGGTCAAATATTACATTTAAATACAATATAATTTGAAATGATCAAATAAAAATAATGTCAGTTCTTACATTATGCAATCACTAAACCATTGGGTTAAGAAACATTAGAAAGAGGTCAAGAGTCATTTTCCATTTTTACCGGCTCATAAATATTCACTGTGGTTTTCATGAATAACTTTCATTAATATAATCAGTCAGTAAAAGATCTATTAACATATCAATCAAGTACCAAGTGAGGATATTTGCACTGAGCCCTCGTATCATCTTGATAATTATGTAAAAATCTCAATCCACTAGTTTAAACTTTCTTCTTTTCAGTCCATCTTGAATTGGCATTTTTAAAATGAAGTTTGCTCACTATTTAAGCAAATGCCCATTCATTTTTTTAAACAAACAAACCGTTTTTACAAAAATATGAAATGTTGGATAACATCTATATAATACAGCATTTCCGTAGCTTTGCTTTTTGTTCCATTTGTTCCATTTTATAGGTATATAGTTTACAAGAAAATAAATAATATATGTATATTATAGTAATGAATATCCTCATTGCATATATATAGATATATACAAGCATGGTCAATGTAATCTATCTAACCCAACCTCTTTAAAGACCGGGTAAATGCAATTCCATGTTTTCTTTCCAAACACAATAAATGTGTTGGAAAATAGTTGCTGAAAACACGACTTTGAACCTCTAACTCCACATTTCAGTAACACATCGTTCAAACTGTTTTTCACCGGTTTTCAGTCCAGGATTTTATGGGCTGTCCTAAAAGGATGCCGCGTGACGTCACGCGGCGATCATTAACATAAAATTAGCATAACTCCAACAGTATAGAACCCTTAACGGTACCTTAACGGTAGTTCAACTGCTCATTTTTTAATTGCAACACCTATACTATACTAGGGTTGTAAGAAAATATCGAAAGACTTAAATATCGCGATCTTTTTTTTCACGATACTGTATCGATATTCAAAAGCACTGTATCGATTATTTATAATACGTCCTCCGCGCCAAAGGAAAAATGAAATCCCGCGAGATGCCGCGGGAGAACCAGTCTGTGGCAACTTGCATGCTAACCGCGAACTTAGGACAGTGCACTGATAGGGTGGCCATTCGTCCTGTCCGCTTTTTCAAACACCCCCGCCGGTCACAGGTCCGCCCGGTCGTAGGTCCGCGGTGTGTTACTATTGCGCGCACACCAAGATAATTAAATCGATTGTTAGTCACTTTAAAAGGTAGAGAATTAAGTGAGGTCTGATTAGCAACTGTAGTAATCGGTAAGATCTCACTTTTTCCAAGGTTGAGTTTATACCCTGAGAAACTGCCAAAGTCTTTAAGGATAGTGATGATGTGTGGAATAGATACGAGAGGGTCCGATATATAAAGAAGGACATCATCAGCATACAAAGAAATGTTGTGTTCCTGATTCGCTCTGAAGATCCCTTTGATATCCGTACACTGCCTAATGGTGGCTGGGGGTTCCATTACCAATGCAAAAAGCAGAGGAGACAGTGGACAACCCTGTCTAGTCCCGCGTTGAAGAGAAAAGTATGGTGAATAAGTGTCATTATTTCTGACGGCAGCCAGAGGTGAAGTGTACAACAATTTGACCCAAGAAATAAAAGTGTCTCCAAAACCAAACCGCTTAAGAACATTAAACAAATAATTCCACTCAACACGGTCAAAAGCTTTCTCAGCATCTAAAGCTAAAAGTACTTCTTGGTGCTGAGAGGTGGATGATGTGTAAAGGATATCGAATACACGCCTGACATTAAAAAATAAATGTCTATTTTTTACCAATCCACTTTTGTCTGATGACACAATGGTGGGCAAAACAGACTCAAGACGGAGAGCCAATACTTTAGCCAGTATCTTAACATCTACATTAAGAAGACTTATTGGGTGCTAGGAGGAACAATTGTGGGGGTCCTTGCCTTTTTTAAGAAGAAGGGATATTGAGGCTTGACGTAAAGTTGGTGGAAGACATTGAGAATTCAAACTATCATCAAACACAGCTTTGAGTAAGGGAGCTCATTTTCCTGAGCAATTCTTATAAAATTCTGTAGGAAACCCATCAGGGCCTGGACATTTCCCACTCTGCATGCATGAGATGGCTCTGCTTATTTCTTCTAAAGAGATAGGGCTATCCAAAGATTCCCTTAACTTTTCATCTACAGTAGGGATATCTAGGTCTTTAAAAAAAGTATCCATTAGTCTCAGATCAGTGGGAGGTTCAGATGTGTACAAATTAGAGAAAAACTCACAAAACTGTTTGTTGATGTCCATTGGGTCTGATAATAATCCTGACTCAGATTCAATTTGATCAATGACATGACTAGTGGAAATATGCCTCAGACTGTAGGCAAGGGCTCTGCTTGGTTTCTCTCCATATTCATAGGACATATGTCTAGATTTTAACATAGCCCGTTCTGCCTGTCCAGTGGATAGCCTGTCAAACTCAGCCTGGTGCAACACTCGTTGTTTAAATAGCTCTGGAGTTGGGGCAGTAGCATACACCTTGTCTACCTCAGAGATAAGTTCAGAAAGTCTTGCTTGTCTAGCCATTCGCGCTTTGTAGGTATAGGCATTGAAGGAGATAATCCTCCCTCTCAAGTAGGCCTTAAGGGTCTCCCAAAGCAATGACGGGGAAGTCTCATCATTTGTATTGGTTTCTAAGAATGTGTCTATGTAAATATTAAGAGAAGCAATAAATGACTCATCTGACAAAAGGAGTGAATTGAGCCTCCATCTGAATCTATTAGGCCTATGGATGGGGAGAGTCAAAGCTAGTGTTACAGGGGCATGGTCAGATATTACAATACTTTTGTAATCGCAAGCATTTATCAGAGGCAGTAGGGTTTTATGTATGAAGAAATAATCTATGCGAGAGTAGGTGTGGTGAACAGGTGAAAAAAAAGAGTATTCCTTCTTTGTAGGGTAAAGGTATCTCCATGGGTCAGACATCGCACAACAGTGTAAAAAGTTATCTATGCATTCTGCTGTTTTTGATTTGAACAATTGTGCGAGTGGAGGATGGAGGAGTGAAGTTGATGAGTGTCTAAGTGCAGTATACTTGACAGAAAGTTATTCATAAATTTAGAATCATCCCAATTCGGGGCATAAACACAAGCCAATGGCACAGGCAAAATGTAGAGTTTACCAACCACAATAACAAAACGGCCATTAGGGTCCGATTTGGTTTCAGATGTTACGAATGGTACTGATTTGTTAATCAAAATCCCAGCACCCCTGGCCTTACCCTGAAAGTTCGAATGGTATACCTGGCCAACCCAGCCCCTCTTCAGGCCAATACAGTCAGACCCACGGATATGAGTCTCAGTAAGGAATGCTATGTCAGTTTTCAAGAGTTTAAGGTGAGAAAGGACTTTGGAGCGTTTAATAGGATGGTTAAGTCCTTTCACATTCCAATTGGTAAACTTTATCGACAGCCCACTCCCCCTACAGGACGTATTTGAATTAGCCATATTCAGAAATGTACATATTGACCAGGAACAACACTATGTAATAGATGGCATCTGTGACTCAGAAAAAAGTAATAATCAAAATTAAGTGTAACCACAAGTGGACAAAGTGGAAAAAACAACAACAAAGAGACAATCAAAAATACACTAACCCCCCACCCCCCAGCACTATCCCAAACAGAGTGCATAAGCCCCAAGGGAAAATACCCAAAATCACTAGCTTGGGTCTCTAACTTAACCTAAATTGACTCAAAGCTCAGCAACCAACCATAAAAGAATATATAGCAGAGCAAATTACCATGACTGCATACAGCAAATTCAAATAAATAAATATATATATATATATAAAATAATAAAATAACCGCTAAGCTATACAGTTGGGAGGACTATTACCCCCCAAGCGCAATGCAAGGCTACAAAGTGCAGCACTCTAACAGAGAACAGAGAACACTGCCATCAACAGCCCAATCAGTACCTTTGTGGGGGGACGCGCGGCGGCCGGGGGGACCAGCCCCAACCACGCCCCCCCAGCGGCACGCGGGACACAAACAAAACCCCCCGCCCCCCCCCCCCCCCAACATAAATCTCCGTAAACAAACAAATACAACATGGGCCATGAACCACAACCACAGGAACACCTTGTAAGGCTTTGTAAAAATACAAAATTAAGAGAAACATAGAAACATAGCCCCACCATAAGGCCATAGGTTTGCTATATGCATTTTTTTCTTCCTATAACTATGCGCCAGATAGACGCAAATGAAAACATTTTCAGAACAACTCAAAGTCAACTCACTATTATGTATGTCCACAATGTACCTGATCATGGTGATGTTAGGATGTTATCCTTTATATAGGATACTGCCAGTTCGGGATTAGTAAAAGATTTCTCCTCACCCTTGAACATGACACGAAGTATGGCAGGAAAGCGAAGACCAAACTTAACATCCTTGTTATCTTTAAGGAGCCGCTTCGCCTCCGCAAAAGCAGCTCGCTTCTTAGCCACTTCAGGTGCAAAGTCGGGGAAGATGTGTACGCGCTTCTCCTTGTAAAACAGCTGCTTCTTCTGACTTGAAATGCAGAGGATGCGATCCTTCACGTCCCCATGATGTAGTCGAACTATGAACGGCCTCTCGCCCGCTCGGTGGCCACGGTCGAGACGTGGTGCGTCTTCCAGATCCAATATCTCCTTCAATGCAGCCGCACAAAACTGCCACGGGTCGTTCCCTTCTTTACCCTCCTCTATTCCAATGAGGCGAATATTCTGGCGACGGCTTCGGCTTTCCAAGTCCAAGCACTTCTCTGTCAGACCGAACACTTCTGACTGCAAACTCTTCACTGTTGTTTCCAGGGTCATGACAGACGAGCTCCATTCTGTAGCAGACTGTTCCAGGTCGTCAATACACTTGGTGTTCTGAGAATTAGCCGACTGTAGAGAGTTGACGGTGGAATGCAACTCTTGGCGAATGGAGACTATTTCTTGACGAAGGGCAGCCGTCTGTGTATCCATTTTCGAGCCCAATGCTTCAATCGCCAACATAATTTTCTTGACAGAGTCTGAGGAGAGTTGGGGTGCATCAGCTTTTGCGGTAGGGCTAGTAGCCTTCCTGCTAGTAGCTGAGTTAGCTGACTTTCCGCGATTAGCCATTGTTGTTTAAACAAAGCGAGAAAGTGTAATTTCTTCATCTAAGTGACTCGACCAAAGTCGTAAGAGTTTAGGAAGATGATTCTATACATGTATTTGCATTTTGCATGCTAAAAAAATGATTAAATTAAAAGTTGGATGCAGAGCTCAGGACCTCACAGCCTTACATGACGAACGCCAGCCGCCACAGTGTGCACTTCTGTCTGTCATTCAGATGTATAGTTAAATAGATTACATTATGGTCTGATGTATCTGCTGTTCCTATGGAACATTCCCTTACCCTATGTCTATCAGTAACATTCATCAAAAAGAAGTCTATTCTGGAATGAACACGGTGAGTAACTGAGTAACGGGTATAGTCTTTTTCAGATGCATGAAGGTTCCTCCAGACATCAAACAAAACGGTTTCTCGAAGTTGAGATCTCTTGATTTAAGACATTTAGATCTTTTTATACTTGTTGTGTCTATAGAGTGGTTCAGGACTGTGTTCCAGTCATCTGCACAGACCAATACTCCTTCACTTTCAGAGGTTGATATGTGAAATAGAGACTTAAGAAATGTTCTATCGCTCTCTGGAGGGGTATATATATTAGCAAATGTGACAAGAATGTTATCAATCCTTCTTTTGATAATTATATATCTACCCTGTGTATCACTCTTTTCCATAATTAATTCAAAATTAAGACTGTTAGAAATCAGAGTAGCAACACCTCTTTTCCGGCTGTTTTCACATGAACTAAAAAAGAGTTTAAATATCCAAACTTTTTTAAACTTCTCGTGTTCGTTTTTCCCTTTACAGGGTTACTCAGGCCATTTAAAAAAGCACATTTCAGACTATGTGACCCTATCATGTATACTCTTCAAAGCAAGCAAGCAAGTGTCCCCACAAAAGAATCTCTTAACTTGAACTACAACTAGAAAAAATAAACATGAACGTGAACCGACCTCCAAGGATGAGAGGGGGCGAGGGAGCAGCCTCTCACTCTGAGAGGGCCCAATGTTAAGGGTGGTCAAATAGTCAAATACCAATGTCTACCATCCAACCACCAATGTTTTTCCCTCGCTCTCCAGGCCACGGCAGTCCCCTTCACCCGACGCCCAGCTGCCTGCGGCCATCCCATCAGCTCCAAAAGCCGTGTCTCCGCGATGCTCTCTCCTTCGATTGGCTCTGGTTCTTCCACAGGGAAGGCACACTTCTTCAGCTCTCTCTGTGCCTCCTGTGCGGTGCTGTATGTGCGGACTCCGGTGGCCCAGTGGATCCGCATGCTTGTGTATGGTGTCTGGAAGCAGATACCTTTTTCTTTTAGGGCTTTTTTGATTGCATTATATTCCTTGCGCTTTTTAACTATCTCCGATGCATAATCATGATCGAAGTAGATGAGTCTTTCACCCACTTGTATTTTCTCCTTTTTCCAAGCTTCTCTCAATATCAGCTCCTTAGTGGTAAACTTCAAGAAGTTGACAACAATGGGCCTTGGGGGTGCATCGGGTCGGGATCGGGGCGCCAGGGTCCGGTGTGCCCACTGTATTTTGAGGTCCATGTCTTGAGATGCTGGTAGCTCGCTTTTAATGAATTTCTCTACAAACTTTAGTACCGAGTCTCCCTCTTCCCCCTCCGCCACCCCGAAGATGCGTATGTTGTTTCTTCTCGACCAGGATTCTAAGTCTGTTACTTTTTGCTGCAGGGATCTTTGTTGTTTGAGATACGTACAGAGCGTCTCCGTTGCCTCCTCGGTCCATCCCTCCACCTGCTCCACTCTGGACTCTGCCTCGCCTACACAGCCCGACAAGCTCTGCACTGCCGTTGTCAGATTATCGAGATTATCGAGTAATTTCCTGTTTCAGACAATCATTGTGCCCCTCCATATCATTTTTGAGCGCATTAATCGCTCTAATGACATCTCCGGAGTCTGTGTTTGTAGCAGGGTTTTTCTGGTTTGCCGCTGCGCCGCTACGTGTGTTAGCCTGGGCTAGTCCGGTGTTGCTAGCATTCGACGTCGAGACATTTTTTTCTTGCGCTTTTGGCATGTTTGTTTTTTTCCATTGGTCTTTGGTGGTTCTTCTTCCACTCGTCGTGCCCTTGCTCAAATAAATATGGACTTTTCGAGTTGCTAGACTAGGCCTGGGAGAGCGACTTTTTAAATGTATTTTAGACATCAATTCCTGGATGACAGAAAACTTCTTACAGCTCAACCAGGGCAAGACTGAGGTTTTAATTATTGATCCTAAGGTGCAGAGAGAGAAACTTTTATTAAAACTTCAAACACTGTCTTTAAATCCATCTGATCAGGTAAAGAATCTGGGCGTCATCTTTGACTCTGAGCTCAATTTTATTCCACATATGTAACATGTAACAAAAACAGGTTTTTACCATTTAAAGAACATAGCCAGAGTCTGCCCCTTTCTCTCTTGTGCTAACACAGAGACACTAATGCATGCTTTAATCTCCAGTCGTATTGACTACTGTAACGCCCTGCTTTCTGGTCTTCCAAAAAGAAACATCTCAGATTTACAACTTTTACAGAACTCTGCAGCACGTGTGCTGACGAAGACCAGAAAGCGGGCACATATTACACCAGTTTTAAAATCACTGCATTGGCTCCCTGTGTGTTTTAGGATTGATTTTAAGGTCCTTTTAATGGTTTTTTAAATGTCTTAGGGGTCTTGGACCTTCTTATCTTTCAGAATTGCTTTTACCATATGAACCCTCCCGCTCCCTTAGATCCTCCGGCACTGGCCCTTTAATAATCCCCAAAGTTAAAACACGAACCTACGGTGAGGCATCTTTTCAGCACTATGGCCCCCATCTGTGGAATAGCCTGCCAGAGGACCTGAGGGCCGCAGAGAGTGTTGATATTTAAAAAAAAAAATAGGCTCAAGACCCAACTATTTATTTTGGCTTTTAACTGATGTTGTATTTATTAATTAATGTATTTATTTATTTTAGTCCATTTTATTCTGTTATTCCTATTCTTTTTTATAGTGAGGCGGCCTAACTCAACATTACATAACAATTGTTCATTTTGTGATAAAAGCACCAAATTTGGCAGATGTGTTGATAGATGCACCCTGGTGGCCGTGGCAGCCATTTTTCAAAATGGCCACCAGCGGTTGGTCAAACTTTCCTATCCCATTGGACCCACATGCAATAACAGACATAATCTAGATCCTAGTAGCCCTGAGAACCAAATAAAATACTCACTCACATTCTATGGACTTTTACAAAGTAATTGGTCATTTCATTATCTTATTATATAGTGCCGTGAATCAGTAAAAACAGTACTCGTAGTATTTTGTCAGATGAAGGATACTAGAGCAAACATTGTTTTTTATTTTATTTAGAAAAGTACAGAAGCACATAAGTAACATACCTATACTTATGTAGAATGTTGACATTCCATTGATAAATATAGTAGAACTAGTAGCATAGGCGGAAATCCCAGGGGGGACGGGGACACAACACCCATCGTGGGAAAAATATGATTTGTCCTCCCCAATATATCACTGTACACATAACTATGTAATTTCAATAATATTAATAATATGCAATGAAATCACTTGTGCTGATTATAGACACTTACTAGCGCATTTTTAAGTCTCAAAAGATTGCGATGATGAGCCTTTGAGGTTTGACAATGGTGCTCAAAGAGGGAAGAGAGCCGCCCTCAATTCCAGTACTGGGCAACAGTCATGGCATTGGAGCTGTGTTTACTGGTCTATGTGCGATCCCTGCGGCAGTCCTCCTTCAGCATGTACATCGATGCTCTGACAGAACTCATCCCCTGGTTCTTTGCTGTGGTCCATACCAACTATGCCCGCTGGATCCCAGTTCATCTCCGTGACATGACTGAACTTCCAACAAGACACCCAGATGAGCAGAATAATGCTTGCATCAAGAGTGATGGAGGGGCGGTAGGTCTTACAGACAACCCTAGTGCCCTCAGGCGGTGGATGGTAGCTGGCCCTGAGGTTGCAGCGCTGATTGAGGACTTGCACAGCTGCAAGATGCACACCAGCTCAAGGGAAGATGAGATGAGGTACTCCACCATGATCATACATCAAGTGTGCAGGAAGCATTTAGGAAAGATGTCTATTCACTCGTCAATGGAATGGAAGAACTGGGCAACCCATTCGAAGAGGAAAGCGAAGACCTGCTTGTTCTTGACAGCAAAGAGATTGCAGATTATTCTTTCAGCATGAGAACCAAGCATGGCCACCAGCACTCTCCGATGGAGGAAGATTATGACTTGGGACCAAGAGTGAACTTCTGACATGCCTGGAGGACCTGTCTCCAGCTAGGACCCTGATGCTACCTGTGTAGTTTTTGATGGAGCTGCCATCATTCAGATAATGAAGCCAGCAGGTGCCATGACATTTGATGAATATGCCCAGCAGGTATTCATCCCATATATCTCTTCTCAGCTGTGCAGTGTGTCACGTGTGGACCTCATTTGGGATACTTACAAGGATGACTCCCTGAAAGGCACAACAAGAGCCAAGTGTGGAAAGGGTGTAAGGAGACGTGTGGTTGGGAAGGGCAGAACTTTCTGCGGGTTGACACCTTCAAGACAGAACTATTCAGTTTCCTGTCCAAGGTCCTCTTTCAGGTGTCATGTGAGGAGGACAAGGAAGTTGTCCTCACTGATGGAAGGGGCTGCACAGCGACTGCAGGATCTCCACACCCTGGCCCCATGCAGCCATGAAGAAGCTGATAGTCATATGCTACTGCATTTATCACACGCTGCACAGCATGGCCACCACCAGATGCTCATTCGCACTGTTGACACTGATGTTGTGGTCTTAGCTGTTGGATGTGAACTGTGTCTAGCATTTGGAGCTGGCAAGAGCTTTCGCTACCTGGCAGACCACCAAATAGCTGCGTGCCCCGGACCAGAGATGTCATGTGCCCTTCCAATGTTCCATGCTTTGACAGGCTGTGACACTGTATCCAGCTTTGCTGGACATGGAAAGAAGGTAGCATGGTCAACATGGAAGTCACTGCCGGAACTGACAGATGCACTATTGTTGCTGGCAAATAGACCAAAGGAGATCCCAGATGATGCAATGAACATTATTGAGAGGTTTGTCATACGTATGTTTGACAGAACCAGTGAATCCTGCCTACCCGAGCTGCTCTGGTGGAGCATGCCAAGAGAGCAGTCTACCAGGGTGGTCACATCTGGGGGAAGACACTGCTATCAGACCCTGTGCTGCCATCAACAACTGACTGGGGGTGGGTGAAGACAGAAGGAATGTATGAGCCCACTGGACGATGTTGCCACAAGCATCAAAATCCTGCCACGAGCTGAGCTCTTGTGGCTGTAAGAGTGGTTGCAGAAAGCGCTGCAGGTGCAAGAAGGCTGCACTTCAGTGCACAGGCCTCTGTGAGCGAGAATGTGCCAGCTGACTCTAAGATCTCTCATTTACTCAAACATTAAAGACCGGGTAAAGTCAAAATAAATATGTGTTTTGAGTTTGTCAGACTAAAGAAGAAAGGGTTATTAACCACCC
>JAOPJH010066694.1:0-12217 GCA_027122575.1 Merluccius polylepis
CACACACACACACACACACACACACACACACACACACACACACACACACACACACACACACACACACACACAGTTTATACAGTACTTACGTGTACATACTTGATCCTATTTTTCTATATTGTTTTAAACACCTTAAATAATTGTTTTAAACACCTTAAATAAACTTGTTTTGTAGTTTATCTTGTACCTTGTTGTACTTTTTATCTACTTGCGTTGCACTGTGAGTCGTTGGTGAGCCTGGTATTCAAGCATTTCATTTCCAGTATTGACCGCTGCTCATTGATCCATTAACGGGCACATGACTAAACTTGAACACGCACACGCACACGCAGGCACGCGCCTACCTTGACGTGAAACTCTCCGTCCAGCAATATATTCTGCGTCTTGAGGTCGTGGTGCAGCAGCGGAGGGGTCATGTTATGGAGGAAGTTGACTCCCAGGGCGATCTCGTACAGGATCCTCAGCCTCAGGGGCCAGTGCAGCTGGGGATACAAGTCCTTCTGTGGGCACAACACACAGAACAACACTAACGTCGATGATGTGTTGTTACTCATTACAGTCCAGTGTATTGATCCCAGGGCCACGCCTTCATTGTACGTGTTGTATCTCGGATGGTTAGTTATGTCAGTGTTATTTATTAATTGTTTTGTATTGTATTATTGCTAGACAAATTGCTAGATTTTGTTGAAGGTGGTTTAGAAAAGTAGAAAAGAAATAACTTTGGGGCAAAAAAAACATGTTGTCACCAGATACTATTAATAGCCAAGGAATAGTATTCTAGTTTCACTTTGAGAATTCATTGGTAAAAGTGTAGAGGAACTGTGCTAGTGGCATGGGACCAAATGTTACCATGGCCAAACTTTTCCATACTATTTTACCCCGTTACCGCTTTATTTATGTAGTTTAAAATAGGTACTCTGGTGCTCTGCCCTAAGACAGCGGGTGGAGCTGAACTGGAGCATGGAGTGGACTGCGTTGCGTCTACACATAAGGTAGACTCTCACTCCAGGTTCTGTGCCACATCTTTTTCTACACCGCCTACCGTGAGGCCACTGGGGTAAGAGCCTCACTACGGCACCGCCTAGTCGTAATAAACCACCGTGTCACCCTGTCATTTCAAACACTGGGGCCTGTTCAGGAATAAATCAATCAAAACAGGAACTGTAAAAGCCAACTGCTCCGCAACGGTCAACTGAAATATGTGAATAAAATAAAATAAAATAAAAACAGGGGGGGACAGTATTTAATAATGAGGAACCAACGCCATTACCTGGTTCTCCTTTATGTTTAAGCAGGGTCTCACACGCGCACACACACACACACACACACAACAACCCAAGCATCAACTCAACGGCCGCCGCAGGCACAGCATCGCCGCAGGCCCACACAAGGCCCCCCCGCCCCCCTTACCTCGTGGAGCAGGCCGTCCAGGGAGCCGTTACACATGAACTCCGTCACGATGCAGAAGAACTCCGGCTCGTTGCACACGCCGAAGATCTGGATGATGTAGTTGAACCTGGCCTTGTGGAGCACCTCCGCCTCCTTCAGCAGGCAATTCCTCTCCCTGGCAGGCAGACACACAGGCGCACAGACAGACAGGCACACAGACAGAGAGACACAGACAGACACAGATAGGCACACAGATAGACAGACACAGACACACACAGGCACACAGATGGAGAGACACACAGGCACACAGACAGACAGACACACAGGCACACAGACAGAGAGACACAGACAGACACAGATAGACACACAGACAGAGACAGACACACACACACACACACACACACACAGTCATGTATCAACGCATAAATACTACCTGGTCAGGATGTAACAATCATAACACACATCGTCACGTGACCTCCATCATTAAACAAGTGCCATTACAGAACCGCAGGTCGGTGTAACACAGACAGACACTAGTAGGAGATGTATGGCTGTGTGTGGGTGTGTGTGGGTGGTGGTGGTGCTGGTGCTGGTTGGTAGTATAAGGGGACTATAAGGGATACCTTTCGCCCACCGGAGAGTCGATCTTCAGGCACTTGATGGCCACGGTGGTCCTCCAGTCCGAGTGCTGAGCCTTGAACACGGTCCCGAAGCCCCCCTTGCTGAGGTAGTGCAGGTCGGTCAGCTTCTGGTACGGGATGACCGGCAGCGTGCTGGTCAGGCTGCCGATGTTCACGCAGCCGACGTGCGCGTTGCCCTCCATGCCGACACTCACAGCGGGGGTCTGCGGGTCCAACCTCCCAGCCGCCGGGCAGCTTAAGCTAGCTGCGGAGGGCGGACGTCGTCATGACAGCGGCGGCGACACAGAAACCTACATATGGCGACGGGCTCTGCTGCGCATGGGGTTAGGAGTGTGTGTGGGTGTGGGTGTGTGTATGGGTGTGATGGTGGTGGGGGGGGGGGATCCACCGTAGATAGGAAAAGCTCCGCCACTCATGTCTAGTAAATCACGTGGTGTGTTGAAGTTTCGCCCCAGCCTGGCGGCGCCCACCGCTACGCGCGTCTTGCCGCCTCCACAGGCGGGCGAGCCAGAAAGCGAAAGCAGCTGCGGGAGGGCGGCAGCTTGTCTTCCGGTGTTTCGACACCAGCCCCCGTTCCGTTTTTATTGAAGACCATGTGAAGCGCAATTCTGATATTTTTTTATTTTGTTATTTATTTTTTTGAGGCTGTGTCACCGTTTCACGTTGAATTGTGCAGTTCGACCGTTTTTTTAAATTGTATTTTTCAACCATTTTCGCGTTTTCTGTGGTTTTATGGGCGGGGCTTAAAGGGTACACGATGACGTAACGCGCTGTAGCCTTAGCAGCGCCCCGCCCCTAACAACCAGAGCGCAGTTTCGTCACTGCTTGTCCCGCTCAATCACGAGTTGGACAGTTATTAGTTTCACAGTTATTAGTTGGACAGTTATTAGTTTCACAGTTATTAGTTGGACAGTTAGTTTGACAGTTATTAGTTTCAAAGTTAGTAGTTTCACAGTTAGTAGTTTCACAGTTAGCCTATTAGTTTCACAGTTAGTAGTTTCACAGTTAGTAGTTTCAGTTAGCCTATTAGTTTCACAGTTAGTAGTTTCAGTTAGCCTATTAGTTTCACAGTTAGTAGTTTGACAGTTATTAGTGTCACAGTTAGTAGTTTCACAGTTAGTAGTTTGTTTCACAGTTATTAGTTTCACAGTTAGTAGTTTCACAGTTAGTAGTTTGTTTCACAGTTATTAGTTTCACAGTTATTAGTTTCACAGTTAGTAGTTTCACAGTTAGTAGTTTGTTTCACAGTTATTAGTTTCACAGTTAGTAGTTTCACATTTATTAGTTTCACAGTTAGTAGTTATTAGTTTCACAGTTTGTACTTTACTTTACTTTACTTACTTATTTTTACAATTCCCCATGCCCCCTCCAAGTATTTGTTACATTTCAATGAAAAACTTTTTCTTTAAAAAAAACAGCGCCCAAGATCTTTGCCATACTCATTCTGCTCGCTCAGCACGCCATTGCTACAATGGTAGATGACAGCAGCAACGGGTGAAGAAGATGCAGCTCTCGCTGCCAGCAGTGATGATGACCCGGACAGGGATCACCTATGGCCATATCTGCATGCTGCTGATTGGTCGTGGAAGATACCAAAGCCGCCAGTCACCAGTACGCTTTTTTAGCTCCAAACCTCGACCGGCCAGCTCTTCCAGGTCTGCCCCCGGCTGCATCCTCAGGGACAGGTCAGCTGCTGCTGCTGGTCCCGCTCACTCTCAGCTCACTAGCTTGGTTCTCTCCTGCATCCAGCCTACGCCTCAATCACCTCTCAATAGATTAAACAGTTGTATATTCAGGGAAATGCACATTTATCAATTCAATTTCTCTTTCTTGCAGAGAAAGCATCCCCATCAGTTAGAGTTAGTTACTCTAAATTGACTCGGTCACAACAGCACAACAACACATAAGAGAAAGTTAAAAGAAAATCCTCCTGCCAGTACTAACAAGCAGCTCAAGTTGGATGTCTAGAAAATGAGTGTCACAAGTGTCCATAAACAAAGCAGTTTGGCATAGAAGGCCTTCAACCATTCAGTGTGGTGGCCCTACAAGCATTCAAAGACCTGATCCAGGACCTTGAATATTTACTCAAGTATGTTTTAAAAATCGGTTTTGTGGTGTTTGATTGGGGGACTTTCTACTTTTACTGTAGTCATATTTTAATTTATACTTCTACTTTTGGGTACTTTTATCACCTCTGACAGTTAGTGGTTTCACACTTAGTATCACAGTTAGTAGTTTCACACTTAGTAGTTTCACAGCTCCGCCCCCCTGTGCACAAACGAGAGCTGAGAATAATGCTTATTTTTTCCACGATTTTGAATCCTAATTTGATACTTGGCAACTTTTTTAATCATTCAAATTTGGCTGGGTGGTTATTAACACATGTTTCTATAGTGTGACAATCTCTAAACACATTTACTTTTGGTTTACACAGACTTTAATTTGTATAGCTATCATTGTAGCTTTCCATTGAGCTATTTTAATTATTATTATTATTACTATTATTATTATTATTATTATTATTATTATTATTATTATTATTATATATTATGTCTAATATTTATTTCTTATTTAGGGGATGAAGTCGTACATTTATTTACAAGAAACAAACTTTGTTTCATTTCCTTTTGCGCTGAGAGTGGTTCCTGCTGAAACTTTGACATCAATGTCAAATGACATCAATGTTTATTCTACTAACAGAGAGGACTGGGAGGTGTGCATCTCACCGGACGTGGTCGTGTTGTCATTAAAGCAACTTGAACTTGAACATGAAATGGACATTCACAAACGGAAGCTAAAACAGGAATTAATCTTTCATATAGGCCTAGGATATTGCTTTGACCGAGATGTGTCATGCTGGAACCGCTGAAATTAGAAGTCGTGAAGAGGAAGCTTATGGTTTATTGTGACAACAACAACAACAACAATGCTGTTATTTGGGAATGTCTGTAAATCCATTCTTTCAGATAATGAGATAATATTGTGTTGGTGTGTTTGAATGTAGGTATATTTTAAGATTGACAGACATTTATAGGCATATTATGTGTGTTTATTTAAATGGGCCTCTTCCTGAAGATAAGACAAGATAAGACTGAATTTTAGATACTTTCCCGGAGGACATTAAGGAAATGTCCTCCGGGAAAGTATCTATAAGATTACCTATTAAAGTACCTCCGTCCATGTTTTTAACAATGCAATCAGTTGGTTAGCAAATTATTCATAGTTCACTCCAAATTGTTGCTGAATGAATTCAGTGGGCTACTGGTGAACCTGGTCAACACCAGGTGGCGCTGTAATATCACTTTCCTCGGCTCCAAGGAGGAAATCAAGGGCAAGCATCGAGGACAACAAACAGCGCAATAACCCTCAGTTGGTCTTGTTGTTGGGCTCAGTAATGTCACACGTGTTCAGTGGTAAATGAATAAGTAGAAGAATATGAGAACATATGTCTTTGTATGTTCTCAAAGAAAATAAGGTTTTACCACAAACATAATGCAAAGCCAATGTGGTCAGCATGTAGGCCAGTGGTTCCCAACCTTTTGACTTTAGGCGTACCATTAAATTGTCATCAGGCCCTTTCGCGGACCACCTCATATGCAAACGGTAAAAAGTAGATAAATACACACGCAGTGGCTGAGCAAAGAGTGCCAGCAGCGCCCCCTTTGTACACAATTATTACTGCAAGAAGGCTATGGCCAGTGGGAAACAGTGGAAAGGAAAAGCCAGCAACACTGCTGCTCCCGGTGTTTCTTTTGCAAACACACATTAACATAAAACATCACATGAACAAAATATCACAATGGAAAACTGAATCTGAAATTAAAAACAAGCCGTAATACTGTAGCGACTGTAGAACCGTGACACAGACATGTATGTGAGTGTTGTTTGGTGTGATCGGTGTCGGAAAAAAAAACTATAAAGATATATTTATTGTTCAATGATCTATATTTTCTATTTCTATTTCTATCTGTATTGTACTGTATGTCCCCAGGCCACCTGAGGCAGGGAGGATGAAACACCTTTGAAAATAAACTGCTCTGCTTTAGCACCTGCTGACTGAGTCTCCTGTCTGTGCTCTCATCAATGAAGTCCAGCCCAGTCGAGGTTAAAAAACACTGGTCTTGGTTACAAGGATTTCCCACAAAACCTGAGAACAAAAATGCTTCATCTGGTTCACTTTAAACTGTTTAACAATTTACTTCACAAAGAAGTGGAAAACTTCCTTTACCCTTTGTACATGTTCCTGGTTGTTATGTGTTCCCTTTCTTTCTTCTCTGGAGAGGGTCATCTTGATTAATGATGCAATCAAGGATTGGGATGCATAATTCGGCTGTATTATTTCTCCAAAAAATTACAAACATCAATGACAACAACAACAACAACACCAACAGAGTGAAAATGGTGTCAAATGCCAACTTAACAGTTGGCCACCAACCCTGGTCTGTCAAGGCTCGTTGGCTAGTCTGAAACACCGCTAATTGGCAAGAATTCAAATAAACCCCCTCCAGACCACCACTCTGCTCATTTTGTTGCACCTTGTAAAAGCACTAATGTGTCAATGCAGACCACTAGGCTAAAAAATCTACTTAATTAGAAGTAGGCCTACTGTCACTTACTACATTTGACTTAAAGTGGTAATCTTGAAGATTTCTGTTTCATTGTCTTGGGCGACACCTATGGCGATGAGCAGTAATTGCAACACCCAGTTCATAATACTGCAAATACAAGGGCGTTTATCGGTGGGCCGTAGGCTCAATCCCCATTGTTTTACCTCATTCGGCGATAGTGACTTAACAGACATTTATTTACATGAAAATCTTCGAGGTTATTACTTTAAGTGGGAGTAACTGGTGTAAAAAAAATCAACTTGAGTAAAGGTGAAAAGTAGCTAATTTAAAATAGAACTCAGAGTTAAAGTTACTTAGTTACTTTTTTAGTTGTTTTTTTTGGGGGGGGTTATGTCATCTCTCCCATGAAATAAAAAGTACTAAAACATATATAAAGTTCAAACTAGGTTTTCTGAAACGCATCAACCAAGTCCGATGGGGTTTCAGCTGTTTCTTGTGTTTTCCAACTTATCCGTCTCCATCTCCTTTGTGATTAAGATCCAATGTATTCTCATTGCTGTCAGACTGACCTTTACCTGCGGCGCTGCAGTTAGCCAAGGTCAATAGATTGGACAGTTTCTGGCACGCAGGCGCAGTTCATATAAAACATGGGGTTATTTTACATTGTAACAGAAGCGATTTTAAATGTAGCAAAGTACTTTACTTCAAACAAATAAGTTTTTTTTTTAAGTACCCAAAAAAGCTACTCAATTACAGTAAGAAGAGTAATTGTAATTTGCTACTTTCCACCTCTGGCTCCAAGTCTGTTCGCCATGAGTCTGTTATTGCTTTTGGATGTTGTATATGGGCGGATTAAAAAGTGGTATAGCAAGTCTTGCCAGGCCCACTTGATCATTTGCAGCCTCTTGTTCCTTGGCCCAGTCAATCCACCATCAAGCCAAGCTATTGCTATCAACAATGCCTCCAAGCCTGACCCATCCAAGTGTGTGTGTGTTTCTGTGTGTGTGTGTGTGTGCGTGTGTGTGTGTCTTTTACTTGAATTACTCTGGAATTGTTCTAACATGGAGTTTGTTTACTGGGTGTCAAATGATTTAATGTTCAGTACTTTCTCAAACTGAACAAAATAAAAATAAGTAGGTGTTTGCGTCTATGCTTAAAATAAATTTGTCTCAATCAACAGACATCGTCATCTTCATCATCTTGCATCAAGATGAAAGTGCTGCACTTTTTAGAAGACTTAGCTTTGGATAAAAGCAACAGTGGGTTTTAGATACATGATCTTAAGGAGCAGGTTGGGCATCTTGCTCATAGCTCCTACAGGGTGGACTGCAGAATTAGGGTTTGAACCCAGAACAGTTCGGCTGGGAGTAAAAACATTAGATAGCACTTAATGAATCCCGAGAGAGACATTCAAGACTAACTTAAACATCATACTAACACAAGTAAAGTCAAAGACACAGAAATAGACAAACACTATTGTGCACCTTGACGCCATTTCTACTGGATCATTCATTAATTTAAAAAACACACACTCTCCACCAACACATTGTAAAACACACACAGAAGCGTTGTGTTGTGTTGCTACAGATCTTGGGGACAACTTATGTCCGAGGAAGTTTTGGCTGAATACGATTTCACAGCCAAGTGGAAACAGCTGTGGAAGGAGGAGGACTTCAGATGAATCTGGACCATGTTGTAGGGTAGCCCCCCCCCCTCTGTCAATCTGTAACTGCTTTAGTGACATTTTGGCTGCCTTTACTTTGCACAATTAGTCACCTGTAGTGGCCAAAGAGTTTAAGTGTGTGCTGAGTGATCTACCAGCGAACGAGCCCACGCAGGATACCGCCTCCTGCAACGATCCTGCAACAACCCCATTCACTACCTGTTGTTTCCGCTGTGCCGTGTTTAGTGTAACGTCCATCATCCGTGTTCATGTGCCATTCTCTTCACCTGTATTTAACATGTTTTTAAGTTCCTCAGTCCCTGCCCGGTGGTTTGTCGGTTCCTTGTCTGTTGTAGGTTTGACTCTGTCCGCGTGTTTCCATGAAGTAAACCTTTCGTGCCGGCCCTGGGTCTGAGCTCTGCGTTTGGGTTCACCTCCCTGCGCAAGCTGTGACAGCTCTCAGTCTTTTGCAAGTCTGCCCATCTGTTACAAAGATTTGTGCATGGAGAGTGTTTAAACAGGTGCGTTGCTTTATAAGCCCCGCAACAATATCGACAACAACACCGATAAATACCTACAAATGCCAGATAGCAAAAGCTCAAACAGACAACTATAACATTTAATGGGCATACTTTTAAGGGCGCCAAAAGAAGACCACACTATCCAATGGGAAAGCTGGTGGGAAATCTGCCAACACAAAGAGGTCTATGTCATCACATCTATTGTAATGTATACATTTTATAAGAGGGGTGTGTGTGTGTGTGTGGGGGGGGTGTTGAAGAGGTCTATGTCATCACATCACGTCTATTGCTATTAATTACATGTAATGTATTCATTTGTTAAGATGGGGTGTGTGTGTGTGGGGGGGAGAGGTCTATGTCATCACATCACGTCTAATCTATGGGCGATGGTGACGCCACAGCCACAGACCGCCACGCGCGCAACAACAAAAAAAACACGCGCGCAAAGACACGCGCGCGGACAGACGGCCAGACAGACGCTAGCTGACTGACCCGCTGCTCATAGCCTCCCTCCCGCATCACAGCACCGCACTGCAGCCCGGTTATTACGCTTTATTACGCTTTATTACGCTTTATTACGGGTTGGAGACAGGGATAAAGGACGATTTTAAAGACGAACAATATGTAAGACTTCTACTTTAGCAGCTGGCTGGCTCCCTGTTGAGTTTTATATAAACCGTTAAACGTCCGTTGTAATCTCTCGTCAACAGATTTCCTCAAAATGTGGACTATAAAGGCTAAATACTTACTCTTCATTTGCCTTTTGTTCAGTCCATTGTCTTGGGCAGAGGACTTGAAGAAAAACGCGAGTAAGAAGGAGATGAATGATGCAGGTAAGACTACGTAGGACTTTATCTTGCAGGCGTACTTCTCTCTGATGATGTATTCATGTATTCATGTATTCATGTATTCATGTATTAATATATTAATGTCCAGTGTGGGTACAACGTACACTGATGCCTGGCATGATCAAAAACAAACATCCCATAATAACCCGTTTGATCTTGTGACATGCCAACCACTCGCCTCACTGTGGCAGGTGACATCGTGAAATCGTGAATTAAATCAGGTTAGAGATGAAATAATGAATTCCCTAATCTAGCAGGCTATTGATATCATATGCTACTTGTCTTTGTGCTCACCCAACTTCTCTGATTGTTCTTGAGTCACATTATACAATAGGAAAGTGCTCAGCTTTTATAAGTAAAGGTAGTAATACAACATACTCTGTTACAAGTAAACGTCCTGCATTGAAAATGTTACTTAAGTAAAATAACAAAAGTATGAGCACCAAAATATACTTGAAAAGTAAAAGTACTCATTATGCAGAATGGCCCATTTCAGAATAATATATATATATAATGTTATTGGATTAAATGTAGGCCTATTAATGCCTTAATGTGTTCATCGCTTTATTGTTGCAGCTGGTAAAGGTGGAGCTCATTTTAATTTATTTATATATATTTTATAAATGACTTTACATACTGGGTAGCTTGGGAATTTCCTCCTGGGAAACCAATAAAGCCTTATTGATATACTGTTAATCTGAATCTGCAAAGTAACTAGTAACTAAAGCTGTCAGATAAATTGAGTGGAGTAAAAAGTACAATATGTGCCTCTGAGAAGTAATAAAGTATAAGTATATGGTAGCAGAAAATAGAAATACTCAAGTAAAGTAAACCTCAAATGTGTACTAGTGTACAGTACTTGAGTAAATGTATTTACGTTCCACCACTGCTCTCAGAGATTATGGGGTTTTTCCTATATATTGCCTGTATATATTACATTAGAAATGAATTGAGATGCTCGGTAATCTCATATTCATATTAAATAAGGGAATGGGCATTACGTTAAATTCAAAGGAAATATCAAAGAATCTGGTCAAATGTAAGTTGAGATCATATGGGATTAATGGGAGACTGGCTTTGTTTTTATTGTTAGGCTACTGACTTTCAACACACATGTAAAGAGAAAAAAACTAAACTAATTAAATTTACATTTAGTAGCCTATAGGCCTAAATAACAAAACCAAGTCTACCACATGTGAGAGAACAGAGAGGAGGACAGAGTATTTTTTGAATGAATACATTTGGTCCCCTTGCATTTTTTAAATTTTCATATTTAATTAGTGTTTTATTCATATTTAATTGAATCTTAGAAGTGCATAAATACTTCAAAATCCAGGTCTCTATGTGATGATGTGTAGATGGGATATATTTGAGGTTTGAACGGCTTCAAGGCAACTCTAATTGATTGTTTAAAATGGTCAGGTTTCCTTATACAAGCCTATCATTCAATAAACTAGAATAAGCCGGGTGTTGAGTTACAGCCAGAAGCTATTGGGCAGACGTAGCTCTGACTCCATCTGTATCCACTAATTAACATTAGTGACCACAAACCACATGCACTGTGTAACATTACGATCACGGACATGAAACGAGTCTGACATTAACACTAAAATGAAATACCCTGTTTACCTGTTGTTACCAAATCCTCAAGCCAAGCAACCACTGCATTTTTTTCAAATAGCCTATTTTGTAATAACAATTTACATTTAAAGTGTAATATGTCTTATGTATTATTACTTCCCTCTGTTGCATGGTGGAAATAAATAAAATATGTCAAGATGGTTTTTTTGGGCACTTTTTAGCCCCCCTTGTCAGTTGGAAATGATATGTTTGTATTATGATTCAACGTGAAGCTACATCACAATGCAAACTCCTCAACTGCATGTGAATTCTTTTTCACGGCAGTTATTGAAGAAAAACATATGGTGCTAGTTTGCTCTGGCTCACCTGGAGTCTGTCTTCTGAATGAAATCAGTCAGCTCTGCCATACCTAATGATAGTTGTTTTTCCTGGCCAAATATATATAATAAATAATTAGTCTCCTGAAAAGTCCATAGCTATTTGTAAATGTACCTTCACACTTCACCTCCTAACTGTAGCTACCCACAGTTGGGTCAAGAAATATGTGTAATACATATTAAATAAAATCATATTGTGAAAGTAATTGAATATTGCTGTCATTGTTCCTCCTAGACTGGAGCCATGGGAAGCAGAGACGACTGTTCGCCCGACGAAGGATCCCCATAGGCCAGGGAGGCCATGTCCCGGTAAGACCTCCTTTTAAAAAGACATGGATGCATGCTTACATATGCACACATACTGTACATACATACTACATACATACATACATACATACATACATACATACATACATACATACATACATACATACTACATACATACATACATACATACATACACACATACATACATACTACATACATACATACATACATACATACATACACACATACATACTACATACTACATACTACATACTACATACATACACATACACACACACACACATACATACATACTACATACATACATACATACATACATACATACATACATACATACATAC
>JAOPJH010066714.1:0-12208 GCA_027122575.1 Merluccius polylepis
GTGTGTGTGTGTGTGTGTGTGTGTGTGTGTGTGTGTGTGTGTGTGTGTGTGTGTGCGTGCGTGCGTGTGTGCGTGCGCGCACAAGTTGTGTGTGTCTATATATGTCAACCTTAATGTGTACTTAGTGAAAAAAAGATCTTATATAAGGCCTTTGTGTGTGTGTGTGTTTCATTGCACAGATGATTGTCGCTTTCCTTACCATGTGCACATATGTGTGTGTGTGTGTGTGTGTGTGTGTGTGTGTGTGTGTGCATGGTTGTGTATTTTGTAACACTGGTGGTTTTGCCTCACAGGGTTGACATATTTAAAAAGGATAATTTATTCTGAAAGAATGAAAACGCAAAAAATTTGAATTGCTGTTGATTTACATGGCTTTTTCGTCATCATTGCCAACCGCCAATTGAAGAAACCCATAATATTCACAATCATCTCAATATACTATAATAATAATGTAGTATGTAGTATAACTAGAAAGTATTACAATATCAAATTGCATATATTCATCAAATTGCATATATTCATTCTTATCAAAATCCAAATACTAATCACAATGTATAACAATATACATTCTTGTTTAATTCCTTTAAGTGAGTTTTTGACAGCAGTGGTTTTCAGACCCAAAGTATACTGAAATCCATTGCACATTTATGCACATGTGTGTATAAAACATACCTCTACTTATATATAATGCATAACTCTAGTATTAGCTCTAATGTTTAAGTATAATACTGTGTGTATAAACTCTACTAATGTGTAGAAAACACTGGTAAATATAAAACATGTTTATGTTTTTTTATTATTTGCACTGTTGGAAAAGCTATTATTTTCTATTTTCACACTTTTTTCCTGACTACCCTGACCCCAAAAAGACCCTAAATAAAACGTCAACATATAAACACCTTGACACCTAGCACAATGTTGTTGTTTATTTCCTTTAATAACAACACTTGCCCCACTCTCTCTCCCTCTTTGTCTCCCTCTCTCTCCATCATTCTCCCTCTGTCGTTCTCTCTTAAGGATTTTCCCTTTGGCTGAAGGGCAGAGGGAATTAGTTAGATATTTCACAAATACATACACATACTAGTACAGAGTAACGCTTTCTCACACACACACACACACACACCCACACTCTCTCTCTCTCTCTCTCTCTCTCTCTCTCTCTCTCTCTCTCTCCCTCTCTCTCTCTCTCTCTCTCACACACACACACACACACACATACAGTGTGTGTGTATATATATATATATATACTGTGTGTGTGTGTGTGTGTTCGTAGAAGCACTGGAGGTGTAACAGTTTTGGCTCTAGCCCTCCACACGCCCAAGGCCCTCTCCTGCCTTTTGTTTAGGTGTGTGTGGGTGTGTGTGTGTGTGTGTGTTTATGTGAATTGATGTTTGTCAGGAACACTCAAAAGGCAACTTCCCACGCAAAAAAAGTGTAAGAAAATAAATAGTCTGCCTTTCACACTCAGTCACACACCCACACACCCCTCCTCCTGCTGTCTTTTAAATGTTGCATTAATTTCAAATATAATATTTATTCTTAATATTTAGACATTTAATGTGTCTTGTTGAATCACCCATACTTACCTAAAATCGTATTATTATTTTTTAAAATGTTGTAATATTTCTCAAATGAACTATGACATATAAATCTATATCATTTTGTCACTTTTACTAAAATAAGACTGTAATTTTTGTTTTCATCAGTCTCCGCCAACCAGTTTTTGAATGTTCTCCTCTGCTCCCAACTGAAGTTATTTTCATGTCATCGATGTCACAATGTGCCTTGGAAAAGGCACATCGATGACATGGTGACGGGACACCGGCGGTGAGGTGTGTGGAGGTGTGTAGCTCCGTCTGGGAAGCAGTTGATGTTGATTACTGCATCCGAGAAAGGGATTGAGGGACTTCTCGGACACTTATAGTATAATGCGGCATTTCATATACAACGCTATACAATTGCTCATTATAACGCTTGTACACAATGACGGTACTCACTTAAAAAGAAGCATTACAAAGTTGGCGTGGGTCGTAACCATGGGGATAACACCGCCCCCCCTCCTTCCTAGAACACATTAGAAATGCATTTTTTTAAATCTCAGTGTTTGAATTTGAGCTGAAACAGGGGGGTCGCTTACTCTTTTATGTATTTTAATAGAGCTTTTAGTGGGAGTCAACACACTGTGGCACCAAAGAAGGAGACAACAGTTTATTGCTTGACATTACTGAGTTAGCCGAGTTGGAATTAGCGACGGTTCAGTCCGCACAAGGCAGCTCCTCTCCATTTCACCTGCTTACTGTCAACGTAGGTCGAAAAACATCCGCTAAGGCTAATGCTACAGCTAATACACAACACTGAGCTTACCACACAACATGAATACACCCCGAATTAGGTCATGCTAATGCCATGCTGCTTAAGCTAACACAGGTGGTTTATGTAAGGATTCATATGCTAATGATATATCTTGCTGCTGTGGCTGCTGACCTGAACAACAAGCATGTAGTGTACATATGATATACTTCCATACATTCAATTAAATATAGATGGTAGAGAGCATATACTGTCACAGCAGCCAGTAGAGGAAGCATTTAAAAGGGATGAATGAGGTGGAAAAATGCATTTTTAATTGATGATTAGTATTACACACATTTAACTTTGCTTACGTAAGTACACTGATGGGGGGTAGATTTGGGAACATTTTTAATTGTCCAAAATCCATACTACCAATACCCTTGCCAAGTGGTGCAAGCTCATATACTGCAATATTGTCTGGCCCTGAACCTAACTGAAACACCTTACAAAAATTATTTGCTAGGATATCTAACATTTCCATAATTTTAAAGACATTGAGGGCTTAGAATAATACATCAGAAAATACTGATCTCAGTGTGTGGTACAGTCAAGAGCCGAAAGGACGATTGAGTGTCCATTCTGAAACACATAGACACAGCTGCAGTATCTGCATACATCTGCAAAGATTTAACATGTTTAATGAGCCAGTTCCAGACCTCCTCCATCATCTGTCCTGTTACTGTTTGTGTCTCGTCTGCCCCGTCTGCTCTTCTGCCCTCATCTCTATGGGCCAGTCCTGGTAGTACAAATCTCCTAAACCATGTTTATAGGAATGATATAGTTGGCTTTGTCCGACACCTACAAACCAGTCCAAGTAGGCCTACTCTACACCTGTCTTTAGAAAGTTTAAAAACAACAATAAAATACAGTTTAAAGTTGATGCGTTGTAGTGTGTGTTCATCCTTCAATCTCTCCATTAATGTTGCTATAGTTAGGGGTTCGATTCCCACTGGAACCACCCATGCTTAAAATCTATGCACTCACGGTATTGTAAGATGCTTTGGATAAAAGTGTCCACCAAATGGCATATATATATATATATATATATATTGTTTTCTCTCCCATCCTCTCCTCTTCTATCTTGTTGCTGTCTGTTGTATTTCTTGCTCATCTCTCCTCTCTTGTCTCTCAGCTCCCTTCTCACATTCTCTGTTGCTATCTCTTTCTCCTCTTTTCCATCCTACACCTCTACTGTTGCTTTTGTGTCAAGCCTCTCTTGTTGCTGTCTGTGTCTTGCCTGGCCACTACTCTAATGCTCTCTCCATTTCACTCCACCTCCCCTCTCTTACATTCTTTTGCCATCTCTCTCCTCTCCTCTTTCCACTGTCTTTTTCCTGTTGTTTTTGTGTCATGTCATGTATTTGTCTTTCTGTCTGTCTCTCTCCTCTCCTGCTCTTCTCTCTAAATTTCGCTCCTGCTCTCCTGCCACATTCTCTGTTGTACTTAACGTTTAACTGTTTACTTCATCTATTTCTGTGTGCAAAATAAAATAAACTGAAATAAACTGACAAAATAAACTAGCTTAGGCTAGTTTATTAAAACAGCAACCTTCTCCTTTGTCTTTCCTTACTCCTAGTCAAAGGAACCAAGACATGTCTATGTCTTTAATTGACTGACACAAACTTTGTGTCCAACCAGTTTGTCTTGATGGACATGGCAAACTACAATATTATGCAGCCACTTCTGTGTCATTGTGGATCTGAACCACAATTTTAGTCTCCTCAATGCACTGAAACTCATCTCAGCTTCTGCTGAGGCTACAGGAATAACTTGCAACAGCCTTACCAAGTACCTCAACCTGATCAAACAGGCATTCCTTTGACGATAGCAGCAACTTCAGAGCTGGATTGGAATGTGTTCTATGAGAGGAACATAGGTCATTGCAAATTCAAACTCTCCCTGTTCAGCTCTGGATACTGGTCTCCAACCTCATCAATTTGGCCAGTTCTACAGTTTCTGAAGGATTTGTAAGTATTTCTGGTTATAGCACCTTGAACTGCAAATCTACGGTATCTAGCATTTTGAAGTATTGTTATAGTGTGTGTTTTGGGAGCATGTTGGCTTGCCATGCCAGTGTACCGCTTTGGTGGCTGTCTTTTGTGAGGAAGTTGGGTTCAATCACAAGGGAGTCCACCATTGCCGCTGCCTTGTCAAAGATTTCTTTTAACTTTTTCTCATTCCCTTTCCCTTGAAGAGTGAATTTGACATACTGTACATCAGCTTGCATCCCTGCAATAATTTGAGTCTGTTTTTGCAAAGACTCCTCTTCCCCTCTGGTGTCTGCTCCATTAGAGGCCATCTCTTCCAGACTAGACAATACAATCTCATACTGACTGAGAACTGTGTTGACAGCCTTTCCTCGGACTGTCCACCTGGTCAGACACAATGGTTTTAACGTTGTGTGGGGTCCTCCTGATCCTGACTGTCCATCAAATCCTGTCTTGAATTTTCCAGATTGGTATCTGAGAGTCCCTAGCTCGTTGACCCACTGCATTGAGTCACGTATTTAGGGAGTGGCTGTGCAAGCAGGCTGTGTGATGTGTGATTTGCACCACACAGCGAGCCAATGGCTGCTGTTTCTTCAGCAGGACCTGTGCTCCTGTGTATTTCCCTTAA
Organism: Merluccius polylepis; assembly: GCA_027122575.1. Classification (NCBI taxonomy): domain Eukaryota; kingdom Metazoa; phylum Chordata; class Actinopteri; order Gadiformes; family Merlucciidae; genus Merluccius; species Merluccius polylepis. The sequence goes on from JAOPJH010066714.1 coordinate 4,969, forward strand.
ATTTGGGATGCACGATCACATTTTTTGGGACCATAAACAATCCCCATTTATGGTGTGATCTACCGATCCCCGATCCGATTTAAAAAACGAAACCACGTTCCCTCTGGCCCATGTGTGGTGTATGTATATGAATATGTATACTCAAATAAGTTCACAACGGAATGGAAAATGTAATTATATGGCTGCACAATTTTTTTGTTAAAATACCCTACATAAAACATTTTCTTTCATTGGTAATGCTACAATTCAACAACAAAAAAACAATACATTTAATACCAATAATCTAAAACCATGTAACAATAAAACATTGCATTTCATACCGATAATCTAAAATCATGTAACATTAACAGCGCATTTTATACCGATAATCTAAAATCATGCAACAATAAAAAAGTGCATTTACGTAGACCTCTACCTGACAATCCAGGCTATAATCTACAATATTTATTCAAGCATTAGCAATTTCTTCTTGATGAGCAGCTGAGCTAAAAAGGGCCTTGCTGTTCTTCCCTTCCAATTAATCAGGGGATTCTTACTATGTGGAATGGTCGCCTCATCAAGGTATGTTTTTAGTTGAGAGGCCATTGGGTAGGGTGGCCATTTTCAAACCACCAAAAAGGAGGACACTTTTCAGGATTCGGTGGAACCAGAATAAAATCATGGTAACAGTTTAGATTAGGGACCACATATTCATCAATAACTTGTTGCTAAGATAGTAATTTATAATGTAATATAAATTACTGTGTAATTTATGTGGCCTACTAGTTTAGCATCATGCAGTAGTTGTAGAATCATGCAGAATAATGCATTAATAAGTGCTTTATAATGACTAATAAAGAGCCAATATGCGTGCTTATAAGCAACTAGTTAATGGTGAATATGTGGTCCCTAATCTAAAGTGTTGGCAAAATCATAATGTGAATCTGAAACGTACAATATACACTGTAGGCCTACCACACATTTGTTTTGTTTATATGTTCCCTTATGTTTATCAATGGATTAGGAAATTGTATTAATGTATCTATACTTAAAAACAATTATATTTTTTAAAGCAAATTTACTAGATTTGATGAAACCAAAATAAGAACTTTAGAACAATAAGAACATAAAGAGCATATAGCTGTCTATTTGCCATATTTCTGCTCTTTCCTGGCTGCTTCCAGCAGTTTTTTGTTGCCAATGAAATACCTTTACTTCTTTGTGCACTGTTGTGATATTTACACACATTAGCAGTAGTGCTGTGACGCTGTCCACATCCAGGCATTCATTGTTTAATGTTAACATCAATATAACTTACTTTATAAGCTTTAATTATTCATCTAACACATTTTAAACTTGGTTTTAGACAATTTGAAGTTCACGAGCACTGTCACCATGACCATGGTCTAAATTACGGAATGGGACTTTATCTCCCTTGCAAGCGCTCATTTAGAAAGTTTGGAGGGTCTCTTTAAGTAGGATTATTCACACATGTGACATTTCTGTGTATCAAACTATACTGTATCAAATATCGTTGGGTCATATACATCAGGGGCACTGGTAACTTCATCAAAATAATCTTCCCAGGACACATAAACGTGGCGCTGCCCAGTGATGATTGATGATGCTCTGTGGTATTAATGTGTGACTGTTGGCATTGTTGACATTGTTAAGCAAGTGCTGAAAACATATTTTCATGTAGGAATCGGACAATGACGTCAGTGAATGCCGAAAAACATAACATTTTGTTTCCATTCTGACTGACCCACAGACCTGCTTTTTAGTCCCAGTCCATCCCTGATACATTTTTGTAACAAGCACATCAGATGGTGAAATTGTCCACGAGTGCTGCTAAGATCCCAGTAGAGTCAGCTCAAATGGTCCGCGAGTGCTGCTTAAATACCAGTAGAATGAGCTCCCCTGTATGCCATGGTGTAATTCGCACACTGACCGTGACTGACTGCAAGTGATTCACTTCACGCTCTGTGATTTAATACCACCATTCACAGTGAGCGCAATCAGACTGGTGCAACGCTTGATCGGCAGTGAGCCAAAAGGCTGACAAAATAGCATCTGTCTTTGGGTTCGGCCAGTCGACGGACATGGTCTCCCAAAACTGGACTGTCCGTCCTAAACCCGGATGAATTGCCACCCGACCACTGAGGTGTGATTAGGTCTACTCTGTTGTTTGCTTGCAGTTTCATATAGTTTTCATTAAGTAGTTTCTATTTTGTTTGGGGGGGGACATTGCCTTCGGTGTTGCTTTCCACTGCATCTTGGTCTTGGTTGAGAGTCTGAGCCGCCATCTTTATAACATGTCTCTTACTGACGGCTTGATTGAGTCGTCCAAATACCTGTCCTATCTAAAAATAAATAACTAGAAACACTTGTAAATAAGCAATGATAGTGAATAAGCAATGGATAGGCTGAGGCCTATTCATTTATTTAGTCAATACTGATTATGATAGGCTTACATGTAATAATCAGTGGTGGCTATTTTTCACTATGAACTGTGATGATTAGGCCTATAATGAGGCTATTATATTAGCTTTTAGCCTTATATGTTTTGTAGAAACTTTGCCTATTAATTTTCTCCCCTGGGATCAAGCATCCTAGCTACTCAATAAAGAGGTTCTCTTTCAATTTTGCCAAATCCATTTTCCACCAACTCCAAAATTGTTGCTTTTATGGTTTTAACACAATGGTCGTTGCCATTGTCATCCTTCCCCAGTAGTCTTTTATAGCCTTTATTGCGGGAATCACATCACCTAGATCAATTTAGAAAAAGCCTACTTTTATTATCCACAGGAGAGAATTATTGCTATTATTGTTAAAGCGTCTTTGCAAAATAGTAGCTGGGTGGACCATATGCAACAAGAGCAAAAATTAGGCCTATAACCTACCTGCAGATGCTGAGAAGGAGCTTGTTTTGCCAGTGAGTTCTTCAAATGGACTAAACAAGTTTATTATATTTTCCATCGGAGTCCACTGGTAGGCAGTGAATGTGGTAGGCAGTTCAAAATCAGTAGCATCTGCACCCAACACGTGTTTCTGCTTGGACGGACTCCTCAGTATATAGAAGGTGCTATTCCACCTTGTTGGCACGTCTTGTTGCAGTCTTTTAAGGGCTGCCCCAGTTGGATCTGTATATCCTGTATTCGCAAATATGCCAGTGGTGAATGCTCAAAGTGGCCGATGTTTCTCGTCCCAGTGGCCACAATGTTGCACCCTTGTAAACAAACCCTTGTTTACTACTAATTGTTGTCTATGGGCCATGCACTGGAGACATGGCATATCAGCATCTTCTGTGGCTTTTGTGTTATTTCTGCAGTTATCTTGTAGGATAACTTGGACCCTTTCCTTTGGAATATCCCATTTCTGGAGCATGACATCAAACACCATTGTCGGAGCTGTTGCCGAATACAAACCTAAAAACTCTTGTGCGTCTAAATGCCCGCTGAAGTTCAAACTCCGGACTCATCCTCTGCGTCATCAAGCTGAGCATGGAAGTGGGACTCATGCTGGAACTCCAAATACCACTGGTAAAGCTGATTGATACTTCATTGTCATGCAGGATGAAACGAACATGATCATAAACTTTTGTGCACAACTCGGCTAGGGCTTTCAGAAAAATATTTTCAATGTGTATAGGCAATATAGGCAATGTGTACTTTAGTTCAAGTGTGGACAAAAGGCTTGAGAAACCTCTATCCTTGACCACAGAAAACAGCTGATCGTCCAAGGCTATGAATTCTATAACTTTTGCCGTTATATCCCGCTTGCTTTCGGTGGTGTACTTTCTTACTTTTTCAAATGTAGCCACTATGCCTGTCACTGCATGGGAATTCGGTTGATGGCGGCAGCCACTCGTATTCACTATGCTCTGGATGCTTCAATCTCAAATGTCGAATTAGATTGGTCATGTTTCCCCCATGTGGTACACTAATTTCACACACACTGCATATTGCTTCAGATGGATCATTTTCTGATATAGCAAAAAATTGCCAAACGTCATGTAGATGTTTTTATTTTTGTGCCACTCTGTCACTTTTTTTTTTACGTTACACGATCAGGCTAATGGGTCATCGGCAGATCACCCACCCAATTTTTCAGCCGATAGTAGTCGGCGCCCGATTGATCGGTGCATCACTACCTGTCATATTGGCAGCACCGTTGTATGTCTGACCACGTAGGGCAGACATTGAAAGATTTAATCTCAACAGGACATCAACCTCTCCTTCTCTTGCTATCTCTGCTCCAGTGGTCCCTGACACCTCATATAAGCCAATGAAGACTTCATTTGGCACCAGGTTGTGGTCCACATATAGAGCCTTGATGGTAGTTGCAATGTCTTTTACAATTGTGTTGGCCAACAAGTTTAAAACCTAATTTTGAACCCAAGGACTGGTATAGTCATGACTGCCTGATAACCGTAGAGAGAGTGGGGTTATCCTTGGCTAGGAACTTTAAAAGGTGGGCTACATTCCCATCATTTGCCTCATGGCCTCAAAAAGATATACCCTGCCTAGCAAGGTAATGAACCCACTATCTTATCAAGATAATGCCTTGTTGCCTCCTGTTTCTTTTCTTGACAGCTGTGCATCTATTTGCCTTGTCTCTTGGGCACTGACTGTGCAAACATGTTGGTGGGATTTACTGGCTTGATGACAAGCAAAGCTAACAAGAGGAATTTTCCAGTTACCTAATCCTTTTGAGTAAAAAGCAGGGTCTGCTTCTTTTTTCTTTTCTTAATTGAGTATGCTTTGACTGGATACACAGAATTTTCTTCAAGGATGGGCTATAGTGAAGCCATGGGTGTTGCTTGTACCAGCTTTCTTGAAAATGCAGGACCTTATTTGCAGGTTTGTTACGCTTGTCCCAACAATGTCTTCACTAGTACATTGAACTGCACTGACAACCTCACTGTCGCTGCTACTGTCTCTGTTGTCATCTACATCCTTCCTAGCATGTGGACTTGTACCAATCTCCATAGAAAAATACCCAAAACATTACTAACATAGTTTGCCAAGTAAAATTACATTTTAATGACATTTCCCTCCCACTGTCTCTGTGTCCCAAACAATATAATAACCCTGAACTGTATTTTATATATATGTATTGTATTGAATAGCAGCTATATGACAATACTCTTCTCGGAATTGCCCCTCGGGGATAAATAAAGTTTTTTGAATTGAATTGAATAATTTATTTGTACAATGTTTTTGACATTTTCTGTGACTCATTATCAATTGTGTTTACAGCGCATGTAACCTACCTACCTACACTGATTAAAAACATCTTAATATCTTGCAAAGTCAGTGCATAATGTATCACTAACACAATGTAACTTAAAGGTGCTTTGGATTTATAGGCCTCTGGCGGTGAGGTTGCAACCAACTTAACACCACCCCCCCTCACCCCTCTATTTCCAACGATGTAGGAGAAGCTACGGCGGCCTTTAGTTTGTTTGAAATAACGTACCTCATCATCCGAAACAAAACTTGAGGAAGTGGTGTTTGAAGACATGTTGTTGTCATAGCTTCTTGAATCTTGACTAATACCGCTTGCCGTAGTTCCAACAGGTTGCAACGAACATTTGAAAACGCGAGGCGCTAGAGAGCATAAATTCGTTGAATGCAAAATCAAATTTGACCACTAGATGGGAGTAAAAATTACACAGTGCGCCTTAAGGTTCCTTATTCTCTTGGGAGGCATCTTTTTTTAACTGTGGCTAGTTACCTAACTAGTTATCTAGATGAATGATGGACAATTTCAAAACAAACGTTAAGTTAGCTAGCAGATGGGTAACCGCAACATTTTTCATAAAATATTCGTTAAGGTTACCTGTTGACAATATGATTTTAATATTTAAGATATTGCTTTCCTAATCATCTTCTCCGCTCCGATTAAAAGGCTGCTTGGCGCAACTGCATGTTTGTGATCATGTACCCCCAAGTTTCTTTCTTTCTTTCTTTTGGAGTGGATTATATGACGTAAATGTCAAAAGACGTTTTCCAGATTGATAAAAATTATTGATGGGGAAATTTCGATCGTTCCTTGACATAGGGACGTGTCCATACGGTCCCGCCCTAAACCCATTCCATTGAGAAGAACTCTTTGACCCCTGATTGTACCCCCCCTGCCGCCACAAACACACACTTATCAATTTATGTCACACGTTTCCTCAGCATGTCTATTCTAGATTACACAGGGAATTACATGAATCTAGACAAATCTTGTTCCCGATAACCACTAGGAGACTCACAAAGAGTGTGAGGAGCCTCACAAGAAGTGTGTATGTGTGTTTGTGTGTGTATTGGTGACATATTTGTGTGATCATGCGTGCGTGTGCATATTCTGAATGCTATTTTCGTTGAATATCATTTTTAAATTTCCTTTTTTTTTTGTACTTTTTCTTTCTTTGAAGGATGTTTTTGTTCTTCCTCACCTTGTTCTGTGGGGGATATAGAAACAATGTGTTTTATTTTATTACAATGATTTCATTTCAAGTCAATGGAGGCAGCCGAGCATGGCGGGGGTCGCATGTTGCCATGAAATTAAGTGTCATGCAGCGGTGTCATGAACCAAAGAACGACATCACAATGTTCTACAGCCATGGTCTCAGAAGGTTCTGGAAATTCTGCAGGGATTACCGTGAGCCCAATGTGGGTACATGAATCCATTAAAGATCTTGTTGTTGTGTCAAGGGGCAGAAAACAAACAAAAATAGTGCACACACACACATACACACACACACACACACTGAGTCTGTGCTGTTATGCGTACATATATATATATATATATATATATTAATCAATATATTAATCGCTATGTCAGTCGATTAAAATATCAATTAATTGCATGATTGTCCATTGCAATTAATTGCATGATTGTCCATAGCTATTTGCGATTATTGGCAAATTAACTGCACATTTTGTATTTGTTCAAAATATACAATAAAGCAAGGGCATTTTTCAACATGGGAGTGGACAATATATGCTTGCTATATTTTTTATTGGAAATCAATTAAGAACAAAATAGTACACAATATAGTGTGTCCAACCTTTTTTCCAGCATTAACACAAAACAACAGACTAAACAATCCAGGGACCCACACAGGTCAAGCATTTACCAAAATGCTCATCATCATTGAAGCCCAAGAAACGATGCCTCTCAAAAAACAGACAAAAAAATAAAAGAGTCCTATTTCTGTAATTTTCTTTCTTATACTTTTGTTCCACTGTTTCCTGCTTTATTATAT
>JAOPJH010066736.1:0-12198 GCA_027122575.1 Merluccius polylepis
TCCCTCAGCCCTACGTTCCCTCAGCCCTATGTTCCCTCAGCCCTACGTTCCCTCAGCCCTATGTTCCCTCAGCCCTACGTTCCCTCAGCCCTATGTTCCCTCAGCCCTATGTTCCCTAACCCTAAACTTTTGGATGAAGAAGATGTAACTCCTACCTTTGAAGTTAGCCCTGACCTTAACCTCACTGGTGAGGGAACATTGGGCTGATCACCATCACACAACCTTTTCATTCCTGTTCCTTGTAAATGAAAAGGAGGCTTCCTCTTAAATCTTCATAAAGATAAAATACGCCTCTTTGATGGTTCAGTGCGTTGGTTTCCTTCACTGTTCACAAAACACTGGAGACTTTGTGACTACGAGATAGGAAATCAAATGAATTAAAACTATTAAGACATCAGAGATCATTTTTATCAGCATTTCTTTAGTATAGCAACAGCAACTCTTCATCAAATACTAGTGCAATAATATTACACACATATTGTGCGCTAACCAGATTAGATGCAAGTGTGCCTGTAGATCACATACCCCCCCCCTTGTTCTCCCACTCTCCTGCTTCTACTGCATGTCATCACACTGTAAATAATATACTCTACAAACCCAGAAGGTGTCTCATTCTGTCTTTGGTCCGGGTCAAATCCAAGTCTATTTATTTTCTCTGAGCGACAGGCGGCCATTGCTCACTTCCTTGACTGCCGATGATCTCGGTCCCGGCATCTTAAATTAAAAGTTGTAAATGGCACAGAAGAGGAGACCATGGCGATGCTTTTAAAATGCTTTATATGACTGTTGTCAAGGACAGCTCTCGGGAAAGGGAAAGGTCCACGGAGCGCCTTTATGCAAGCCTCCATTTTGCTTTTTCCCACGGGATTCGTAAAAATAAAACGACCCATCGCCATCTCAGACTGTCAAAAAGCACTTGTGCAGGCATTTATTCAAGTTTTGCTCTCACATCCCATCTCAGAAAGGTCAAAGAGGGGTATTTTTCTGTCTCCGTGGCTGTTTAGTTCTCACAAGCTTTTTGTTCATGCCTTCATTGATGATTAGAGCACAAAACCACCGTCCTGAGACAGAGGGCAAAGCAGAGTTCAAATTTCCATTTGAGGAACTTGAATAGGCATTTTGTCCCCAGGAGTCAGAGGCTGTGTTTGCCTCATACTTTGAGCTTATCGTTTCACATTGAAACCTCTCGAAAGAAAATAAATAAACAGCAAATAAAAAACAGGATATTAAAGGGAAGAAAATGGCACACAATCTGCCACCCTTTGCCACTTTCGTAATATAATAAAAACCTGACGCTTATCTAAAAGCATTATTTTCTCAAGCCACAAATCAACGCTATACTATTAAAAGTTGTTTGTCTCTTTGGAAGGTCTTGAGGAAGATCTGCACATTAGCAATGACATATTCACTACAAACCAACGATTTACCGCGTCTGTCATGTCAGTTAGCATTAAAGAGCCCAATGCTTACAATGGTGCTGCTGTCTGATAAAAAAAAAAATCATCAAACTATTGTCAGTTATCTCTGTGTTCACTGACTGTTGCAATTTGCAAGGAAAATGTGTTCCCCTACTCTTGCTGAGCTTCAGCCCTGCAGTGTACACAGAATAACTTTGGTTTATTTTCTTTTTTCTCTATTAACCCTCTATTTAGTCATTTAGCACCCAAAACCTATCCACTGGGAGTCAAACACCCTAGCCACTAGACTATCCAACCCTCTAGTCTTGGTCACTTGGTCCTCATCAGTTGTACAGTCTGGGCAGCCTGCTGATGTAGGAGACATGCTGAGCAGAACAGGGGCCCTACTGGGTTCTCCCAGTACCTCAGACTCAGTAGTTCAGACTCCCAGCAACCTCCCTCCCTCCATGGAGATAATGAGGTTCAATCGGACCCCCCTGTGGTTTCCCCGGCTCGGATAACATAACCTGGCTATAGTCGATATCTTCAGCACTCACAACAACACCTTTCTACCGCAACACACCCGAGTGTATATACACTCCTATTCACTTTTGCAGCATACAAATGTCTAAATTCAAAGTAACTACAATAGTAACTACAAAAACCCCTCAATAGTTTAGTAGCAATATTTATTACATAACTTTCTTTTATTCAAGAAGGCAAACCTACATTTAAGTGTCCAATGTGAATTTATATTGTTCAAACTTGAGGGGACTAAAAAAGGGAATTTTTAAAACTGAGCAATTATTTTACTATGATGGACCATATGGCTACCTCTCAACCTCTTTGTATTATTTCAAACTTTCCCCCCATTTTCTCTGCCTGCAGCACTTAAACTAGTTCTGTAGTCCATCAACTATTATTTCACTGCCTTTAAAGACACGGGGCCACAGCAGTCGCAAAAAGACGGAAACAAAAGGAAACGAAAATATAATACCACACTGCCGGCTCTTTTTCTCCCTTCCCCCGGTTGTGTGACTCACCCTCCCAGGCTTCCCATAGGTCTACAGGTCTGGTGTTATGACACGACTCTCAGGGCTTTCATTATCTCAACTGTAATTCTTCGTCTGTCTAAAGTGTGCTGGTTATTATAGGCAGCGCTTTTTTCTCCTTTTTCTTGTACTCCATCGTGAATGCCAAGACATTCATCAGCGCTTAATTTTTGATTGAGCTATTTAATTAGAGCTATATATTACTATAATAAATACATCTATATTTGACTATATGATTAGTATAAATTAATTAGGCAGAATATCGACAGTACCGGGTCGCACGCAGTACATACTGATTAATCAGTAGCTCAGTGGAGAAGTCCAACCAAGAAGCTGAAGGGTTGGTGCTCTTGAGCAAGACACGCTATGAGCCCTCCTACTGCTGATTAGCGGGTGGGTGGGTGAATGTTAAGCGGTAACTGTTAAGTACTTTAAGTAAAGTTTCAGAAGCTATGTAAGCATTGTCCATTACCGTCTCGAAAGAAACCCTCAAATGTCACTGGGAATTGTTCCAACATGCTCTTCCTGTACTTACATGTATACCGTCGTAGAAAAAAGAGAAAAAGAGCCTTTAAGTGAAAAAGCCCATTATTAAAGTAGATACAACACACGACATTGTACAAGGAAAATAATAAAAAAATACAACAGCTCGCTCAAATGTCAAGTGAAACCTGTTCTTGCATACGAAGGCAAAGCGTGAGCCACATAACAAGCAGGCAGCGGCCAGTGTCAAGATGGGAATAATGCATATTGTAAGCACACTGCTGTGGCACATTCTAGGAGAATTTTATTTTTGGTACTATTTCATGTACCATAGGAGAGGAATGGGAGTGCGGTCATGAGATGGATATTTTTTGTCAGACGTAGAAATCATCCAGCAATTACCTGACACATAACCTCCCGAAACGTTACCCTCCATGAGGGTTGAAAACCCATCAGGACCGAGGACGTTTGTTTTAGTTTTAATACGATAGTGGTGAGTGAGTGCACTTAATGAACGGTATGAACAACTAAGCTGGGGGCCACATAGCTGGCTGGTTTCTCCATGTGGTCCCATCCCAGTCCACAGAATATGGAGAGCAGCGAAATATATTGATCAAATGCAAGTATTCCTCCTGAATTATTACACACACACACACACACACACATGCAGTCCATGGATAATATGAATGCATTTTACAGTCAAGTGTAGCTAGCAGAGATTTATTTCCCTGCCCAGCCCCTTGGTGTGAGTTACTGTGCAATATTTAAGTCCAGAATTGCAGCTGTTCTGTTGCAGTGTGAGAAGTGTGGTGGCACTTGACCATAAAGGATGTCTTACACCTCCCTCATTGTGAATTCATGCTTCCTCATTCAGAAGCATGCGTTGGCGTTAGCAATAGTTGGCGTTAGTTACTATTGGCGTTATCAATAGTTTATGTGGTGGAAATTCATGGACAGCTTGTGGTGGCTGTTGGTGACAAGGACAGATTCCTACGTCTAGACACGAACATTAATTCAATAGCCTCCATTATTAGGGGTTATATTCTACCTGGGTACTTCATTAGTTAACTTTATTCAGTTCTCAAGGTCAATAAATGGTTAAAATCTGTTTTCTCTGGCAAGGGCATCCATTTCAAGAGGGAGGATTGTGCTATATCTATTTCCATACTTTTATAGGATTATACGGAAACCTGTTTTACATGAGGAAGGGGTGGGGTGTACCGGGCACTGTGACCGCTATTCAAATGGGAAAATAAATCAGGCAAACGTAATGAAGAGCCAAATGAAATAGCAGCGGGATGCAGGAGAAATTGTTTAGTTTAAGCCAACGGATCTGAGTGTGTTCCAGGGAAGTGTTTGCGTAGGATTAACCGAGAGGCAAGACTGCATGCAAAGCAGCCTCACAGCATGGGGCCCCGCACATGCCTCGTAAACCACTACCATTCAATCGCCACGACAAGATGCATTGGCAATCACGGTCTAATCGTGGCAATACCGGTCACATTTATCAATCCTCGTTTTCCTCGGCTATACCTTCTGAACGCCAGGGCCGTACTCGGGTCCTGCTTGATGAAGGGGAAATCGTGTTAGCCGCAGCCAAGCAGGTGTATAGTGTGTGCGCAATTCAATTCTTTCCATCTCTTTAATGGCATGTGAAGGGAGCCAATTCCAATCCTCTCTTCTCACGCCTTGCCGCTGAGCGCACCACTGGGTGGACTAAAATATGTATGGGCTGTGTGGAGGTATGGGAAGGTCTGCCCTGCGGCTCCGAGTCAGACGTTCAAGTGTAACTGGCAGGGAAACTGTGGCCCAGGAGCGGGCAGGGACTGGAGGTTTGTATTTTAAATAAGTCACCGGGAAAAATGTCGACATTCGTTAGAAGGAACTCAATATGGTGTCTAAGGTCACCTTTGATGAAACAAGGGGGGGGAAAAAAATACACATGTTCAATTATCCCTTGTGAATTTAATTGTCATTAAGGCCATCAAGCATATAGGAATCAAATGGATTCTGAGAGTTACATTAATGGGCTCTTTGCATCCAAAGTGACTTCGAGCTGAGGCGCAGAGCGATCAAAGCGTACGGTTGAGCTTCACAAGTGCTCAAATAATAATGAATAATAATGAATTTTATTTTAAAAAGCGCCTTTCAGGTCACTTTCTCAAATAGTCGCTGTCAGCGTCAGAAACACGGGTTAGCATGTTTCAGTAGTTTTAAAGGCTGTGTAAAGCCGTTCTGAACGCATTATACATGTTATAGAAAGTCATGGCTGAAAAGACTGTGACATGTGAAAAGACCGTATAAACATTTAATGTCGAATTGCTGCGTAACACGACCCATCCCATTATGGGCGGGGCTTAAAACGCGCCGCCACCCCTTAGCATTGCCCCGCCCCTAACAACCAGAGCGCCGTTGCGTCACTGCTTGGAATGGGATCTCAGAGATTACAGATGATGACCGGCCTGATGCCTGAGAGAGTGCGAGAACCGTGAACGTCATAAAAGTAAAAGCAATTTAACTCGAGATTTTTACACAGAGCTCAGATATCCCCTTCCCATCGCCATAAGGAGATTTGGTGATTTGCATATTACTGATTTGTCTCCCCTGCGTCCCAAGTGCAAAATAGAGACGGGTATCTCACTGTTTGCTGTCTGTGGTCTTGCAGCAGAATACAGACATTGTGGCTGCAGGATAAGATCTTAACTGGTACTGCAGAATGTGATCCATGTGATATTTCCACTACTCTGTCAAGCGTATTCATGTAACTGTGAGCCAAGTGTTGGTTTTGTTTTGGTTTTGTTGACGTATGTTGGTTTGTAAACTGAAAAAATCACTCTTTATATATTTATTTTAAAACAACTTTGAGATGGGGCTACTGGGAGGTATTAGAGTAGCGTAACGGTATTTTTAATTTGTATTTTGGGTTGTTATCAGGTGTAGGCAGTGAGCAAGTTGAGTCATGTTTAAATGCGTGAGGAGGAAAAAGTGTTTCCAACGTCACTCTCCCATGCAAACCAATGTAAAACAAGACAATCGTGTTGTTCGTGTTTTATTGTCATGCCTGCCAAACCACAGGTGTTGGTCTTGGTTATGATGGTTCAATATCCCTGACACCAACACACTCTGCGGTGGTAGGAATAACGACCTATAGCGACCCGGCGTTCCCAACACACGACAAATAGGAAAGTTCCTCTTACATAGGCGGAGGCATTCACCATGGCAAATCAGCGCCACCCAGTCACATCAAAATGTGCTTTCTCCAACTGTGTCATCATGCCTTTAACTTGCTTGCTGTGATGGCTCCCTTACCTTCCAGTCCATTTACCGTGTGGCGGGGCAGAAAGGGAGGAAGAGGAAAACCATTAGGTGAGACATAACCGGAAAACATCAGTTTTACATCAGCGGCATTTCTGTTCTGTAGCGTTTGCCTGTTCCATGTCTCTTGTTGCATGTCAAAGGTTAAGGTTTCACAGCAGAAATATACCACACTCAGTAGAAAACTAGTGCCAGAGATATCAGAGGACAGTTAAAAAAAAGGGAAATCCATTCTAAAATACAATTAAATACGCACAGACTCCAAACTAAGCTATCCTACCCTAAGCCTAAAAGCCTATAAGTCTTCAATTCAATATCAACAACGATTCACACACACACACACACCGCCCATAACCAGAGTTTCCCTTTGATATGATGCGATGTACTTCCTTGATTACTCCCATCTAGACGCCCTACTTGAAATCACCAATAATTACCAAACAACCACATAAAGGGAAAGGGAAATAACCATACGAGTAGATGGCGATGTATATTAAAGCAAAGTCAGGCTTCGGCTCCTCAAGTGGTCCGCTCGTTCCTCGGGGGTACAGTTGTTGTTCCTGCGTCATGAGTCCTGAATCATGTTTATGGTGTAACGTTTGGTAATGAAGCTGGATTTTTATTTTTTGGCCAAACAGTCGTCTCGCCCGCCAACAGACATTTCCTCTCCGCTTGAACTCGTTCACCGGCGCATTTTTATAAAACACAACACTGTGGCCACAGCAAAGTCTACTGTAAGGCATCATGCAACTGAGGATCGCAATGTTAACACAGCAACTGTACCTCATTAAATGTAACACCACACCAACACTAAAAACTACCCTTGTCCTGTCCTGATGTTTTATGTGAGGACCACAATGGAAATAAGTCCTGGATTTTATTGTGTTTTTATCCTCAATTGTGTTTTGTTGATGTCTTGTAATGTGTGTAAGACATTTCTGATACAATTAACTAAATCAAATCAAATCCATTATGTAAAAGCTGGCCATTGATACAAATGACAAATTAAGTTTTTTTTGTTTTACTATCCACACTGTTTTTCTTTATTATTATTAGTTTGTGGTAAACTCTCTCCTTTTGCAGAAAAGTGTATCCAACCAAAAAATGAACAGCACTGCACTCTGCAAATAAGGTGAGCCTCACTTTGAGCTGAAGCAGTTTCCTATATCTGTGTTATCTGTGTATTGTGCCTTTTCATTTTCCTGGGCAACACGTAAACAACTTAGTATCTCCCACCGCTAACCATGTTGTGCTTTTGAAAGTGGCCCTATAGGCTCTTTAAATTGCTTTTGGTTTCGGACAAACAAGATTGCACACATTAAACGATTGGAGTGGTTCTCTATTCATGAAGCGGACCGTATATAATGTGCATTCACTTATTTTCACAGATTAACAGACAATTTATCCACACAATGGTACTATTTGAACTGTATCCGTCTGTATTGAACTGTATGTGTGTGTGTGTCATGTTGGGAGCCAAAAGCAATCTAATACTAATAAGACTGATTTGAACCTGCTAATGAGTGATGCAATGCCTTTATTGGGTTTGCATTCAATTAGATTAGATGGTACTCATTATTAGCGTTGCCTTCACCCACAGCAACAATAAGGGTCTGATGTCTGATTGGTTCAATGTTTGTGAATTTGGTGATTGAGACAAAGTGAGGAAGATGGAGAGAGAGAGTGTGGAGGGAGTATGGTGGTTCATTTTTAACGCCACCATTAATACGTCTGTCCAGCGTCTGTCCCGCTCACAATGTAGGCCTACCAAAAGCTCTGGAAAGGCTTTCGGCTACCGCACAACACACGGTATCAGAGTTCACAGAGATCCTCCAGCGCCGCAGGGCTGCTTACTCCGTCTCGGCGCGTGTGCGTGATGCTTGCTGTCTTCAGCGGTATGCTAACTAGGGCGCAGCGCCAGGACGCTTCATCCTCGCCTGACCTCGTCAAGACCATCATTGACTGTAATCCCAAAATCGGTCTTAACACCTCAAACCACGCAGGACAGACTCGACTGTGGTGAGGAATGGTGAGCAGCCTGGTACAGGGAGATGACCGGGGGAGGCGGAGGGGGGAGGAGAGTTTTAAGCAGGGAGGATAAACGAGTTGAGACCAACGAGCCTCTGGTGGGGCTGCTGTGGGCTCCGCTAGCGATCGTGATGAATCAAACCCTGTGGATGTAGTTTTTAATCGTCATTATCTTGATGAATAAAACCCTGTAACCTATAGGTTTTTAATAGTTACTATCTTGGTAATTAAACCCTTGTATCGGTTGTTTTTAATAGTAACGATGGGCTAGACCTGTCTATCGGTGTCTTGGAGGCATTAAGAGAGCACCTCCCCAGCACCACCACCACATCAACAAAACTGACCAATCCCAATATATTGTATATCTTATAAGTTAATATTTATGAAGTTTTTATATTAAGTTTTAACCATGATCTGCTGGGATTTAACTCTGAAAGCTGGAGCTGAAAGAGCTGAAAGAGCTGAAAGAGCTGAAAGAGCTGAAAGAGCGTGGCACACGAGGCGTTTTGCACAATGTGGGCGCGTTCAGATGGAGTTCATAGTTGTGGGATGGCAGATCTACATTCACTCACAGTGCTGGCTGTGCTGATCAATCACCGCGTGCCCTCCAGGGTGAGCCTCCATCCGTCTCCATTATGCCACATGCGCTGCTCGTTATTTCACTGATGAATACAGAATGGCTGCTGTGAACCGGACTGTACCAGCGCACATCTGCGCTTCTGAGACAAACAAACACGGGGGAGGCGGCGCACGTACGCTAGGGCTGATCGAGATGGTAAAAAAACAAATCATATTGCGATCATGACAGACGTGACATTTGTTGAGGTCTGTACCAAACAAGCATGATTTCTTACGTCTGGATTACATGTGTAACACCATTCAGAATGGTGAATACATTTACATAAACACATTTTACCTTCATCAATTAAATTGCAGCTCCTGTGATTTGGTCGCCCTTGGCCATAATGCAATTTCAATAATATTGTAATTGTTCAGCCCTACACACATATCCAGTAGTTGAGACTAGGCTGGGAAAAGACAGGAAAACAGGAAAACAGGAAAACAGTAGCCAAATGGTGATTTTAGCCAAATGGCGGTTTTCTCTCAAGTCTCATTTTCTTGGGAGGGGACCGTCTTGGTCTGCCATGATGACCACATGGAAAAGATGACCACTGAATGTAGTTTTTTTTCTTTTTTTCATTCGCAACACGTCTTTCTTGTTTATGCCCAGGCCAGATCCATTGTTGAGAGAGTCTTGTTGAGTCGGATTCAAGGATTGTAGGATCTGTAGCGATCATGTGCCTAATGGATTTACATGACTCTAACTCTAATACCACGTAGCTGACAGTGTACTGTATTGTTCATCGTTGGTCTTTTGGTCTGCCTTTCTTCGTACCATGCTTTCTCAATAAAATGTTTTTAGTCTTTTTTTCAGGGGAAATTATACAAAAAAAGT
This sequence comes from Merluccius polylepis, assembly GCA_027122575.1. Taxonomy (NCBI): domain Eukaryota; kingdom Metazoa; phylum Chordata; class Actinopteri; order Gadiformes; family Merlucciidae; genus Merluccius; species Merluccius polylepis. Next base: position 9,732 of record JAOPJH010066736.1, read on the forward strand.
AATAGTTGAACCAAATCTGTTTTATTTATCTAATAAGCAACCCTCAAAATGCCCAAAATGCATCATGCCCTGTGAATAAAAGGGCATGACGCATTGTCATCACTCTCTCTCTCTCTCTCTCTCTCTCTCTCTCTCTCTCTCTCTCTCTCTCTCTCTCTCTCTCTCTCTCTCTCTCTCTCCTTATGGCCTCTGGTGCCTTTTCATGACTGTCCATTATTTCTTTCTCTATGACCTGCAGTCTCCAAAGAATCATCTCTCTTTCATGTAATCTGCTTGGAGGGGAAACCGAGGAGGAAGGACAAACGGGAACCTTGTGATTTGCTTTGTCTTGACTCCATGACTTGCTGACACGGCTTAACGAGGAGGTCTTGTCTTAAGGTTTTACTAAGGGCACAGCAGTCATCTAAGGTTGACCTTCAGTAACATCTTCAGCCCTCTGCCGAGAATAATCTGTTACATAACAAATATGAATAGATGATTATATTAGACTTAATATAATCACGTTATATTGATATATTAATACAACAAGACATGACCTTGATAAGTATGTGAAGTCTGAACACAGCTTTTTTTAAAATGTTTTTTTGGCGAGAGCCTGCGGTTTGCATCGTGGGATCATCCTGATATTATTACCTTTTGCGTTTCGCAATGAATTTCATTCTGGCCTTGGCTGGGCAGCAGTTGATTTCCAAATATGTCTGAAGCCTTACTGAAATTCCCTGATTGGTCCTTCCTGGTTGTTTGCAATTTTTTGGAAAAGACTTTCAACGGGATCAGGGCCAGACCGATTTCCGGAGAGAAAGAGAATGTGAACCCGCGAGATCAGGATGGTCTCACGAGGCTAGCGGTTTGCACAAATGCACGAATTGCACCCATATCTTTGAGAGATTTGAGAGAGAGAGAGAGAGAGAGAGAGAGAGAGAGAGAGAGAGAGAGAGAGAGAGAGAGAGAGAGAGAGAGAGAGAGAGAAACCGGAAACAAATGCAAGGGGAGATATTCTACCAAAGAAAACTTGTTTGCACGAGTAGATGTAGCTTTCAGCTTCAGAAGACACCGTTTTTGAAGCTCAGAAACTGTGAAGCTCATGCTTCACTCCTTTGAAAACCAAAATAATGACCTGGTTAACAAATCAGGACAGGAAGATCGTGCCATGATGCGTGAAAACCTGTAGTTCTGGGACTTGTATTAACTACACAGACTCTGTAGATCTCCGACATATCTGGCCACTATTCATACTTGGGGCACATGGCTGCCCAGACGCCAAACTCCACCAATATGTTCCTCCCATCCCTCCATCAAGATGGAGAGGCGGAGGATGGAGGGCGTCCTTGCCCAGCAGAGGGGGAGATGGTCCCGGGTACTGCTGCACTGTGGGTCCTGGAGAGAACATCCACCTTTTGGTCCATCCTGCAGTACAAGCAGTGCTTTCCTGTCTTATCTTTCTTACCTTCAGCCTTTCAGTGTATGTATCCGTAATCCCTAATAATAATCATCATCCCCATGCCCTAATAATAATAATAATAATAATAATAATAATAATAATAATAATAATAATGAGAAAAACCACCATAGACTCCAAAATAACAGCAGCATAGACACACAGAACAGCACATCTAAATGTGTTGATGTGTGTTCATCAAACCTATATCCACTGTACTGCCATCGTTTATCCCTAAACTCAACATCGTCTTACTTCAAATGCCCAAAAAACATGAACGAGACAAGAGCTCACCCGTTTTCGGTTTTGCTAATTTAAGGAAGACCTTGGTGGTTGTCCTTCTTTGTTTCCTTCGGTTAAGATGTCGCGGCGTACAGCGGGCTGAACGCAGACGGCAGCCACCAGCTGGGAGAAACCCTGAAGGTAATCTTCCATCAGCGGTGACATGCAGCACCTGCTCCGCTCCGCCTGAGCTATTGCTTCATACTAACGGAGGAAAGGAAGGGTTCGAGTGTAGCTCCCGGGTCTCCTACTTATACCTGCTCATCCGTACCTTTCCCATGTATCTTGCAGGCATTTCAAAAAAACGGTCCATTTTTAAAATAACTCCCGGGTAATACAGCAGAAAGGGGAAATTGGACTTGGTAAGATTGATGGAACTGGTCATGGCGTGGCTTGGCCTCTAATTTTTCATTAGTTTAAACGGACATTAATGGTCGCCACCATCTGGTCCGCCCTCGCTGCCCTTCTACGGGTCAGCTGACCACAGCAAAGGTCACAACCTTGAATCCTCCACCTGCTCATGAACCCTGAGGTGGCCTTACCTGTGATTAATACCTGCCCACCTGCTCTCCGCATCTCCCTCCATGGGGGATTCTCCGACTCCTCACACTCATATTGTTCCCTGTTGCCTCACCGCGCCCCCCCCCCCGGCCCGCGGGGGGGGGGGCCCAATTATAAATATTAGACAAAAATAACACGATTAGCGATTCACTTGACGCATAAGGAGATTACCGCTGTTTACGACGG
>JAOPJH010066742.1:1558-12194 GCA_027122575.1 Merluccius polylepis
GGGGGGGGGTGGGGGGCGGCCGGGCGGGGGTTACCCTGGGGCGTCCCGCGGGGGCACGGGGGGGGGGGGGGGGGGGGCACACGGGGGGGCGGGGGGGCAGGGGGTGAACAGGAATGGGACATGGTGGACATAACAGACAGCAGTGGAGATAACATGGAGGAGGTGGTGGCAAACAGGAAAAGACCAATGGGGAAGAGGGAGGTGAAGAGGCTGGGGAAGTTAAAAAAGAAAGCAAAATGAAGTGCATTATGATTTTACACCTGCTAGTAGTAATGTTAAAAATAATTTATTTTAACGCAAATGGGCTACGCGACTCTAATAGGAGGCAGCAAGCCTGGCAGGTGTGTGACGGAGATATTGTGTGTGTGCAAGAGACACATTGGGACGGGCCGTGCATGAGAGAGATTGAGAAAGAATGGATGGGAGAAATGTATGTGAATAACGGTGGGGCAAAATCAAAAGGGGTGGCTATTTTAGTGAAGAGGGGAGTGATTGAGGATGTACGGAAGTGTGTGGATGATGGTGATGGGCGGGTGATAGGGATCACTTTTCAGTATGTGGGGAAAGAATATAGACTCTTGAATGTGTATGCGCCAAATGAGGAGAAGGAGAGAAAGGGTTTCTTTGAGAAACTGGGGGGAATGTGTAGCGAGGATTGCATGGTGGTGGGAGATTTTAATGTGTGGTGTGGGAGATTGGATGCGTCTGCGAGTGTGCGTTTCAATAATGACAGTACGAGAGGTGTGTTGAAAGAGGTGATGAGAGTGAATGGACTGATGGATGTATGGAGGGAGAGGAATCCAGTGAGGAGGGAGTTCACAAGGAGGCAAGTAGTGAGAGGGGTTTTGAAGCAGAGCAGGATAGATTTAGTATTGAGCACGAAGGGCATAGAGGAGAAGATAGGGAAGATAGAATATAGGGTAACTGCACTTAGTGATCACATGGTGTTAGGGTTTAGCTTAGGACAGGGCATAGAGAGGAGAGGGGGGGGTGTGTGGTGTCTGAATGGTGAGCTGCTGAAAGAAGGGGAGTATAAGGAGAAAGTGAGAGAATGTATTGTGGGGAGAATGAATGAGAGCATGTATGAGGATGACACTGGGAGGTGGTGGGAAAGTCTGAAAGAAGAGGTAAAGGTAATGAGTATAGCTTATAGTAGGAATAGGACAGAGAAGGACAGAGAGCAGAGGTTAAAAAGAGAGTTAGCTAGGGAAGCAGAGAGAGCAGATAGGGAGGTAGGGTATGATTTAGGGAAGTATATAGGAATTAAAGAGGAGCTGAAAGGGATAGAGCAGAAGAAGTGCATGGGAGCAATAGTGAGGAGTAGGGCCAGATATGCGATTGAGGGAGAGAAGTGCACAGGGGTTTTTTTAGGGTTAGAGAAGACAAAGCAGAAGAGAAATTATTTAGAACAGGTAGAGGGAAAGGGCGGAGAGAAGATAACAGATTTTGTAGGGATAGCTGATAGAGTAGAGTGTTTTTACAAGGAATTATTCAGGAAAGAAGAGGTAGAGGAGGAGAGCATGAGACAGGTGTTAGATGAGGTGAAGGCTAGGCTAAGGGATGAGGACAGGGACATGTGTGAGGGACAGATAGGGATGGGAGAAATAGGTGAAGCGATAGGCGGGTTAGGGAGGAATAAGAGTCCAGGGTTAGATGGGTTGACAGGAGAATTTTACAGAGAGTTTAGAGAGGAATTAGTGCCAGTGTTTGACAGATTATTTAGATGGATAGAAGACAAGGGAGTGATGCCAGTTAGCATGTTGACAGGGTTAGTTAGTATAATACACAAGAAAGGGGATAGGGACAGATTAGAAAACTATAGGCCACTTAGTATGTTAAATGGAGATTATAAAATATTAGCACGGGTGTTAGCAAACCGGATTAAGAGAGTAATAGGGACGGTGGTGGGAAGCACACAGGCTTACAGCATACCAGGTAGGGACATAGCAGACATGATATGTAGCATCAGGGACACAATAGAGCACATGAAGGGAGGAACAGGAGGGATAGTGGTGAGTTTAGATTTAAACAAAGCATTCGACAGAGTGGATCACACATATTTATACAGGGTGTTAGATAAGGTAGGATTTGGGCAAAAGTTAGTGGGATGGATTAGGAGGCAATATGACAGGGCAGTTAGCTGTGTTAAAATCAACGGGATAGTCACAGACACGTTTAGATTAGAGAGGTCAGTTAGGCAAGGGTGTCCGCTGTCGGCTCTGCTGTACTCCTTGTCTGCAGAGCCTTTAGCGGCACTACTGAAGCACAATGATAGGATTAGGGGCATAGAGTTACCCGGAGGGCATACAAGTTTCTTATATCAGTTCGCAGATGACACGACAGTCACAGTTAGGGACAGGGAAAGTGTAGGTGAGGTATTAGCGAGTGTAGAGCTGTATGGTAGGGCATCGGGGGCTAAACTGAACATAGAAAAATCAGAAATCATGTATGTAGGGGCAGGTGGAGTAGGGCGGACAGAGTTAGGATTGAAGGAGAAGAGGGATTATTTTAGTGTGTTAGGGGTCAATTTAGGGATAGAGGATAGAGAAGGGAGAGATATGCAGTATGAAGGGATAGTGAATGGAATCAGGAAGACATTAGGGTTTTGGAAAGGGAGAGGGTTGACGTTGAGGGGGAAAGTGGTGGTTGTGAATGCGTTAGTAATGAGTAAAATGGTGTATGTGATGAATGTGTTGGATGTGCCTGAGAGAGTGTTGAAGGAGATGGAGAGAATGGTGAGTGAGTTTTTGTGGGGTGGGAAGGGAGTTAGGATAGCGAGGGAGGTGTTAGAAAATGAGTATGAGGACGGTGGGTTAAAACTGATTAATTTAGAAAGGAAAAAGAAAGCGCTGAGGGTGAAAATGATGGTGAGATACTTAAAGAACAAAGGGGATCACGTGTGGAAGGTGTTTTTAGGTAAGGCACTGAATGACTGCAGTGGATGTGGAGAGAGTGGTGTGTATATGGAATTGATGAAAGGTATGCTGAGTGGAGCGTCTGGGTTCTATAGGGAGGTGCTGGGAGCGTGGGGTGAGTTTGTGAAGAGTGTGAAGTATGAATGTAAGAATGTGAGGCAGGTGTGGGAGCAGCCAGTTTTTTTAAATCCAAAAATTAAGGTAGAGGGGAGCACAATATACAACAGGTTGATATGGAGGGCAGGAATCAGGAAGGTAAGGGATTTAGTTTATGAATATGTACCGGGGTTCATGAGGGCACAGGTGATGGTAGATGAGGTGAGGGAAAGGGGGGATGAGATGTGGTTGGGCACGGCAGAGGGGGTGATGGGGGGAATTAAAGAGGGGATGCCGAGCGAATGGGTGAGAATGATTGAGAGAGAGGCGGGGGGGAATGAATGCGGTGAGATGGACATGTATGTGGGGGAAGGGGAGGGGAGGATGAATCTGCTGAGTGTGAAAACGAGGGTATTATACAGGATTTTGAGAGGGGGAGAAATAAGGAGACCGGCTGCAGAGAAAGTGTGGGAGAAAGTGATGGTGGACCTGGACACAAAGCAAATATGGGGAAACCTCAGGGTGAAATGGAACACCACGGAATGTGAAAATTTTGATTTTATGTTGAGGCACAACAGGGTTTTCAACAATTTAATAATCAGCAAGTTCGATGTGAATGTGAAGAAAGAATGTGATGTGTGTGGTGTGGGGGTGGAAACGTGTATGCATGAGTTTGTGGATTGTTGTGAGTTGGTGGGTTATTTTAAGAAAATTAAAGAGTTGTTTAACAGATATTGGGGAGGGGGGCTGTTGGAGAGAATGGAGTGGAGAGAGGTGTGGCTGTTTGGGGTGAGTGGGAAGGTGGCGGGATGCAATACAAATCTTTTGAATTACTTATTAAGTCACGCACGGTTTGCTGTCAAGCTACGGAGGGACGTAGCCCATTATGAGAACAGGGCTGTGGAGGTGTGGGATGTTTTCAAGAGTACACTGAAAAGAGATGTGCACGGGGTGTTCAAATATGTAGGAGAAGAGGAGTTCACGGAGGGATTTGTGGAGGAGAGCACGTTCATCAGGATTGAGGGTGGTGGTGTGAAGTTGGACTTTAGGTAAAAGTGTGGGTTAAATGTGCTTTTGTTCTTATTTTTATGGTTTGGTGAGGGGCATGCGGGCAGGAGGAGAAGGAGAAGACCTACAGGCTGCCTCACTGGGTTTTTTTTTTTGGGTTGTTGTCTTGTTTGCTGGGTTTTTACTGCTTTTTTTCTTGTCTATAAATGTATGTAAATATGGCTGTAAATAATGTTTATATGGGTGAGATGTAATGTTATATGTACCTTTATGGAAAATAAATAAAAAATAAAATAAAATAAAAACACGCCCGATCTCGTCTGATCTCGGAAGCTAAGCAGGGTCGGGCCTGGTTAGTACTTGGATGGGAGACCGCTTGGGAATACCAGGTGCTGTAAGCTTTTTCTTTTTTAACATGGGCTCCGACGGAGGTACAACTCATCTTACTGCCATCTAACTCTTTTGACTGACCAGCACTTATGATGGTGAAGGAGCAGAAATAGCGTACAACAGTGCATATCCCCCCCACACACACACAACACACACACACACACACATGCAGTGCTATCAAATGAATGAATAATTCCTGTCTCACAATAATCCGCAGCGCACAGCCGTGGACATTTCTGATTCTATTTTGTGACGCAACAATATAGCTTTTGCAACAACTGTAATCGCCGCGTGCCTCTTCAAATGTTTAAACTAATTATTGTTTTTCCAAAAGTGTACCGCAGCGCAACGTGAACATTCAGTAAATAAGTCGTCTTCTATAAACGTCAATTATGCGGCAGCAACAAGTGCTTACGGCCATACCACCCTGAACACGTGTGTATCCCGGAAGTTAATCAGCAGAGAGAGCAGGTAGACGTTTGTGTTTGTTTGATAGTGAGTGAGTGTGTGTGTGAGTTTTTTTGTATTTTTCTTTTTGTGTTTGTCTTTCCCCCAGCAGCTTGCTGTTTGGGGGAACGTCTTTTGTTTGTGTGTGTTGAATGAGTGACGGAATGGATAGGAGAGAGAGAGGAGTAGGACGGATCACATGGCAACTGACAGCGGACCGGCACAAACAATGACAAAGAACATGGACAACGGCATGGAGCAGATATCGCCCAAGAACACCGACCATGGAAAGACCACGACTACGAGCAGGATCATGGACAACGGCAAGACGCAGCAAGTGACAACGAACGCCGACATTGGAAGGGAAACGACCACGAGAAAGATCACAGACAAAAGTAAGACACAAACACAAACTTTTGAGAAGAAGCTGACAGTTGCTGTGGAGATTATTGGGGAAGAAAATGTATCAATGATGGAGCTGCTAAAAGAAATCAAGAAGATATGCGGAGTGGTAATTGGCTGTCGATTCAAAGCACAAAAGAAATATGAAATCACGATGGAAAATGAAGATGGAAAGGGGAAATTGCTGGATGGATCAAAAATAAAGGACAATATAGTGTATGTAAAGGAGATGGTAAACAATGAGCTGGTTGTTTCATTTTTAAACCTTCCAACATATGTGTCTGATGAGGTGATTTTGGCGAAGCTGCACGAGTGGGGAGTGAAAGCTGTCTCCCCGATAAAGAGAAGGATGTGGCCTGGGACGGACATAGCAGACGGCACAAGGTTTTTAAAAGTCCAATTTACAGAGACGGTGAAATCACTGCCGTATTCAACCAAATTTGACACACTGGAAGGCACAGAATTTTTCAGAGTTATTCATGACCGACAAGTCAGAGTATGCCGGATGTGCATACAACCAGGACACATCTTGAGAGACTGCCCACAATTCAAATGTCATAAATGTCAGACGCAGGGGCACTACGCGCGGGAATGCCCGACGCGTAACGTGAGAGGAGGAGACCGAGCAGATGAGAACCAGGAAGGGCAGCGGGACGGTGAAGCGACGGCGGTAGCAGTGGTGCTGGCAGAGGAGGCTGCGGAGATGTCAGCAGTGGTGGTGGAAGCGGCGGCGGTGGCGGCGGCAGTAGCAGAAATGGAGCCACTCTGCAGCACTCTGGACGACGTCGTCCTGCCAGAGGATCCACCAACCGGGGGAGCGATTGGGCTGGGAGTAGGTGAAGGTACCTCTGGGGACCTGATGCTGAAAATGGCCCATGAAAGCACCCTGGTTGGTAGAGGAAGTCCAAGAGGAGTTGGAGAGAACAACGCGAAAGTCATGTTGTCGGAGGGGGAGATCGAGGAAACCCCAGAGGAGGAGCGGGACCAAATAAGGAAGAGCTGGTTGGAGGAAATGGACATCGAGACGGTGTCGGAGACGGACGAACCCATGGACAGAAAGGCAGAGCTGGCAAAGAAAAGGAAAGCCAAGAAGGAAAGAATAGTAGCAGCAAAAAAGAAAGGTACGAAAAAATGAAGGTTAGAAATGAAACAATAATCACCTTGTGGCTAATGTTAAGCTTAATTTCATTTAACACAAATGGTTTAAGAAATCAAAGCAAATTGGAAAAACTATTAGTTAAATGTAAGAATAATGATATACTATGTCTGCAAGAAACAAATTGGACAGATAATATCATGAAGGATATAAAAATAAAATGGAAAGACACGGTATATGTAAATAATGGTACAGAGAAATCATGTGGTGTAGCGATTTTGATAAAAAATGATATTGAAGAGAACATAAAAGAACTCTACAGCGATAAAACGGGTAGAATAATTATTATAGAATTTAAATACAAAAATATAGTGTATCGACTGATTAATGTATGTGCGCCAAATATAGAAACGGATAGGAAGGTGTTTTTCTTGGGTTTGGGGAAATGGTGCGTGGGAAACTGTATTATAGTGGGAGATTTTAATTTAAAAAGTACGAGGCTGGATTTAGCGATAGGGAAAGAATTTAAGAACGACACGTCAAGAAAGGTTTTTCTGAAAATGATGGAGGAAAGACAGTTAATTGATATATGGAGGAATAAAAACCCAAACAAGCGGCAATACTCGAGGAGACAAATGGTAATGGGGGAATTAAAGCAGAGTCGAATTGATCTATGTGTTGCAAAACAGAGCACTGTAAAATATCTAAAAAAAATGAATTACAACTTCACATCGTTTAGTTTACCAACCTCTACCTTCTGTCGGTAGAGGTTGGTAGTGGGGTGGAAAGAAGGGGAGGAGGAGTATGGTGCCTCAACAGCAGTCTGCTCGAGGAAGAAAGGTACAGAAACAAAATAGTGGCCTGTGTAGAACAAGAAAAAAATAACATGGAAGTTTGCAGAAATAAGGGATCATGGTGGGAAAGACTAAAGCAAAAGATAAAAACAATAAGCATTCGATATGCTAAGATCCGGAATTTTAAAGAAAGAGAGAAAGTAAAAGGCTTGACGGATGCGCTGGCAGAAGAGGCTGAGAGAGTGGATAAGGATCAAAAACATAGTATAGAGAAATATTTAAAGGTAAAATCGAAATTAGACTCTTATGAGCAGAATCAATGTAAGGGGGCAATAACAAGGAGTAGGGCGAAATACGCAATGAGGGGAGAGAAATGCACAGGTTATTTTTTGGGATTGGAAAAAAGAAAACAAGAAAGGGTATATATCAAAGAGTTGGAAAATGAAGATGGAGAGACAATAAATGATTTTGTAGATATTATTGATACGGTTGGGACATTTTATAAAAATCTACTCAAAAAAGGTAATGCAAATAAGGAAGATATAGATATAGTATTAAGTAATATTAATAAAACAATCACAAAAGACGAGAAATGTATGTGTGATGATAATATAAAAGATATGGAAATAAGAGAAGCAATAATGTCTTTAAAAAACAATAAAAGTCCGGGGACAGATGGCCTTACGAGTGAGTTTTATAAAACGTTTATAGACATTCTGTTCCCTATATTAAATAGGATTCATGCAGAGATGGAAAAGGAACAGGAGATACCAGAGTCACTTGCAACAGGATTAATAACGGTACTATATAAAAACAAGGGTGGCAGAAGAAAACTAGAGAACTACAGACCACTAAGCTTACTAAACACAGATTACAAAATTTTAGCAAAGGTATTAGCAAACAGAATAAAAAGGGCCGCACCAACAGTCATATCATCAACACAGGCATACGGGATACCAGGGAGGGACATATCAGACATCATTAGCACAATAAGGGACACGGTAGAGTACACGGGCAAGGACGGGGGAATTATTTTAAGTGTAGACTTGAATAAAGCCTTTGATAGGGTTGAGCACAGTTTCCTTTTTTGCACATTGGAGAAGTTTGGGTTCGGAGAGAGAATTATAAATTGGATAAAACTGCTATATAGGAATGCAACAAGCAGTGTTAAAATAAATGGAGCTATAACGGATCCTTTTCCGCTGGAGAGATCTGTAAGACAAGGGTGTCCACTATCTGCAGTATTATACAGCTTAACTGCGGAAAGTCTGGCTGAAATGATAAAAAATGATAAAGAAATTGAGGGGATCCAATTGCCAAATGGGGGAGAAAGCATAATTCAGCAATATGCTGATGATACCACATGTACGGTGAAAAATATGAATGGTGTGAAAAGGATAATGGAAAAAATAGAAATATATGGGAAAGCATCAGGGGCTAAGGTAAATGTAGATAAAACTGAAATAATGTATGTTGGAAATGTAAACCAGATTGGTTGTAGTATGCCTTTTAGAATTGCAAATGATTATATAAAAATATTGGGGATACATATTGGAGTGAAAGAAAAGGAGGCTAGAGACGAGACGTGGAACGGGGTTATAAACAAAGTGAAAAACACATTAAATGCGTGGAGGCCAAGGAGATTGAAATTGAAGGGGAAGGTTGTGGTGATAAATGCTCCGATATTATCCAAGGTTGTATATGCAATGACCGTGATAGACATGCCAGAGTGGGTGCACAAAGAACTAAACAGTATAATTAATAATTCATATGGGATTGGAAACCGGCTAGAATAGCACATAAAACACTGATAGGGAAATATGAAGAAGGGGGACTGAAACTGGTGGATTTAAATATAAAGAAAAAAGCAATAAGAATCAAAACTGTCAAAGTATTTGCATGACAGGGTGGATTACAGATGGAAAAATGTTTTCAAGGAATATTTGTATAAAAACGGAAGGTGTGAAGAAAATGGATTAATTATGATAATGAAAAATACTATGTATGAAAAAGTACCTCGATTTTATAAAGAAGTGTTTGAAGCATGGGGCAAATACAGAGTCAATATTAAGTATGAATGTAACAAACTTAGTCAAATAATAAATCAACCAGTATGGTGTAATCCAATAATAACAAAAAACAATAACATGCTATGGGAGAAAAAATTCTTCTATGCAGGATTAAGGCAAATTAAGGATTACATATACGAATTCATACCTGGATTCCTTAGAAACCAGGCGATTATAGATACAGTACAGGAGTACGATGAGTATATGAGTGAAAGTAGTATTGTAAATATGTATGATAAAATAAAAGAAAGCATACCGATGGAATGGGTTATACAAATAGAAAATAATGTGGTAACAGACAGAAAAATAACGTTTCCTGAGTTATATACAGAAAATAATGGGAAAAAAATAGTACTATGTAATCTAAAAGTAAAGGACTATTACAAAATGCTGATAAAGGAAGAGCTGAAAGAACCTGCTTCTGAAAAGGTTTGGGAAAAGGTGTTTCCAGGTATGAAGGGAAATGAAATATGGAAAAATTGGATTGTAAAGAAAAATAGTATAGAATGCCAGAATCATGATTTTAAATTTATTCATAATAGGATGTTCACAAATGTGGTGATACACCAAATAAATAGAAATGTAAAGAGGGAATGTGATGTATGTACAATTGATCCAGAGACATTAATGCACCTGTACTATGAGTGTGACAAGTTGAAGATGTTTTTTACGAAATTGAAAAAATTCCTGCATGAGAACTGGGGGAGGGAGTATATTGAGGGGATGGAGTGGAAAAAGATTTTTCTATTTGGGGTGTGGGAAAAGAAAAAAGGAGTTAACATGAATATGTTAAATTACGTTTTAAGTCATGCCAGATACGCTATATGGCTGAGAAGAAACCTAGCACATTTTGAGGGAAAACACATAGGTGTATGGTCGTATTTTGAATCTGAGTTGAAGAAAGATATTTTCTGGATTTATAAATGCGAAAAGATGGATTTTGAAACCTTTATAAATGGATGCAAGTTCATTTCTGTGATGGATGACGGGAAACTTATGTTAAATTTTTGAATTTTCTTTTTTTTTCTTTTGTTATTTTATTTGTTTTTAGGAAAGGTTACCTCAGCTGTATTTTCTCTGTGTAATTAATAATGTTTGTATATAAAATCTGACTATTTTTGATAATAAAAGAGAAAAAAAAAAAACACGCCCGATCTCATCTGATCTCGGAAGCTAATCAGGGTCGGGCCTGGTTAGTACTTGGATGGGAGACCGCCTTACCAGGTGCTGTAAGCCTTTTTCTTTTTTAACATGGGCTCCGAACGGAGGTAGGCCTACACCTCATCTTACTGCCATCTAACTCTTTTGACTGACCAGCACTTACGATGGTGAAGGAGCGGATATAGCGTTGGGGGGGGGGGGCCCGGCGCCCGCCCCCCCCCCCCCCCCCCCCACCCCCCCCCCCCCCACCCCACCCCC
>JAOPJH010066747.1:0-12194 GCA_027122575.1 Merluccius polylepis
GGGGAGGGGCATTCTTTCAGCAACTTCTGAGCACGAGAGGCGTATGTGCAGCCTAACCACAGAATCTGCACCAGGACCACAAGAACCACCAATCGCTCTCGATCTCTCTTACTCTTCCTTTCTCTCTCTCTCTCTCTCTCTCTCTCTCTCTCTCTCCTCCCCCACTCCCCTATCCCCTACGCTCCCATCATCCGTCCATAATTATGCCTGTTGGCCCCCAAGCTGCATGTCTGTTTTCACCGTATACTTCAGTAATAATGTAGTTTGTCGTAGTACAGAAAAGCTTTGCAGAAACTGTATTGCTTACTCCCATTGCTGCCTGCAATGAATGTGAAGACCATTTTAAAGAAGTACTTAATTTGTTTGTCTGTTGTGTATTATATTGTTATATTGTATGATTTTTTGTTTGATTGAGAAAATAACTACTTATAAATATTACTTACTAAATAAATACAATTAAATAAACGATAATGTTCTAGATGTTTACCCGGTAACCGGATTGTAATAAAGCTGTTTGTAACTGTATTTTTTCTCATATTTTAATTTTTCTAGGGAGATGCTGGCTCTTCTGCTGCAGGCATCAAGGTGATTGCTAACATCAACAAATCAAGGCTCAACTTTTGCCCTGTTTATCTCCTTCTACTTCACAACAAAAGCGTTCAGAGTGAAATAACCTCATCTGTTGTCTGCTTTCTAGGGTGAACCGGGAGAGCCTGGGCGAGGTGGAATAAAGGTATTAAACTCCCTGCTCCCCTCCCCACCAAAAAATATTCGACCAGAATAGAGCCACAGAGGGAAATAGCAATAATATACAAAAAAAAAGGTTTTATTTTGAAGATTTGAAAAAAGTCTATTTGTTTCGATTCAACCACAATTGCCACAGCCTATTCACAGCACCGCAGCCATATTCAAATTCAACACTGTATATTTTACAGTTTAGATCATGTTTTCTGATAGAGTAAGCAAGCTTTTCCACTGATGCAATAACAAAATAGGCTTTTACATCACGTTATGTATGTATATGCTATAGAGAAATAACCCCTGCAACGGTGAAACTGCGAATTTCGGTGGTCCCACAAGCACAGTATGAACAAAGGGTACAGTCAGTGTGTGAGTAAGATGGGACATTTAATTCAGGGCGCCTCAGTGAGCAGCACAACTGACTAATAATTCAGAGCATCCTCATGCTGAGCTCTTGTATCGCCACAACTCTTGTTGACCCGGACCATGCTATGACTTGGCTTGGCGGTCGACCGTGCTGCACATGTTTGGGGTTGTAGAAACATGGCCCCTATGCGCCATTTATTTCCTGTCTCTTTTTTGGTCTCCGCAAAATGTTTATTTTCACGTCATTCTCTCTGAAGCAATGCTAATAAGCAATGGAGATATGTGTTGACGACGCAACAAAATGAATGATTGTTATTATTGTTAGCATTTTCTCATTAACGTTTCCACAGTTAGCATCGTCACTGTCTCGCTGTGTCTGTGACAGGAGGTGTGAGGTAGGCAACGGGCCATTGGTTGAATATGTCCGCCAATGATTCTTTCTTTCTGTCTTTATTTATTTCTTTATTTTTCTTCAGTTGAAGAGCCATTTCCTGAGCTCTGACACATTGAATCTGTCATCGTACAGATTGTTATGGAATCCATGACAGTGACCAGAGTTAAACACTGGCCGCTCCGTCGCGCTCCATAAACCGATAGTAGCTCACCAGAGAGACTTGTATTCATTAGGTTTGCTGTGTTTTCATGAGCCGTGCAGGGATATTTATGAACCCCAGAGTACCGTTACAGTTGATCCTTCTCACACTGGGCTAAATATCTCTATTCATATGCCATAAATATAATACCCTTAATAGACCATTACATTTTAGCCCCGCTCCCGACTCTTATTTAGAGGAATTTCTTGTGAGGAGCCTCACAAGGGACCTGACCTCCTTTTCTTTTATTCTGTTGAATCAAACGTCTGTACTGTACTGCAGTCCTGCTCCGATGCGCAGGGAGTCTCCGGTTCCCCCCTGTTCTTAACCATGACCCGACCTCGGTAACCTCAGAGAAATAGACAAGTCATGACTTCTGTCCGCCGGTAGCTCAAGAAAATGGCTTTCAAATCCCAGGAATCCAATATATATATATACACACGTATCCAATGGAAGGACATGCCTCAGTTTGACTCGTAAGCCTTGGAGGGGTTGAAACCGAGAGACGTTGAGGCCCTGCTCAAAAGTGAAATTGGATGGCGCAATAGAGATAGGACTACCACTAATTTCGCCCCTCATCGGGGCATTGCTGCATGACAATGCATGTACCGGATCTGCTGGTGCTGACGTTGAGCGAATGAACTAATAGTAACACAAAAATACACTAATCTATAACATCACTCCACTCCTCCTCCTCCTACGCACTTGGGCGTTTAACGTTAAACGTAGGGCTCCAGGCGGAGACAGACACCGTACATTAACAGCTCCGCTCGCTGGCGGTCTCCGCGATAGTTTCCTCGCCGACTTGACCCGGGCTCGGCTCGGCTCGGCTCGGCTGTAACGTGTCCCACTTTTCCTGTGTAGGGAGAGCCAGGACTTCCAGGGCTGCCCGGACTTCCGGGAATAAAGGTAAACGCTCCTGCTGTTTCATTCATCTCCCAAGCCCTTGCCCTCAGTGTTGTGTCCCTCAGTATCTGTGGCCTGTGGTCCGACCCCCTCCCACTACTCCTCATCCATTCACTGCTGCTGCTGCTGATCCAGACCCAAACGCTTAAGCAACGCTGACATACCCGAGTCGCCTACGCAGTGGGCAGAGCTTTGTGCATGACCACCGTTGGTCTCAGGCTGGCTGCTAACCTGCTTATAGCTGAACCAAAATGAAGCGAAATTCAGCGATGTGCGATGTTGCTTTTTTTAATATTGAGAAATAAAGCCACTTTTTGTATCCAAAGATTTAACAAAAACAATCTTTGCACGGGAGATTCCTTCCCATGCAAAGATCCCCCCGGTGTGAATGGATAGAGCTGGGTTAGCGCTGTGTATCCGTTGAGCTTGACAGGAGCATATTTTAAGAGTGCGTGTGCAGAGGACTGAACCTCTGCATTTCATTGTGATAATACAGTATGAATATCTGAAAAGGAGGAAGCAGGACGTTTAAAAATAAATAAATGTGAAGGACGGTGAAGTCATCTGAACCAGTTCTGACGCATAGAAATGCTTCATCGATTGGTTGATTCAATTCAAGGCCCTGGGATCTGTCCAGGCAATTCACAAAGACAGAGCAACAAAGCAAGAATTTTTTTTGTTCCTTCTGCGATGCCTTCAGTGGGCTTTTTTTCCTTGCAGTTTATGAGTCTCCAAAAAGCCATTTATTGTGATGGAGGAAAGCACAATGTGCTACATCCATCTCCACACCGAAACACCCAACAAACATCGGCCACCTTTCTCCCGCGGGGAGCGGCGTGGAGATGTTGGCCCCCGACCTAACCTGCGAATGGGAGGGATGCTCCAACCAGCATGACGGCGTGATGTGTGTTGCTGTTTTGGCTTGCGTTTTGCTTGTGAATGCCTGTAACCTGTTGGCCTTGTGAAAAAATACAAACAACAACATTTTTTTTCTTTTCTTGTTCTTTGTTTGAATGCTTGATTGAACCTTAACAACGTGCGTCTTAACCCGCACCGCACCCTTTCCCCGGCTTGGACCCGTGTTTGTTTATCAACCATTTGAAAAGGGAGGCGTTGGCCGCCTATTTAACATCAGGGATGGGTACACGGGGTCTAGCTGTGTGTGTGAGACACACAGCCCTTACTTTAGTTAGTGGTAGGCTACCGAGGTATGCACACACATGCAGGGTGGGGGGGCGAAAGTGAAAAGCCGCAGCTCTCTTTACCGCTGCCGACCCACGTGGGACGGTCTAAATATAGAGCCCGGGCATCGCACCTCGTACCGTACGGTCCAGTCCAAGAGGCTTTGGCCCGGAGTGCCAGCGCTTTGTTATTTAATACGTGAAAATTCACTAAAAAAAACAAAAACCCGAACCCACCTCTGTTAGCTGTGGTTAAAGTTTAATAAAGCCGTGCTTGGTCAGCTCCTATGCCTCTTTCGAAAGCGGGAAGAGGTTATTAGTGTAAGTGAGAAACAGGGATTCATAATGGGCCTTAATAATTGACCTTGCTTTGTTTTACTGTGTGTGTGAGTGTGTGTGTTCCCGCACAAACATTCTCGGCTGCGTGTGACTCATTGCCTGGACGTGCTGTTTCTTTTTAGTGGTGCGTGTGCGGTTTGCATGCTTATGTTTGTTCACATCCATTCGCGTTTGCCCCAAGCATTTTGTCGTTTATAATGTGCACACTTTTCAAACTGCTGGTGGTAAATCCAATCGGGGAGAAATAAGGCCCTATAGCAAGATCAGTGTGTGACACACACTGAGTGACACTTCATTACTATTTTATGCTTGCTTACTTTCTTTTTTCCCCTTTTTTTTAGGGTGAGCCTGGCTATTTAGGACCACAGGGAGAGCCAGGACTTCCAGGGCTCCCAGGAACCAAGGTAAGGGCCCCTGAGGAGCAGGTTTTTGCGGCCAGTAGCGCTGCGTTAAACCTGGGGGGGACGGCAGGGCTGTCATATCATATCATATAGGAAGACGGGGCTGGTTCCCGTCTCTGCGGGTCTCCTTGAGTTGCACCCGTCTCCCGGTGAGGTTTTCAATTGACGTCATCCTACAACATGTCCCCGTTGTCTTCACGTATCAAAGGCAAACTGCCATGTTACCTGTTGTGTTATCCCCTGCTGTTTTGCTATCGCCAGGCCATTATGTCAAAAATGATATTGCATTGGAAATGACACAATTCTCTGATGTAAATGCTTACTAAATATGTTGTGGTTGGATAAGCGCAATCCTCCACATATAATTTATCAACCAATGAAAGGAAACCGCTTTAGACAGAGTCCATCCCTTTGCTTAAATTCTAAGTGGCACAACAGCTCCCTCTATAGGCTGTTCTGGGATTATTCACTTTTGAGATAATTGTAAATGATATTGTCTTCAGTCTGTGTGAGTTAGCTCTTGGGTTACAGCAGTTTCTGAAATGAAACCTGATACACACTGGGCATCTGCACATTACATTTAGATTACATGGATGAAACTGAATAAAAGGCACTTAAATATGTTCACTCTTTCACACAAATCAAGCCAGGACAATTTCTTCCATGCATCATTGTTCAATGAGATTGCAATATGCCATGAGAACCACAGAGCCTAACTTTTTAAGCTTTCAAAACATTTTTGACATAATATAAACCACATTTCCTCTTTCTGTGTCCTCTCTCTTGTTTTCTTTCTCTCTTACAGACGAAGGAATGATATGCCTGATAAATAGCTTGCTGTGGTTGTTTTTTGACCCTCTTGACTGATGTGGTGATTAAATGGTCGGTTTAGTGGCCTAACGTTGTGTGTTTGTTGTGACCTCCAGGGGGAGCGGGGGGATTACGGACCACCAGGCAAGGGGGACAAAGGAGAGATTGGAACAGCTGGACCAAAGGTAAGACATATCACTGTGTGTGTGTGTGTGTGTGTGTGTGTGTGTGTGTGTGTGTGTGTGTGTGTGCGTGTTCGTGTGCGCGCGTGTGTGGAGAAGAGACCCTGGTGTAGTTTTCGGCAACCCATGGATGTAGTTTCTTTAAATATTCATTTGACGCTATTTGTTTGACATTGTAGCAGTTCAATCAAATTCAAATTCAATCAAAAGTGTGCATTGAGAGGTAATTGGTTGTTCATCAAAACGTTTCCCTCCCTACATCCATGTTGGCTCAGTGGCCTTTGCTGTCACCTACAGGCGTAACCCACTCGGTGCAACGCAAAATATCCAAACGAGCAAAATTAATTTCACGGCCTTACTTTTAGTTCAACTTTTCTCAACCGGCGTTGCAAAGACAAACACGCTTCCACTCGGCAGGCAATTTGAAGCCGCCTTCGCTCGTTTTCCTGCGCCAAGCAAACCAGATTCAGGTTTTGCGAGTTTGTTTATGGCTGATGTTGACCCCAGCAGCTGGTTCAGGCTCTAGCCTAAATAAGCCTAAGCCTAAGAAGAAAAAAAAACATCCCCAAAGCTATTTCACATCCTACTGCCAACCTCCAGGAAAAATAGACGCTCTCCCTTTTCTTTTTTCTCTCTCCTCCCCTGTGGTGAAAAATCAAATAAACACCTCTGTTTCCGCCACGGCTTCGCCATGTTGAGAGTCGGCTAATTAAGTGTGTGTGTGTGGGGGGCGGCTAACCGCGATAGCGTCTCTCCAGGGATTGGTTGAGAGATGTCGGTGTTGAAAAAGACTGTTTATCATCATAACCTCTTAACGGGCGGAGCAGATCCATCTGGCGGTAGGTCAATAAAGGTCCAGAGGGATGTGTGGTTATCGTTGCTGCTGCTGTTCAGCTCTGTGACCTCTCTCTCTCTCTCTGTGAACGCTGTAGGGGTCACCGGGAGAGGCCGGGGTTCCAGGTTTCAAGGGCACCAAGGTAAGCATCACCGACGCCATTGTTGACGTGGCAGTTGTTCAGAATCAGAGGAGCATTGAGCAGAACGTGAGCATTTAGGGGGTTTGGGAGTAGAGGGCTATTATTATTGGTATTCAGCAAGGAGAAGCGCCTCTTCAAACCATCTTCTTCAAACCAACTACAGCTTATCAATGACAATTTACTCGTCAACCCATCGAATGCCTAAGTTAAATTTTGAAGTATATACAAATTCCTTTGATTTAATTTCACATATTATACAGCGTGAATGTGATGCGAAACACGGAGAGAAGAGTGTGGTGTGGTGTGATAACTAACCGCGTGATGTGTGGCGCTACACTGTGTAGAGCCACACATCACTTGTGTAGCCCTACACATGTTACGCCATGGGATGTAAGGCACGAGCAGGCTAGTTCGGTGGCTAGGGACCGGGTTCGATCCCTGAAGTCCCCACCCCACCTGTAGGCATCCCTGAGCAAAGATGCCTTACGTACACACTTGCTTTGTTATAGTAATAATTGTGAATATTGTAAATACATGAATGGAGATGTTTCTAACTGTGCACCTCTCTCTGTCCACTAGGGGGAGACTGGAGACAAGGGACTCTTGGGCTCCATTGGCCCACAGGTGAGAAATAGACATGCACACACACACAGTTCAAACATCTGTTAAATCTACTGCAATAGACTATTTTGGGAATGTTGACATTGACATGACATTGATATTAAGAATGTAAAATTAATATTTAAATAAAGTAGAAGTGTGTACGTTTAAATAAAGGGGGAACGCAGTTCTGTTTTTTTTTATTTATGATGGCCCCAGAGTAATATTATTTGTTAGTTTATTATGTTTTATTACAGATGTAATGAGATTAATAACGTGTGTCCATTGTGCAGGGGCCCCCAGGACAGAAGGGAGATCAGGGAAACACCGAAATCATTGACTACAATGGCAACATCCAGGAGGCTTTGCAGGTCAGACTCACCGTGGAATAAATTGTTTATTTTCTTAAACGCATTCATTGATCTCACTGTGTTTAACGTTGGAGCGTCGTGTGGTTTGAATATTTATTAAGGAGCCTCAGAACGCCCATGCTCCATATAAATTATTCCCATTATACATTTCCATATCTCTTTACGCTTCACCTCGCTGTTTTTGTGCGCCTGACTTTGTCCCTCCTTAGGGCTGTAACGCGGCACATAAAACCTGACGCCATGAAAATGACACGTATTCATAACACTATAATGGCCCTATGAACTAAACCTTGACTCGACCATGCGAGGGATGGCGTGCGCTAGTAGATGCAGGAGAGAGCTCCTCTCAGCGCAGTAGAATGCCCAAACTTTCTTTCTCTGCCGTTGTCTCCGCTGCACATGTTTAACCTCTCTTTCTTCCTCAATGTGTTTCTTCCACCTTGTCCCTTCCGCGGCACAACAGAAGATTACCACTTTTACAGTCACGGTAAATAAAGCCTCAATCTGTTGTCGTGCTGCAAGCTGTGCGTGTGTGTTCTTGCATGAACCCAACACAAAGCACATCGGATTCCTGCGTTTTTGTTTCAACCCGGGGCCGCCCCGAGCACGCCCTGCTGCCTGCGATGCTGGTTATCACAAAGCGGCGTTCTCTGTTTTTGGCGTGGGGATTTGAAACAGTCATGGCAATGACTGATGAGTGGCGCCGTCGATGTGTCGTCAGTCCAACCGCTAACGTACACTAAACCACAGACAACAGGCGCGGTTTCAGTTGGCCCCAGTTAAAGGATCACACAGTTTTCCTCCTCCTAACACGCTGTAATCACATGTCTCTCACAGCATCACAGTTGAATTTCAACTTGTTTATGTCAGTGTGGTGGCTGTGTGTATTTACACGTATATACATATATATTGTATTTATATGGCCAATGTTCAACAAGCTCCTAATGAAATGTCCCTTGTTTGTTCATGTAGGGTCCCCCGGGGCCACCAGGGCCACTCGGCCCCCAGGGGCTGAAGGTAAACTCTTTTTTGTTTTACACGGTAATATATGTGCAATATGGTCCTACAATATCCCTCAGGCATTTGTTTTTGGTGTGATGGAGTTAAACCGATGAGAGAATTGTCCAAAAATGTAACAATTGAATTAACATGTGGCACACTTGGTATCTCTCCCTAAATGTGTCGCTCGCTATAGATGTGGAATAATAATATTGATAACAATAATAATGTATGTATTTATGTTGCATCTAGGGTGATCAAGGTTTGCCTGGTCTCCCCGGACTAGATGGTGAAAGAGTAAGTTGGTCCGGTCATTGCTTTCATAGAAACTATTATACACAATTATCGTTATTACGCCAATTGATTGGGGATGGACCATTTGAAGGAACGCTTTGGAACGACATATTTCAAATGACTGTAATATTTGTGTGTTGTTGTAATGTGTGTAACACATACCTCCCACCCCCCCACCCCCATTTATCCCTCCAGGGCTACAAGGGTTCAAAGGGAGACATGGGGATGCCCGGGTCCTCTGGAGAAAAGGGTGCAACCGGCTTACCTGGCCTTCCTGTAAGAAGACATTGTGTGCATTCCCATGTATTACATTATATTGTCAGGGGACGTCAAACAAACAAGTAATTCGGCATTTTCAGTGTGGACCGAAAGCCAAAACAAAAAACACAAGCAACATTCTACAGGTTTAGCGAAATAGGACTAGAGAATGTGTGTGTGAATCACTTCATTTGGTGTCCAAATGAAGTGAAATACTGTACAGTGCATGTGATCCCTACAGTTCATGTCTTGTCCCTCAGGGCACCAATGGGGCCAAAGGTGACAAGGGGGACTCCGGCCTGACTGGCGCTCAGGGTCCCTCGGTATGTGTCCTTTAAGTCACGTCTCCCAGTCACCGACCAAAGGGTTTTGTTCTCACACATCACAACCCAAACAACGTCTAATCTGCTTTTTGTTTTTTTAACGTAATAAATCATGATTTGTTGTCATAATCCTTATTTTTGTTTTGTTTTTTTAGATTACTGGCCCCCCAGGGCCACTGGGGCCCCATGGACCACCAGGACCAATGGTGAGATCACTTTTTGCATGGGGAACTTTCACCACAAGCTATCCCATATTCTTAGGCCCTCCTCCAACCGTCTGCATACACGCATCCTTGTCATGATTTGATTGTCTTATGTTTTGCCACACCCATATGAGAAAACTGGACATGGATGATATAGTGTGATACGCGATAAGTGGCACTGCTCAGCAATGCAACCTGGGTGAAGCTAACAGGATTCCATGTTGTTGTCACGTTGTGCACGCCCAACCAAGCTAGGAGCTGAGCACTGTGAGGACACCTCCCCAACCAGTTTTAAGGCAAAATTAAAACTGGTTTCCAGTTTCTGTTGTTTAATGCTTACAAATGACATTTAACAAGGCTTAGATGTAAGTCAAATGTTCGCTCCACTGGAAAAACTTCATTCATCACATAGGAGGCCACATTTTGCCAGTCTGGAGGCACAGAAATATGCAGTAGGAAGTCATTCTGGGACTTTTGGCTTTGGTCAAAAATGTTTTGCCGCGTTCCTTAATTGGCGACAATGCAGCAGGACGATGGGTCTTGAAAACATTTTTACACTGCTGCAATGACAGCCAGTTGCAAAGGCAAATCTACATGTTTAGCTGCAAGTGCTTGAAACTATAAAGAAGAAAGAGGTTACAGTTATTGGCCACTATTGACCAACAAATGAAAAATGGATTGACTTTGAGATGAGCCAACTTTACACCTTATATTCCATGATATACATTATATCACATCCATATTTTAATTCTGCTTTCAGGGTCCCCACGGCTTCCCCGGACCAAAGGTAAACATACATATACTTTTTACATATACTATACTTTTTTTATTGGCACAGAAGTGCTTTGTGTAAGTGATGTCTGTCTCGACTGACTTAGGCAATCGCTTGAGGTGGTTCCCAGACTCCAATAAAAACTAAAACATGCATGCATGTGCAGGTGTCGCCACATGCCACATAGCAGAACAGGCTTTTGAAAACAGCCACATTAAGCTAACAAAATGCTGTGGGAAATTCAAGCCAAAATGTGGCATAGACAAGTGGCTTGTCACCATAATGCTAAACTCATCGCGCTGTCAATAAACGAGAACACACACTGCGGCACACACGCTGCACTAGTCTGCGAAATGACGACCTGTAAACGCAGCATTACAGTAGCCGGCGGTGGCATTTCGGTTCACATATGACATTTTATTTAACCTTTATTATTCAGGTTTGTCTCATTGAGGTTTAGCGCCTCTTTTGCAAGAGAGACCTGACACCAACACACTTACAAAGTGCAAGAAATTACAAAACTTTCTTTTAGTTTTTTCATACCCTAACCGTAGGGTCACACCGAAAGTTTAATTTGTGCCTGTGGCCACTCAAGCAGCGCTGCAGACATCAAGTTCGAGTTTGCTCAATATCAAGTTTGTTGTAGAGTTCTCGGCAGGCCAGAAAGCATGATCAAATCAACTATTTTCCACATGTTCATTATTTACAGTAGTAAGCTAATCACATTTCCAAACAATTGACTTTAAGCTATTCTAACATGGCAACATAATTGGAATCAAAGTTGAATCTAATGGTTAGATTTGATTAATAGATTAAATTCTAATCTAATAATCGAATCAGAATCCCATCGTTTGCCTCGTATGTTTCCACACACAACGTATTTGACCTGGTTCTTCGCTCTCTAGAAATGAAGATCATGTTTGTGTTTGCGTCTATATTTGCGTCCCGGCAGACTAACAGACCTCAACAAATAGTGTCTCCTCCATGTTCGCTAGAAACTACCGCTGGAGAAAACACAATCCAGCTCTGCTATTGGTTGCCGCTTCAGCGCCGACGGCGCTAATTTGCATGAAGTTAAAATGATCGCGCCGCTACTCGTCGCCCCGCTCTCATTGCAAATGAGTGGCTGCCTGCTGCTTTTGCTGCTCACAAATCTTCTGGTGTGACCGCACAGTGAGGCGTAAGCCCAGCCTGGCGTTATCACCTGGTGATGAACCGCCAATGGTCAGGCCACCACAACAAGCGCTTGTTGTGGTGGCCGAGCTCAACAACAACACACACACACACTCCTTGCAGGGAGACGGTGGGCTGCACGGTGCGAAGGGTGCACGCGGGGAACCGGGACACAAAGGGGACCGAGGACCCCTAGGTCTCCCCGTAAGTAGGATGCCATAATTTTGTCCTGCTGACCCCCACCCCTACCACCCCTACCACCACCCCCCACCCTCCACCTTCCCAATGTATCCCTCACACCCCTCTCCCTCATCTCACCTCTCTCACACCCTTTTATTCTTGCCTCAGTGTTACATTGGTCACACATTTTGTGTGTGTGTTAGTTTGTGAGTGTTTAAGTTTAAGCGTGCGGGGGTGTGCGTGGTGTGTGTGTGTGTGCGCGTGTGTGCGCATATGTGTGTGTCTACTGAGTGTGTCATGCTTGTGTTGTCGTGCCCCCCCCCCCCCCAAAGCGTAATCCCGACTGTGTGTTAATTTTGCCTGAGCCGACCTGCTTGTCCAACCTCTTCATATAACATATTATTGTGTACTGTGTTGTTGCGTTGTTGTTGTTGTTGTTGTTGTTGTTGTTTTTGTCACCTGGGGGGGGGGGGGGGGGGGGGGGGGGGGGGGGGGGGGGGGGGGGGGGGGGGGGGGGGGGGGGGG
>JAOPJH010066755.1:0-12188 GCA_027122575.1 Merluccius polylepis
CCCAATTTCCCCCTCTCTCTCAAACCCATCGGCAGCACAATAACCATCTGCCTACCTCCTGTCTGGAGCCTAGACTCTCTCTCTGTCACCCTCTATATCTATGTCTCGCTATTTCGCCCCCGCCTTTATCTCCTCCTCTTGGATTGCTCAGTGTCTCTCTCAAAGTTCAGTGGCCGATGGCCTCTCTGTCTTCACCTCCATTCCTCCCTCTACCTGGCCATCTCATCTCGTCGTCCCTCTGCTCCCTCTCCTTTCCTCCCCCCACTCCCCTCTTTGTGTGTTGTCTGTGCTCCGCTCCTCTCTCTCTCTTCAGCTTGTCTAGTCTCCCATCTCATCTTGACTCGACTTTTTTCTCGTTTCTCTTTTTATCTTGTCTCTTCCTCATCTTGTCTACTCGATTAGTTTTTTTTCTCTCTGTCTCTCTCTCTCTCTTTGGCGCTTTGTCGTCTTGTCTTCTCTGCTGTCCTGTTCTCTTCGCTCTTCTGTTCACTTGTCTTTTTTTCTCTCCACTTGTCTCTACTATGTTCCCACTCCTCTCTCCTCATCTGTATTCTATTTTCCTCTTTCTATTCCTCTCTTCTCTTCAATTTTCTTCTCCTCTCTTCACTCTTCTCCTCTTGCATGAATTATTATGTCCTCATTTACTCTCTCACGCACACACATAGCAAAAATGGCAATATGGACTAACAAGCACTACATGCACACACAGACTTATCCATCAGCCTTAAATGGAGGCGGTTAAAATGCAATTCCATCTCATTCTTTGAGTCCCAATTTATTCCTCTGATCAACTCTAGGTTCTCATTTGTTGACTTACCTCCACTCACAGAGGGGCAGCCCCGCATTTTGATCTGGTAGATAAGGAAGACAGGGGAGTTTTTAAGGTAAATGCTGTAAAATGTAATATCTAATAATAAGATGCAACACACACACACACACACCAACACATTACACACACACTGCTGCATTGCCATAAGCAATGATCAATAACCGTGAATGAGAAACAATTATTTGTCATTGTAATAATTGCAATAATGGAGTCGTGGTTTGAGGTCCAAGCAGGTGGCCATCCACTGATAATTTCACTTTGCTAGATCAGAAAATTGACATTGGGAGGAGATAACATGAGAGCCCTAATGGCGTATTCATCGATATGAATAATCAATAACCATAATCAATATCATATTCTCACATTGCAGACATCATGTCACATTACAGTTTTGTGGAAATATCTAGGGCCGAGCCACCATATTTAAATATTCGGATATTTGTTCGTTCGGTAGGTAGTCAAATCTCAATTCAGGTTTCAAATGCTTCATAAATTGTTTTATTAAAAAGACACCTGCCGTCCAGTGTGAGAGTCGGCAAGACTGTCAGTGACAGACTTTAAACTAACAAGTTGTAATAATAATAATGATAATAGTATTTATTAATATATTGTATTATTACTAGCTCCCACTAGTCAGTTGCGGCCATAGAAATATGAAAGAAAGAGGTTGCGGCAAGCGGGGGGTTAATGATCTTAAAAGCTATTTCAATGTTTAAAAGAGGCAAAAAGATACCAAAAAGCTCTACCTACTTATAATGACGGGTTGGTAATTGAATAAACATGAATAGAACAGGTAGCAATGTTTGTTTTGTTGTTATGGCGATCCGTCACCCACAATAGCGCCTGTGTTATTTCTCTTCCTAAACTTTAAACATGGGCTCACTTTTTCACTGCTGCCATCACCATGGACAATTATCTGAAAATCATGATCCCTCCCACCCACGGCTCAATCTGCACACAACTTTTTTTAATCTCTTCATAAATCGATTTGATCTGTGGAAATGAAACCAAGGCCACCGACTTCGTTGCAGTGGGCGTTTCATTAGGGCTGGAGAGGAAAAGATGACGAAATCTTCCAAAAGAACATTTGTACAATAATAATGATTTCCTTTATTTGATATAATCGAATGTGTTATAATATATATATTTATTGCAACATCATTTGTACTTTTTACTTTACTTTCAGCTTTACTTTCAGCTTTGCAAAATATTTAAGTCACAATGTACACAATGCATGTCAAGAGACAAAGCTTGGTATTGTAGCCCCAAACTTACAATTATAAACAATTTGACTTCTCTTCATCAACATCCCCATCCCTCTCTGTCCTGTTTTACATTCTCCCCTCTGTACTCTTATTTGTGCTTTTTGTTTAAGTTAAACTACGCATTGTTCTGGGGAAAAAAATGAAATAAATCCTCTGACATTGATTAATTCATAAGACATGTTAAGAATACATATGAATCTGAATTATTAAATATGAATTGGGCTCAACGGTAATCTGTGGCTCTGCATGATTTAAAGTATTGCTGGTTATGTTCACGGCTTTCTTTCAGGACTATCTGGGCAAGCCATACAGGCCCCCCTGCCTGTACGGCTTTGAATAAAATAATCGACTCTACTGTAACTATACGGCTGCCATCTGAAGGTCACTTACATGATCACTCATCGTTCAGATGTCTCCTCCCACCGCCTCTCCCTCCTCTCTCTCCCCCTTACCTCCTACCATGGGGTCTTAGGAATCCCCCACACACACTGTCTCTGTCTCTCTCTTTCTGTCTGTGTGTGTGTCAAGTGTTGACAGCGTGGGTAGCGCCTCAAAAGTTACTTTGCTGTTCTCCATTTCTTCCTTTTCTATTTAAAAAGAAAACCCTCAACTTTTTTTAATTACTTGTCTTGCATGAACTTGAGGGAAGTATAGTAAAATAAGAACTATATATACGTGTATACCCTATGAAATATCCCTAGTGCCCCAGGACGGAGACGGGGACTCGTGCATGTCCTGTCGAAGAGCATCGTCTTTCGGATGTGACATTAAACCAAGGTCCTGATTCCCTGTGGTCACTAAATATCGCATGGCACATGGTCATAAGAGTAGGGGTGCTAACCCCGGTCTCCTGGCCAAATTTCCAACCTGGATTTTGTACCAACACGGCCTCCTAATCATCCCCTGGTCTCTAATTGGATAGTTGCATTCCTCACCTCTGTGAAGCCTTTTTGGCATGGAGGAGAATTGTGTTGTGTCGTTATGATGTTGGGGTCCTCTATTGTGTCCACCTTAAGGATATCCTCACTGGAAGAGAGTCATTTGTCTACTCCATGGTAGCACTTGACCTATGACCTCAGAGAAAACAGGACTCGTACAAGTACTTGTGTGTGAGTCTTGATACACTTACAATATTGCTTTATTGTTGCCACTGTACATCTGAAACGACTCATATGATTCGATGAATACCCTAGTGATATCCCAGCTAGCTAGGAATTTTTCCTAGCATTTATTTATTTAACTTTACAATCTGCATTATCTGATGCAGCTTTCTTTTTAGTTGAGTGTCATTTTGCATGTTCCTAATGCCCCCCCCCCCCCCAATTTTTTTAAATAATAACCCCTCCAAACTTTTCTTTCTCCAGAGTAAATTTGATTTTTGCGTGGGACTGAGTTGGTTTGTGCGCACAGTTCAGACAGGGTTAACACTCTTTTGGGAACTGCTGTTAAACTGTTAGCAGGATTAAAAGTATGAGTAACACACAGTGGTGGAAGAAATGTCTCAGTTGGCTCCACTGAGACAAAAAGCTGTATGTAGGTGGTGGATATGTAGGATAGGTTAGAAGCAGACAGTGTCGTGGCTACTGGGGTGTTTGACACCCAGCCAAAAGGGACATAGTTCAATGTCCACAACCTTACCTGGAGGCATCCTTGAGCAAGATGCTCCTACCTGCCTCATTCAAAACATCGGATAAAAGCATTGAATAGTCAAATCGCTACCATTACCACCATAGCTTCTCAACCTGCTCAGCAGCATTGATAAATATGAAGAAAAAAATAAGTGCCAAAACGACAGCAAGGTGTGTATGTGTTTACTTTATAAGATGGCGTCATTAAAATTGATCGACCCACGCGAAAAGTTTCAGGTCAAACAGAGTGCAGGAGAGACTGGCGTAATCAAAAATCCTGGAGGGAAGGAAGTCGCCTTTAGCAGGAAATACACATTCCTAATTGTTTACATCATATTTAAAGGTATAGCGGTCTGGTGTTTTACAACCAACAACCAACCCAGATGGTTTTTACCGTTTTAAAATCATTTTTTTAAAGGTGCTATTGATAATATTCAGCCACTAGATGTCGCACTCCCCCTCCCCCCTCCCTCAAAGCACAAGCTCCCTAAAGTGGTTGCCAGTTCATTGCACAATTTGCATATTTCCTGGTTGAGTCGACCAGGAAATATGCAGACACACACACACAGCCAACATTTGTGACTGTCTTAACCATCAAAACATCACTGTTGTATTCATTCCACATATTCATGTCACATATGCATTTTTACAAGGAGACTGGCTCGTTATCATTAAAGACGCAGAACAATCTGCTGCATTCATTTGAGAAACGAAAGCAAGCATTCTGTGATGATTTAAAAGAAGAAAAAAGTCAAACCATCTAATCAAAGTTGAGAAAGCATAACAGATGGCAGCCACAGCCTATGAAAGATGGCTTGTCAGCCCTCCCGGTGTGTCGGTGTCATGGCTGTCAGCGGCCATGTTAAGTGACACTGCAGCTTTGAAAACAGTATAGAAAGAAATAAGTTATTTTGGGTTTCTTTTTGCCTTTTTTCTGGGGGGGGTTTCAGTTGGGAACAACAACAGTCAGTCAGCGGCATGCCTTTCGTCATGCAAGTGACTTTGAAGATGAATAAAGAAAAGTTTAGGTTTTCCACTTTTTCAATTAGATTGTACAGTGCCGTTTTTAAATCTCCATCTATTTTCCCTTTGCAGTTAAATAAAAAAAACAAATGAGCCTTTAAATGAGAAGACAGTCATGATGATTGTCAGTAAGCTACTCTTCACTGAGGCACTTGCTAAGCCGGGCCTGTTAGGAGTTAGCGATGTGCTTAAGTGCTAATGAAAACAACAGTTTAAGGTACTGGAAGAGGATACATTAGTGAGTGTTATTTTTATTTTTTTAACCAAACTCCTTTTTTTTCTTTCAAGTTGAAAATGCTGTTCATTTAGTTCAAATGAGGGTCTGCATTTGTATACTCATTAAAAAGTATTTGTTTTCCCTTTGTCCTCTGCCACAAGTGTTCCCATGTGCCAAAGCTGAATGTAAAATGGAATTAATGATGTTATAATTAGCTAGCTAACACACGTACATATTGTATCTTCTGGTTCAACGCAAGGGTTAGCCTATGCTTAGGTCAATGTGGCAATTCAAATGTAATGCATTATGCATTAGAATTTCATGTATTCTAAGGACATTGTTTTTCTATAATCTATAATAGGCTCCTCTCTATTTAGAGATTACACCAAGAGATTTGATCAAAAACGACCTCTGTTTTAAACCTCGGTAACAGTTGGTGGTTGAGCAGTTTTAGAGGAGTCAGTTTGAAATCCTTTATCACAAAGCTCGTCTCTGTTCTCCCTCCTTTCTATATTCGTTCGTTTTTATACAACGCCGCCTCTTCTCTCTGCTCCCAGATTGAGCGCAGTGATGGGGCTGAGGGCTTGGTTCAAGTGTCGGAGGTTAAAAAACGTGTAACGCTGGTTGACCCTGCCCAGCTGAAGGGTGTTGAGAAAATCGAAAAAAGGAAGTCGAAGGAAAATGCTAAGGTCTAAAAACACTGAGCCAACATGTCCAGAGATGGATCTATTCAAGGAGATCTATTTATATCGCAACGTTTTGATTGGTTTATGTTTCCATATTGCCAGGAAATCTCTAGCGTTGAATAATAAGGAATATCAATATAATTCCTTCATTCCTTTTAGTTATGTGTTTAGTTATTTAGATTACTTATTAGTTCTTTCTACTTTCACTCTAAATATTTGAAGCTCTACAGACTGAATATTGTGC
Source organism: Merluccius polylepis (assembly GCA_027122575.1). NCBI lineage: Eukaryota > Metazoa > Chordata > Actinopteri > Gadiformes > Merlucciidae > Merluccius > Merluccius polylepis. The sequence continues at coordinate 5,893 of JAOPJH010066755.1, forward strand.
CATCATTGATGGCACAATAACATAATTTTCATCATTGAGATCAAACTCAAAACAAAGCTTGCACTATTGATCCCTGTAAAATACATTATTCAAAACACTTTCAATATAATCAGGTCGTAATTGTACATGATATGTGATTAGTGATCACTATATTGCTGTCAGTGCTAACCATCTCTTTGTTTTTGTCTTGCCCTTGGCATGTTTCATGACAATCTTTCAGGATCAATAAAATTGTATTTTTCACCTGTTCCCAGGGGTGCAGTGCTCAGCTATCTAGCTTTGTGATAATTTTGTCGGGTACATAGGAGCTGCCACACACCACTACTCTAAGTGGGGTTGTTTTGAAGTGTACTAATGCATGAGAGATTGTGATTGTCTGGTGTAAACTGCCAAAGCTCTATAGATGCCAAATATGTCCCATAGATACATTTGAATATACTGTAAGTCTGCACAGAGAACATGGCACATGGTCTATGGTCCACTCTTTTTGGTCTGTTTTAAGACGTCGTTCATATACATGATGACATCGTGGAGAAATCTATGTATTAATGTATCAGGCTTTAACGTGTGCACATTTCCCAAGGGAAATGCCACTATACTGTATTTCACCTCTGACTCCAAACTGATCTCTTTCCCCCTCTTCCTCTTCCTCACACTCCTGCGCTCTATATCTTTCTCCCAGTCTGACAACATCACATTAGCAGCCGCGAGAACGGGCATGTACTGTAACTGGAATATGCAAATGAGTTCATGCAGAGCCGATGAATATTTATCGAGCAAGCTGCTGGGAGTGCGGAAATCTGCCGTCATGAATTGAGAGGCTGACCCCACACTGGCGCTCAACATCTACATGAAACCTCCAAAGGGATGCGCGGTTGCCGGCTCGCCACTGTATGGAATCAAAATAGGGTCAAAAGTATTGCGAATCAAATCTACAAGTACAAATCAAACATACAAGTACAAGTACTTTTGACGCTTCCTCCTGAATAGGGATGCTCAGATTAACATATAATCCAACTATCCAATCAAGAATGTCAGTGTATCCCCTAGAATTGTTTTCAGACATTGTTTTGGTACACCGAAAAAGCCCTAACAAATGAGGCGAGCGATACTGGCGCAGCCGGCTTCGGTCAGATGACACAGCAGGCGGTCTGCAATTTATATTTGCATTAAAATGTTTGATTGCTCGGTATATTAAAGACTTCACATTGTTTTAAAATAATTAAAACAATGTGATCACAAGGAGAGGATGACGTAGTAAGCTGCATTTATTGCATACAAATTAGCTGTGTAACCTATGCTCTTTGCAAAACCTTAGCACATCATGACACAGTGTGCATGATTCATTGCTGCACTTTATCTTCCTTGGCTTGAAGAAAAGGAGGCCCATTTATTGAAATCTTCATGCAGGCCCCCAAGTGCTCTCCTTACAGCCTGTTCCTGAGACCTGTTTTTACCTACCAAAATTTAAAATGTGTCTTTATTTAGTCAATTCTTAAATGTAATGATAGATTTATATTGCTTTCAAAAGCAATCAAGAGTTGTGTGTGTGACCACAGGAACGGTGAGCACATTTTCCAGCTTTACACGCTTTATACATTATGGGAACCGGCTTACAGAAGCTGAAGTGACGGGCGCGATAGATCCATAGGTTAAATCCAACCATAACATTAGAAGAGAACCAATGTTAAAAATAATGGATGGATATTAAACAAATATGAATAATTTTAATGCAATAACCCCAGAAGCAAAAGGAATTAGTGCGGGTCTAGCGGTGTCAACTTTTGAAACCTGACCGGGATCACCTCTCTTTTTCCCCGCTTTAACACCATTGCTTCGGCTTTTCTGTTTTAATCTAACACCACTAGACCCACCGCCGAGTGTCCCATTGGTTCCCCGCTTAAGATTGTTTTATTATGGAGCATTATTTCAATATCTTTCTATATTCCCTTTAAAGGGGCTATAGAGGATATCCTGAACATTATTATAGCAGCAAACAACAATTGGCTATGTAGAGATATAGTGGAGTAATGGCGTCCTGACCAGAGAATGGAGGCACCCTTCCTCTGTGTGTGTTGTAATCTGAGCTTCTAGTTTCTTTGTTCTGGTGTCCGGTCCGGCCGTGCGTTCATGATAACGCAAACGCTGTGCATGAGATGAGTTAAGAAGGTAAAGGACACTCCCAATTGTTGTGGTTTGAGATGCTGGTGCTCTAATGCAACATCTTGTGGCTAAATATATCGTCTATAGCCCCTTTAATCCATTAGTGTAAATTTATAACCGTGAAATTGGGGGATAGTTATCTAAAATGTTACTGTCTTTGCCTGGCTTTAGTGTGAGTATAATCATGCCTTGTTTCATGCTAATTGGTAGTGAGACATTTGTTGTAGCTTCTCTAAAGAAAAGAGATTTCTAAGCGAGACCCAGACCATCACTGCTTTGTCTAGTCCATCCATAGTAAAATCCTCATCACATTCTTCCCTGTAGTCACTGTCAATCTGAGGAACAAAATCTTAAATTTCGTCCAAGAAAAAGTCAGAATCTGATACAGAAAAAGATGAGCTGTACATATGTTGATAGAATGCACTTATTTAATTTGCAATGAATGTTAATTTAATAGATTACCTATCCTGATGTTTTTTTTTTCCAGTCTACAGATGTACACAGTTTTCTCTTCTTCGTTCTACTTAGATCTTGACCTGATCAATGCCCTCAAGCTTTTGAATTCTATCAAATTTGGAATGCAAGGAAAATAGTTTATTTGTGGTGGAGGGGATATTTCACATATTTCATATTTCATATTTTGACAAAGCCTTGGTTCTACCACCAACCAATCATCTATTCTAGATTTGATTGCGGCATCTGGTTTGAACCAAGAAAACTTATTTAGATTTTTTTTTCTCTCCAAGGGTCATGAAGGCACAACGTGTTGCAGTGGTTACAGTGTTAACAGCGTACAGTGTTAGGATGAGGGTCTGTAGATTTGCTGTTAATCCACACACCATGTTCCAATCATCACGTATTAATACATTTTCTGTAGCATATCTTTCTTTGAGTTATGAAACCGTTTCTTTGACATCTACAAGAAGCTTTTCAATTTTCTCCTATTATTCCTTCTTGAGTCTTAAATTCCAGCCGCGTTTGCACCACTTACTTCGAGGGCGCTTTCTTTTAGTTCAGTGTTTTCTTTCTTCAGGTCTTCAGGTCAGTGTTCTTGTTCCGGGTGTTTCTTAGTAAGTAATATGAACCTACTGGGTAATAACTAAGTATTTACTAACCATTTATTTGGGCACTTTCTTAATACCCATATTTTTACCATCTAGTTTCTTCTTGGGTTCCTTATTAATAATAATAATTTATCATTAATAATTTATAAGAACTGACTATTATTTACTAATAACAGTACTGACTCTTTTTCTTATTGGTACTAATAGTGTCCATATATGGTTATTAAGATCTAGAGTATTAGTCTATTTTCCTGGTAGGTTTCCAGGTACTTACTATGTAATGACTTTGTACTTTCCTAATAACTATATTTTGTTAACATCTAGTTTCCTAGTAAATACCAGGTTATCAGGGGACTTTAAATAAAGGGTTACATTAGTTTTTTGTTATCGTGTTTATCTCATTTCAGTTCACATTTCAGTTTCTCTCTAAAGATCAGCGTGGCCCCGCTGCCGTCAGAACCAACTTTCTAAACTGCCAGTCTGGCCGTGGTCTCACGACACGAGACACGTTCACCTCACCCTCGTTGATGATCTGCTTGGCGGCGATGGCGGAGGACAGGTGGATGGGCTCCATGAAGATACTCTCTGCATCGGAACCCGAGATCATGGAGAACCTGGAGTCTGACACCATGGAGAAACTAAAGAGAGAGAGAAAGAGAGACAATGAAAGAGAGAGACAGAGAGAGAGGGTCACGTTTATTTACAGTTTTGGATTGACAGTTACATATCCAGACACAAAAATAATAGAAAAGGATGGAACACAACCCCTCCCCAATGCCCCATCTCTTTCTAAAAGTGTCCAAGTCCTATTTTTCCTGGTTTTCCAAAAGGCCAACCTGGCTACTCCCGATTAATAGTTCATCAGGACAATCGTTGACTTCTGCCTGACCGTGTATCTTGGTCCGAAAACAAAAAACTGAAGAAAAACACCAGCGCTAAACTGTCACAGAAAAGACCCCCCCCCCCTCTACTTGGACCCAGGTGGGCTGCATGTCTGTTCATAGCAATAAGATCCCTGTGTACAGCTCTCCATTGGAGGTCATCTATCCACTTGTCGACGGGTGGCACAGGGAAATAGAGAGGGCGAAAGGAAGGACATGGATAAAGGCGAGGGAATGAGATGAGGGGGAGAGAGACACACAAACAGAGAGACGACGAGGGGGGGGGGTGGAGTGAGAGAGAATGAGTGAGAGGGACTAAGAGAGAGATGGAGAGAGACAAGAGAGGAGAGAGAGATGGAGAGACAATCTCGAATCGTAAGTTTTGTATCTCATTGTGTTTTTTGTGCTTTGGCAATGTAAATGTACGTTGTACACAGTAAAACGACATGTAAATACATAGAGATAGAGAGACAGACAGACAGATACATACATACATACATACATACATACATACATACATACATACATACATACATACACACATACACACATAGATAGACACACACACAGTGGCTACTCCAGCGGCCTTACTTGCTGGGGGACGGAGAGCGGAGGTAGTGCGACTGGATCCTCGTGACGTCGCCGGCCTCTTCGTCTCTGTCTGCATCACCTGACTGCAGGGTGACGTGACCCTCGCTCTCCCTCTCCGACGCCATGGCAACCGCAATCCCTCTTTTTCCTGTAGGTATGTTTTTGCCTTGCAGAAGGAGCTGTCTTGCAGATGTCTTCATTTTTAAAGGAAACAAAGAACTGGTCAGCAGGGAGGAGTGGCTCATAGTAAATTCAATTAGCGTTATTTGAAATGATGAAGCATGGAGCTCTCTATTGCCCCAGACATTCACCTAGCAGCCATATTGGTTAGTTGGGTGGGGAACATTTCAGATCTTTGACAACTTGAAACGCATTTTAAATGCTCCCAGATCAGAAAAATGACCAATAATCTGCTGCTTATACTCCAGATAAACACGGACATAATGCACTGTGTTGTCATATCAAGTACTCAGGTATTTATTTGTCATGATCCTGCAAAGATCATGTGAAAGGGATGCGCAAATGCAGATTTTGAAAGGTTTGATTATCTATTGCTTGGTTTATTTAATGGTAAATGTCAACAATCATAACATTAAAAATGCCCAAAATAAAAAAAACAACAAAGCAAGTGCAACAGGTGCATTCATGTCTTAGTTGTATTTGATGGAACAGTACTAAGCATAGCATGAACACTGAATAATAATAATAATGTACAAAAATGTAAGGCTTTTAGCCTTTTCAATGCCAGATGCACATTTATGAAATCTGAGTTCCAACCTTTTACCGCAGCCACCAATCCACACAGAATAGCATGTGGGTTATAATTTAGTTAATCCATCACAAAAGCGTCACACTCATACACTTTCATTTGCCCTTTACTGCCACACTCTGACGCATGGAAACGACGAGCGCTCTGCGGTGCTTTACAATTTGGCTTTTTTTCTCTCTTTTGTGCCTTCTACCTATGCTGGCTTGAAGAATGGCGGCTGCTATGGCGGCGGCAAGGCACATAAGCTGTTATTTCTTCAGCCGTAATGCTAGATCAAAGCATGTGAGCTTCAGCGGCAAAGGAATAAGTACGTTGAAGAGAATAGAGAGAAATAAGAGAGCAGGAGAAATGAAATACCAAATATATGTGACATGTGTGTGTGTGCGTGTGTGCCTCTCAGTAGGAGTGATATCAGGCCTGTGAGCCAGCCTATATTTAGCCTGAGCGACAGCTGACCCCAAAGAGGCTCAGTGGAGCAAATGGACTGCGACGCCACAAACACACCCTGGAGGACAGGGTACTTGTTTTTTAAATACTCAAACGACAAAATTAAACCCTAAAAGAAGACGACGGGCCTTCGCTTTCACTACACACACACACCCACACACACACACCCACACACACACACACACAGTAAAAGCAGTATTTTTAAACTTCTTACCTCCACTGGGGTCGGAGACCGTCAGCGATCGCCTGTAGTCACTATAGTGGCTGTTGGTCTGACTGACTAGACTGAGGACCTAAAGTTAGCCCCTCTGGGTGGGTGGGGGGGGGGGGGGGGGGGAACGATGTGGGGTGACATAAACCCCCCCCCCCGTCAACAGAACG
>JAOPJH010066781.1:0-12167 GCA_027122575.1 Merluccius polylepis
TTGCATGTTTATTCATGTGTAACATGAAAATAAGTGGAATTCTGTAAACAGTGTTTCAATATGTAATTTTCATCAATATCTGATAAGACATTAAGAAACATGACATTGCGAGGACAATTGTTGTTTTAAAGTGCTACTGTGTTTTAACAAGGAAGACTGGTGCTTATGGATGAAGATGTGGGGGTGCGCGCAATAGTAACACACCGCGGACCTACGACCGGCGGGGGTGCGCGCGATAGTAACGCACCCCGGACCTACGACCGGCGGGCGGACCTATGACCGGCGGGGGTGTAGGACAAATACGCGTCCGGCCGGACAGGGCTTTGAAAAACTTGACAGTCTGGCCTAAAGCCGGACGAATGGCTAAGATCCGGGGCTATAGCCCCGAATGCCCAGGTCTAACGACGTCCATGCTCACAGGGAACAGATGAGGCAGGGGACGCATTGACTTATGCGTTAGTGAATCACGCCCACATTTCGAAACATCCGCCGAGCAGACGAGGCTTCATTTGTCATCAATGACGTCACCGCCCCCAAATGGTACATGCCTCGATACGCGCTCCACTAAACACTTCCTGGATTACTCGACACACGCTCCAAAGCATCGGCACCCCTCGTCCCATCACTACGATTTCGAAAATCCGCCCGGACATTTTTTTAAATCAAGTTTATATTTATTTATTTTTCTAACATTAAAAAAAATAAAATTGTAACAAAGTATATTTTGATCAAACTTGGCTGGGTGGGCCAGCAAGTAAAGTGGGCGGGCCAGTGCCATCCAGGCCCATTGCTGCCTACGCCACTGGCTCAGATTCAGAGCATATATTATGACTACCTTTGATTGATAACAGGCTACGAGTATGAAATGCAGATGTGGAAATTCCTGCAAGAACAGTGAGGCCTGAAGATTCCTAGACCTGGATGAAGTGTTTGGAGGGAGAGGGAGTCTCACAATGCACAGGTATCTGTACCTGGTGAGACGCAGGAGCCAGGCCCGGAAGCACCCCATACAGCCCCCAAGTTGCACAACCAGTCCCTCAGAACAGACATCCGGAGAAGGTTTGAGTCAAATGGCCACAGGCCTACAAGACAACAGGCTAGCATTAGATTGATGAGGACGCCAACAAGGTGCTAGAAGCAACAGCGAAGGGAGATCTGGATCAAAGGCTGGAGGCGATGATGACAGTTGACTTCAGTCTAGCTGTGGAATGGTTTGGAGGAGTGGAGAAGAGGCCAGCCAGAACACCCTTCAGCATGAACCAAAGAGCAACAAAGATCCACAAGATCCGGCAGGAGCTGCTGAAGTCCCTTAGGCCAGTGAGGAGCAACATCCCCTCTTGGCTGAGCTGTGAACCATCCTATGAAAGAACTGATCCTCAGTAGAGCTGAGTGGCCCTGAAGACGCCGCAAGGAAAGAGCCAGGAAGCGAACATCCATCTTAGCCAAACCCTTCGGCTTCACCAAAAGACTGCTAGGGCAGAAGCGCAGTGGGAGTTGCTCTAAGGAGGAGATCGGAAAAGGGAGGTGTATCTGGAGTGCCGGGGTGCCTTGAGTACTTGGAAGTAGTAAACCAGCTCATCAAAGAAACAAGGGAGAACAAGGGACCTGACAGTGCTTTGGCTTGACCTGGCAAATGCCTAGCTCCTTCCCGCACAAGCTGGTCCAGCCAGCCATGTCCAAGCATCATGTGCCAGACCAAGTGACAGATCTCATCCTAGACTATTACAACCAGTTCAGAGAGAGTCTCAGCCGAGTCTCAGCCGGGACACCAACATCAAAGTGGCACAGACTGGAGGTTGGGATCATCACATGCTATACCATCTCTGTGATCCATTTCGCCTTGGCGATGAACACGATCGTCATGTCTGCTGAACTGGAATCCCGGGGCCCTCGGACCAAGTCAGGGATGCACCAACCACCAATCAGGGCCTTCATGGATGACCTGACTATCAGCACAGAGTCAATGCCAGGAAGCAGGTGGATCCTGCAAGGGCCCGAGAAACTGATTGAATGGGCAAGGATAAGGTTTATCTATCAGTGTTTCTTTGATCTTTGTAGGGTACTGTCGTGGCCGTGAACCTTACAAGACACATGATGAAGATGTACATGGTTACGAAAGAGGGAGAAGAGACTTCAGACTCCTTAAGGAAAATGCATTGAGATGCTGGAAGAGCTGTATTCTACACATTCCTGTCAAATGAAATACACTGTCTACATTCTCAATAAATGGTTGACACTATTTTGGTGTAGTATCTATTGATTTCAGTCATCTGATCTGTGTAAAATAGTTAAGTCACTTTGACCAAATAAATTAGTTCGATCTACTTAATATATTTAATGGGCTTATTCTTAAACTCTGTATATAATGAGTAAAGTAACACAAATTTTCCAGTTAAAACAAATAAATAATTTAAGCCTACACAACCTACTACATACAAGGATTTTATTAAGCAAGGTGGATGCAACAAACTTGCCTCATTTTATTGAGTAGATGTTTCATTTTTGGCTGGACCAGCAGGCCAGCCCTATATCCAACGCTCTGACGAGTGACTGAGTGATAAAGTGAGTGAGTGATGACGTGGTTCCTTTCAGATTTGAGAAATAAGCCAAGCAGTTGCTCAATCTGTCTTCATTTTAGATTGGTTAGTTAAAAAAGTTTTTCGGGAGTTTCCAGAGGCGGTGAGTATCGCCGGACGCCCTGGATTTGCATAAAGTAGAAGAGAACTCAACTTCATGCGAATGAGGAGCACGCCAACACAATGCCCAATTTCTCGAAACTCAACGCCGTGCTACCAGAATGCATTGCAGGGCTGCTCACATACATAATGAATGGGAGGCTTGGAAATGACGGATCCTGTGGACACGTACCATGAGCGTTTACAAGTGCTCTGTTTATTGACTGCCGTTCATTCAGAATCTATCGAGTGCTAAGGATGGATTCACGGTCCACATACTAGGTTTGGACCTACGCTTGTTTACAGTGAGTTCATCCCCAAGGCTGCTGACATGCAGCCACAGTTCATATCTTAACAAGCGCAAGAGATAGACTTTGGCTTCTGTGACAACACTGTGAATGGGATACGGAAAAGCCTATTTTCTTGAATTGTTAGTAGTTCTTTGCTTGTCATTATGTCTTTCAGTTATTCCTTTCCTACCGACTTTCTTAGTCTTGTGCGGTTTTCAGGGCTGCATGTGAGCTGCAATCCCCTGTGGGATCAATGCTTTGATCATATCATTCAGCGGTAATACTGCACTGTCCATGGTGCTGATGTAGGCCTCCAACTGGATGATTTAGGCCAGGCACCACAGAGGGCCTAATTAGTCTCATTATCTAGAAAATAGTATACACTCTAGTATATATACGCATGCATTTTGTCAGATATACTTTGTTTATCCATAATCAACACACACACACAACATATTGTAACCATCTGAAACATCATGCAGCTACAAGCCAGAAACAACCACCACTGCCCCATAAAACCAGATAGCCCTTTGTTTCGATTTGTTAAATTTGTGTTCAGGCAAATGCATTTCTTCTGGGTTCTTTCCCCTTTATTGCTTACAATAAGGGTTGCAGCCCTGTGTATAGTAGTGGATATGCAGAGATGAGTGTTATCCGCCAGGGCAGTCTAATCCATACCAGACAGACAGAGAGGTGGGATGGAGCCAGATCTGACAGAACAGTGTTTGGCGGAGCGCTGCATAATGATATACAGATGAGACTCTTGACACCGCTGACGTCTATAGCATTGACAAGATCGCGGCTGGAAAGAGCTATTCTTCCCCTCCTCCCCCGTCTCCCCCATCCCCACCAAACACCCCCCATTTCCCAACCACTAATCATTATTTACCAGAAGCACCCCTCTGAGTGTGTGTGTGTGTGAGACGTGTGTCGGGCACGGGAATGTAAAGCATCACTGGTTTTTACACCGCACATTTTTCTTAACCTCCCTCCTTCCCCTCCTGGGTTGGATGTTTTGGATGTCTTGGATCTGTGATGATTCACACCTCTACCTGCCTCAGAGCTCAAGGCACACAGGGGCTCAACACATAAATACTTATGATCAACATATGATCATAGGTTTACATACTAGAATGGCAAAGAAGAGAGAAAAACCAGGTGTATATCCAATCCCCCAAACATGAAAACAGGTGTATATTGCATTACTTTGAACTGAAGAGTGCTATGGACTTGGGGATATACAGATTCGTCAGCTTTTGTCAGATTTTTCTATCGGCCATTTTCAAAGTGCCTGTCCACTTGTGGTGAATTCATAGTGACTATACAGTAGCTGTTTACCAGAAGACAACCAAATATCTGATGTTGTTTCATGTTTTCACTATACATGAACTGGCTTGTGTCCAACACGGCATACCACAGTTAGCTACCGCAGAGATTAAGAACACGTTATCAGCTGGAATCACCTCCACCACCAGCTCCATAACTACCAGCTCCACCACCACTAACTCCACAACTACCACTACTATTGGTTCCCTCCTATTCGACCGCACAGTAACTCTTGGCAAGCCATTGTATGAGCATTCTTCCTTCCTTCCCTCTCCTTTCTTTCTATGCCAGAATCTTGTTGGCTTCTCCAGGTATACACAGCTTGCTTTATTATGATGTCTTGGCATGTGAGGACAAACGGGCGTAATTGAAAAGGTCGAATGTCACGTTATTGATATACAAATGCAGTGCAGCAGTTTCTTTCAACTTCTCGCAAAGAGACAAGCAGTTGACTTAATGAATTAGTATGGTGTAGGTGTTTTACTTTCTTTGTCCTATATAAAATGGTTTGTTTTTTTAATTATGTAAAGTGAGAATTCAAACTGAATTAGCTTGAGGTTAGAACATTATCGGTTCGATTGACGAGGTTGACTTGAAGAAGCAAGAAAAGCGTCCTGACCTTTTCCAGCCTCGGTCATGCACCTGGGAATGTGCATCAGCCTATATTTAATCCACAGCTAATGCATGAGGCATTCCCATTGACTGAGCACAAAGCTGAGCTTATGTCTTCTGGTGCAGCCCTGTCTACATTCATTTCCAACAAACACAACTGCCTTTCCTGGTTATCAATGTATCTCAGTTCAATTGAATTCAAATAACTACTACAATATAGCTAAATAACTAATAATACATTTCCGTTAGGAACTTTTTTCACGCGGTACAACATTACAGTGCATTTAAGAAAACTTGCAAGTACAAGACAGACAACAGTTTAAGAGCAGTTTAAGATGTCCAGCACAAGGGTCCAATGAAGGGTTAAAAACTGTTTTCTTGTTGTTGTTGTTGTTGTTGTTGTTGTTGTTGTTGTTGTTGTTGTTGTTGTTGTATTCTCACACAAGTACATATGATATATAGATATACAAATGAATACTTAATGTTTACATATTTTGGTATAAAACCCAACAACATTATTCAGTTTGTAAAAGGTTCCCCTCTTTGATGCTTTTAAACAGATGCTAAGCTATATACACTATACTTACACATGAGTATAGTGATACCTACTTTAGACATCTTACTCTTTCTCAAGGAATGACATGATAATATAGTTCATGTTTTAATTAAATATTCCCCAAATTTCAGAATACATTGAGGACGAAGAAGTAATTCCAAAGGCATTGTGTAGGAGTAGGTCTCTTTATGAGCAGCCTACTTAAGTGTTGATAAATTATATTTTTTTCTAATAATACTTTTTTAGAGCACATCAATGAATGCAGTGTTCAATATATTTTGGAGTTGTTCTTTCACATTCATAACTCATGAGTCCAGATTTGTAAATGACTTATGAAAGTCAATCACTATTATTTTGTTTTTCTTGTTGTAAAGATATCAATCAGCAGATGGCAGGTTGCCTTCGCCGAGCGTTTTAATGACAGACTCCCCTTGAGTACTGCAGCTTCACATTTGACAAACAGCCAAGTTTGTGGATAAAGCATGTCATTCCTTTGCCACAACTTGCATCTCATAAAGTGTTTTCTCATTGTGTATATTGTGGGCTGTGATGACAAGCATCATACTCAATGAAATGAATACTGAACATTCCTTTCAAGTTTTCAGCAATACTTTTATTTTTTTTACATTAACTTCTGAACATTTGCTCAAGGGCTCTAAAAGTGTTCAGAATATTTGTACCCAAAATCAAGATTACTGCTTTGCTCTGTACAAACTGTCCTATTTAAAAGGTTTTAATATAGAATGAAAGGGCAGACCTGCCGGTTGAATAAATAATGGAAGAACAAAGTAACAGGAATTTCAAAGTTCAATCCAAGAGGGATTGTCAGCAGAGAGAGGAGCTAGAAGACATGGACACCAGGCCACTGGTAGCCATCAGGGGGGCATATAGAAAACATCCGTAATGTCTCAAGCTTCTCCTAAGTTAGCCTTACAAGTGTCTTCATAGTTCTTACACGCACCGAATCATTCTGACTACCGAGTCCATGGCCCATACATAGGTCATGAAAGTGTGTGGTTTAATTGACCAAGCAAGAAACGTTCAAATCGCCTAGCGTTGACATCAAGGTGTTGCAGTAGACCCTACCACACGCCACCACCAGTGGCTTTGTTGTGCTCCTTTGACACACAGGACACAGGAAGATATGGTATAATCCCAGTTTATTGGAGAGTTGGACAGATGTTAAATGCATGCATGTCAAGCTCTCCCTCCCTCGAGTGTGTGGTGATAGCTGATTTAAGATGTGTGCCCGGATTACCCCAATGCACCACAGGTGTGCAGCCTCACCTGGCCCCAGAGTCCCAACCATCTGACTCGGGCCAGGTGCGGCTGCTTAAAATAGCTATCAACCACACACACTCCACACAAGGCCACGGTATTTTTTTGTATACAGAACCGAGAGTGGTAGCTTTGGAAACTAGCCTCCATTGTTATTTTCTGTTTGCAGCTTTTGTTTCCTCTGTGTCTCCTAATGGCTTCTGTTTTTTCTCTATTCCCACCCAAGGCGCATCGTGCCCTATGGGATGTCAAGCTACCGTGGACTACAGCGGCTAAAGCGCGCGGCCGGTGCTGCATCAAGGGACCCGGGGGAGGAGGATGACGAGGCGGCTCAGCGCTGCATTTGCACTGGGCTTAAGTCAGATCACCAGTGTCGTGACTTCTGTCAATCAAAGTAAGCACATCCTGGGTAACATCACTCACACTATTCTGCCCACTTCCAGTTCACTGCTGCCATTTCCCCCCCCCCCCCCAAAAAAAGTTGTATTGACCGCTGCGTAACTGCTTTTTTTTTTCTCCACACAGTGTACCACAGACGATCAGGGGCCCCAGAGGTCCGGGCCCAGGATGACCACCTGAATCCCACCTTTTACGACCTTAAGTCGTCCCCTCTGGTGGGGGGAATGGACTCACTCTCCTTCTTTCAACACCACCACCCCCCCCCCCTATCCTGCCATCCCACCCAGCTTTCCACTTTGGCACTCCACAGAAAAAAAGACTCACTTGTTAAAACGGGGGGAAGAGCATTGGAAGAGGACATGAGCTGACATTCCACCACACCATAACTCTCAGAACAAGTTTCATCAGGCAGGCAGTTCTCCATGGATTCCAGGACCAATGTATTCCAGATCCCCGGGGGCCGTCCACGTCCCTGTTGCTGTGTTCGCTTTTAAAGGAGAGCCGTCACGCCCGGCTATTTTCTAATATAGGCGAAGAAAGTGCTTCATGGACGTGTGTGAAAAAATCGTGGTCTGCGACATCCGCGAAAGAATCACAGAAAAGTTGGACCGTTGACGTCATTGGTCCTATTTGGACCAATGGAGAATGCAAATCCCGGACCAATGAATTTTAATGGAAATCTTAGCATAATGTGCTATAATGCTTAATGTAATAGTTAATCCTTTAAAATGTATTAGTTTATAGTCATAAAGTCTCAAACAAATACTACTTTGACAAATGGCCTAAATGAAGTACAGAGAATTCCAGCAGATAAGAAGTACAGAGTGACCCAGCAGATGAGGAGTGCTTGGACTCTTATCACTGGCCAATTATTACCGGCCAATTATGCTAACTTTGAAAAGCTGTTGCTATAATGTTGCCAATAGCATACTGTATAAATGCTCTTTGATACTTCAGTCAATCAGAGACTCTTCTGAATTGCTTGTGAACTTGTTTCTCCTATATTGCAATATAAAAAAAACTCAACAAAGGCAACCCAAGTCTGTTCTCTTTATTCAAGAAATTCCACAACAACTTGGCGACAAGGATGGGATTACAAACCTTATCCGGATGCAGAGAACTCCAGGAGTCTGGGATAAACCTCAAGAAATATTCAGAGACGATCCCAATGGATTATTTTGGGCCGAAAGACACCAGTAAGTGATCCTTTAAACAAACATCATTTTGAAAAAGCAACACAGAACAACTTGTTGTTGCCATAACCTTAAAGTCACGGACTAAGGTTAAAACAAGTCCGGGACTCGATAGGTCTGGGACCTTAAAATAAATATTACAAGAAGGTCAATATTTTAAGATACGATCTGGTATCGTACAAAAAAAAAAAAATTCAGAATCATTTAAGGGAGGCCGGGACTTGATAGGTCTGGGACCTAAAAATAAATATTACAAGAAGGTAACATTTTAAGATATGATCCAGGGTTGTACAAAAAAGATAATTGGGAATTATTTAAGGGAGGCTGGGACCTAAAAATAAATATTACAAGAAGGAAATATTTTGAGATAGAATCCCGAATCGTAAAAAGAGAATTGAGAGTTATCTAAAATGAGTCTGGGTCTCGACCAGTCCGGGACCGGAAATTGGCCTAAGTATAATGATATTTGAATGATAATCAGGACCATGTGGTAGGGGCCTTAAACAACCTTAGCTGTCTCCCGGTCCCCGCCAACAGAGAAGAGAATTCTGTGTGGGAAACACAACTCACTCAGTTGCTGGTAGAAGGGTTACACCCAGAAATAGGCACCATGGTAAAACAAACTTGCACTGAGTGGGACACAGCTGGTGGAAGTCAGTCTGAAAGACAGGTGGCCATTGGCAACGAGAAAAAGAGCGTCCCGAAGGCATCTGAGGAACACAACCTGACATGGCCCAGATTAACTACTTCCAGAACCAAAGACGAGGGAGGGGCCGGAGACGAGGCCATGGGTGTAGACAATTACAGCGTGGAGGCCATGCCCCAGGATGTTGACAACACCCACCAGGTGATGTACGCTACATGTGTAACACCAAAGGCCATTGGGCTCGTGACTGCTCCCAGTGACCCCCACATGCAGATGATACACTATGGAATAGTGCTCCCCCTAGAGGTGCTACAGTGAACAACCCCATGGCATGCCACCAACCACCTGACACGAACCAGTGACTACCCAAGGACTGGAAGCAGGTAAGTTCCTATCTACTTTTTTCCCTCTCCTTGTGAGACTCAAAGACTTACCAAGACTTACCCTACACATAAATGGAGACCCAATTGACTAACTAGTTAACACAGGAACAACTTATTTTCATTACTAAGAGCAGCCTCCACCCAATTCCCGATGTCAACCAAATCAACAATTATGGAAGGAGTGACTGGCCTACCAATCCCAAGATTCTTAACAAAGCCTAAAACCTTGGGATTTAGTTGAAGGGTCCACAGATAGGGTAGCAAAAGATTTATTTAGACAAGCACATGTATTATGGAAAGGGAATGGGTGTATTCATACACCATTACAATTACATTGTACAGCAAGGTTTAGCTCAGAGGGGCCAGATGTAGGTTTTGAGAAAGTATGATTCAAGGACGGTTACACTTGGCTCTACTGATAAACTGTCTCCCAAGGCAAATTCTTCTATGGCAGGACGACTCCACATGTCTCTCGCAAAGAGATATGTCTCTTGCGAAATGACGTAACAAAAGTTGGGGAGACGTTGGCTTGTTTGCAACAGAGTTTCTCGAAACCACTGATTGGAAGGTAACCAAATTTGGCGCCAAATTTATTTATCACCTAAATGCCTATTGGTATCCTTACACTGCTGTTTTCAACACTCAACACAGTGTTCATCTTACTAGTCAGAGTGGTATTCTCTGCCCCCAAGTGGAACAAACAGAGAACCATCCAACCTTAGAGGGCGTGCCCGACACTTGGTGGTCACGCCATATGACGTGGGTTTGATAAACAATGTGCTGGACCTGGAGGTAGTACCAAAAACTACCTACATGCCGTGTAAGCCACAATATCCACTGAGACCAGAAGCTGAAACAGGAATGGCACCCGTCATAGAATTATTATTATTATTATGAAGGAGAGATACTTACTGTGTTCAACCTCACCATTTAACACTCCTATCCCGGAGACCAGTCCAAGTCAATGAGGCCATACATGCACGTGCACCTGTAGTACCAAACCCAACCACCATCATGTATAGCATCCCGGGGGACTCCAAGTGGTTTACAGTAATATAGAGTGGTGCAGGAATGAGTCCTAAAATCTGGAAATCTGTTAGCATGTTGGCACTTCAGGTTCCCTCGCCTCGAAGTGAACAGGTTTTTTAAATGGGTTTTTGGTTAGATGGCTGAAATAAGGTCTGTGGTTAAACACAAGCTTAAGAGATTACCACGTTTTGGTCTACGACATAGAATACGTCAGTAAATACCCCACTCGTGAATTTTGAAGTTTTTACGCGTCTTCTGGCGATTGCATTTACGCTTCAAATATCATAAAAGTAGTGTTCATTGGTGAAGATTATCTTGCTTAACAAAACGTGTGAGTGTCATAGACTTTTGTTTGCCACAAAGCTTATTTTCTGCAATAATCCAAAAGCCAATGGGAAAAACCCATTGGCTTTTTGTCGAGGGAACTCAGGGCGAGAACTTCCGGGTTGGCCTACAAAAATACATCATCCCTGTAGACTTCAGCATTCCAGTACATCCAGATTATCAATACTGGTTTTGCTTTGGTGTTCCGATATCCGTACTTCCCGTACTTAGTAAACTTAGTTTGAGTACGTAGGATGTTCCGATTATGATCGCGGCAAACGAAGTGTACTTGAAAGGACCCGTATGTGTACTCAAAACGGCCAAAACGCTGAGTGTGCACATTGTGGAAAAACAGAGGTTTCCTTACTTCTTAAGGCACTCCCATTCAACAATCACTTAGTAAAAAATCTTTTAAAAGCTATTTTACTTCGGTCTTCCCTAGCTGTGTGCAAATGTCAGGCACACACTCGTGATGATGTTGAGGTCACAAAAGGAAATGATGTGGCCGATATTTAAGACAAATGACTGCTGTTGACTATTAATATTTACTCTGTGAATTTATTGGATTATTATTATTTGTTTAACTGTATCAGGCCAGCTTGCGTGCAAATGGCCTAAATAAATTAGTACAGAGAATTCTAATTATGCTAACTTTGAAAAGCTGTTGCTATGTTGCCAATAGCATACTGTATAAATTCTCTCTGATACTTCAGTTGAGAGAGAGACTCTTCTTAATTGCTTGTAAACCTGTTTCTCCTATATTGCAGTATAAAAAACTCAACAAAGGCAACCCAAGTCTGTTCTCTTTATTTAAGAAATTCCACTACTATAATGCAGTACTCTCTTATATTAGAAAATACCCGGGCGTGACATTTTAGGCTAGTATGAAGATATCTGATTCTGTCACTTTCTTGTAATCTGATGATCTGTCATCTGCTTGGAAATAATTAACAACATATATATGCAACATGTTATTAGTTATCAGTTTTTAGGCACTTTTGATATCACGATCGACTTGTCATCCCCAAGAGAAAGAGACAAGATGAATATATTTGCAACAAACAACTTGTAAAGGATGGGTGCCATGTTTTTTGTATCATGACAACCATTTGGGAATTAAGCAAAAGGTATTGCAATGATGTGCATTGCATAGTAATACCATAGTTGAAATATTTCTTCACACAAACAAGTATTGGCAGCAGGGGTTGGAAATTAGGAGGAAAACTGAGTTTATTCATTCATTTAGTCGATAATGGAGACATGAAAGCACATACAAATTCTTTAGTATGTGTTGAGAAAAGCGAACTGGGTTGTCTGACTGGATCGCCTGGCGAATAGCGACATGAGGTTTAATATATATATTGTGGCAGGGTTGGTCTTCCACACGCCACCTAAGTGGCTTTCCTTTGGGGCCCTCCGACACAGGACACGGGTAGATGTTGTACAGGATGTTTAT
>JAOPJH010066858.1:0-12130 GCA_027122575.1 Merluccius polylepis
ATCACCCTTTACTCCCCTGAGCCTGCTATGTATCTCTTTGGGGTGCGGGATTTTCCGCGAGGGGAGGGGAGAGAGTGTCTCTTTTGAATAATTGCCCTCTGACTTCATTTTACAAAGGGAGGGGGAGAGCGCTCCTAGACAAGCATTCTCTACAACTTGTCTATCTGGCTCTGGTAACCTTGGGCCTTCAGTTTTGGGCCTGTAGTAAACTATTTTTCAATAGTACCCCCCCCCCCCACCTCTGCACCAGTATGTTATTGTCATGCAAGTTGGTTTTTACCTAAACAAATTGTATATTTAAA
Organism: Merluccius polylepis; assembly: GCA_027122575.1. Lineage (NCBI taxonomy): Eukaryota > Metazoa > Chordata > Actinopteri > Gadiformes > Merlucciidae > Merluccius > Merluccius polylepis. The sequence continues at coordinate 303 of JAOPJH010066858.1, forward strand.
TATTGTTTGTTGTCAAGAGTCCATACCTGTTATCCACTCTAATACAGTCACATTTAGTCTATGTGTTTTTTTTGTCAAAGCCCCCTGAATGTTTGAATGGTTTGTAATATTATGTATTAACAGCTTATTTTGTTTTTCAGAGATATGGTCAAGATGTCACTAAATCAGGATGAAAGAAGTATCCTTACCCAACAAAAAACTTGTATTTCTTATGACCAAATAGACTTGTTCAAAGACAACTTACTGTATAGCCCAGATCTTTTAACTATGTTAATGCTATGTATCAATTTTCATCCAGGGTTGAATATATGCCATCATTAAGCTACATTTCTCTGAAACTGTAAATTAAAAAAGATGGTTTTCAATTAGTGGCCTATTCACACTCTGGGAATATACATCGGGGTATTGAGCGTCAGTGCCAAGGAGGTTTGTGGATCAGTCATCTTGTGTTTGCCTTAAGTTGTATAGATGAACTGATACAGTTACTCTTCGGCAATGGCTACAAGCAGAGGGAAATCTGCTCAACACTCGCTTCATTTGGATGCAAAATAAGGTGGGTGTTGTTTCCTCAGATCCTAAAGTATTTTTCTGCCGTTACATAGGAACATTTGTGCTTATGAAATATTTTTGTTTGGATAGTGAAAGGCACCTCAGAAGACTGCTAAGTCTACTGGGGTTGAGGCGGAGAAGTCAGCAGAGGCCATTGGCAGAAGTCCGTGAAGCTGTGCAGGCAAGCCTTAAAAGTACTTTAAATCAAACACTGCCATTAGAGACGGGATTCAACAGGAAGCACGATCTTGGCTAAACAATGGCAGTAGCTATGCAAACAGGCTACAATGCACTATCATCTGGCAGTAGTCATATTGCATGCATGATTGCTACATACACTGCTTAACTTTTGTCTTTCTTTTTTTTTTTAAGTATATTTTTTCAGGCTTTTTTTTGCCTTTAATGTACAGGAAATGGGAGGCAGGGGGGGGAAATAACACGCAGGACAAGACCACTCGGTGCAGGATTCGAACTGGGGTTTCTGCAACGAGGACTGTAGCCTCTACACATGGGACGAGGGCTCTACCCACTGTGCTAAACACCGCCCCAACTTTTGGCTTTTCCAACCAAGCAGAACAGTTTGAAATAAGAATCTCATCAGGGAGGATTAAATAACATGTTACCAGCTGAAACCAAATCATCCGTGCAATCTATATACAGTATTTTTTTCAATTCAAACACTCTACATCTCTGGCAAGATTGTATGCAATATTTTGTATGTTGACTTACAGAGTGAGCTGAGACACTGGTCTCCTGAGCAAGGCATCAGAGCAATGCTCCAGCGTGTGCGGGATGTCAGAGGAGTGAGGCCTTGCTACAGGTAGATGCGCTGTTTTATGTGTATCATCTTAAAGTGCTTAGGACTTTCTTCACCTGTTTCATGAACTTTCACTTATCATTTTCTCACTTCTACTTAGAAATGATGTTGCTGATGTGATGCGACAATTAAATGCCAGTGGTATGCAAAGGCGGTATCCAGGCCAAAAGAAAATCTATCGCAGAAACTACCACAGCTGTGGCCCGAATGATACCTGGCATATTGATGGTACACCTTGCATGCTTTTACTGAAACTGTGTACAAAATGCACTATATTACAACTACAGTATACACTGGAGATACGTTTTATTTTCTCACAGGTAATGACAAAATGAAATTCTTTGGGATGTGGGTACATCTCTGCATTGATGGGTAAGTAAATTGGTCTACTAATGGGTCTTATTCACCAACCCTTCCTATGAAGAAATATGTTCCTAAACCTCACTAATGCAGTTTCACAGAGATTCTAGTAATCACAAATGTTTTCTTATATGGAATCATATCTGGAATGAAACCTTCTTAAGTGCAAATTTAAAATCACAAGCACCTTGTACAGAGTAATCATAAGTATCACGACTAGCTGCATCACTGTGTGTTATGGCACCTGCACCGTGTCCTCCCCTCGCTGACTTTGAAAAAATAATCTTGAAAATATATCAATATGGCCCAATAACTTATATGTTAATGTCATTTGACTTTGGAGGACACAACACTGTTAGCTTAAATAGTATAGAAACATTGAGGTACAAAGTGTTATTGTAAGTCTATGATTTTGCAGTAGGCTTTAACATTACATCTCAAATTCACATTGTCCAATATCATGGGCGTATTTTTTATTTGTATTTGTAATTTCAAGCATTCTACACACATACTCTGAAGTTGTTTCCATAAAGATAGGGTGCACTTTCAACTTCATATGAGGTTTATATGCAGGCCAAAAAACAATAGCTGCCCCATTCATAATTTTTTTCTTTGTCTGCATGCAGGTTTTCACGGAGGCTTCTATGGCTAAAAGTGGGCACTTCCAACCGCAGGCAAAGATTTGTGGCAAGATATTTCTATGACACTGTTGTGGAAGAGGGAGGTGTGTAATGTTTTTTCTTTGTTATTGTCTAGTGCTCATGATAGCAATTATGTGGATGAGGACAAATAGGTCATAAACACAATATTTGTTTTTTATAAATATTATGTAAAGGATGTCCCAAAATGATTAGAAGTGATAAGGGGAAGGAGAACCTCTCTGTTGGGCAAATGCAGATAGCATTTCAATTGAGGCAACGGGGAAACCAGGCACGTGAAAGCTTCAGGATGGGAACATCAGTACACAACCAGGTATTTTTTTCTTATTAATATACTAACAATGATGTTAAGAAGTGGGGAAGTAAAGTGAAGTAAGTATATTTCTGTCTTTTAGAGAGCTGAAAGCTTTAACAGCATGTTAAAGCGGACCTGGATAAGGAAATGGCGGTCGAGATTTGAGGTATTTTAAATAGCGTAAAAATTACACATTTACAGACATTCATGTATTTTTTTTATTTTTATTTACAGTACGTCAGGTTTAACTATATTTTATTTAATTCAACACATTTATTAAATGTCTTTTACATGTATTGATGTTTGATCAGCAAAAATTGACTGAAACTGGCATTCAGTGTTAACTTTGACTCTACAAGTCTTTAAGCCTCAATTCATCAGTATCTAGGTCATTGTAATCATAGTTGCTAAATGTATGTAACATTGGGAATCCCTGGTATTCAAACCCATTGGTCCATCCCCCAAGGACAAAACAATATCCGGTATCTCAGAGCTGACAGTCTTCAAAATAAAGTTTTACAGCCTTACCACTGCACACTAATGACTTACAACGCATCATGAACTTATCAGTGTATTTTGTGTGCTTTTTAAATCAAATATTTAGTTGATGATTGAGGCTGACTCCCTTGAATTGGACAACCCCATACACATGTAAGTCAAGAGGTCTTTGAAATGTAGCCACTGGTTTTTTTTGGACATTGGGATAAAGCCAGTATATTCCTAAGTGACAATCTAAAGATTCTGGTACTAATTTCTATCGTTTCCAATTAGCAATTGCCTGCAGTACACCCACCTTCATCTACTGCAGGATGAACTGGACATGGAGCGACGATTGTGGAATTCACATGACATACGCAAACAGCGCCATGCTCCTGGTCCTTTCGGGAAGCCCGATATACTCTTCATGACACCACCTCCTGGTATTGTTCTTGGCAATGCAGTAGTAATATGTTTGATCTGGTATGCATGGTTGGAAAATGTCTAAAATGCCAACTCTTTTCACACCGTCACCCTCCATACCCATACAGGGTTTGTCAACATGCTGTGCCCAGTCGAGCCTGACCTTCTTCTATACTCCAGGGAGATGATATGCGGCAGAAACGAGCAGTTGCTTGTTGCGAACGAAGAATTTCGACTGTTATGTGGGGCCATTCTTGGAAATGACAGGTTTCCACAAACAGTTGATGGCTGCCTAGCTGCCTACCTCAACCTGGTGGAGGAGCTCATGCAGTGGATTCACAGGCATGATGTGCCAACACCTACAACATTTTCAGAAGCAAATGCAATGTACAAAGCAATGTTAAGGGAAAGACAGTAGGGCTGGGGAATATATCGAAACCGACATCTAGACCCTCTAACTGACGTAATCTTACTCATGTCAATTATTTCAGTTATTCCTTTGAAGTTGTTATTTTGTACTTTTTTGTTAACTTGCTTTTTAAATATGACCTCACAAGACATTTTCATATGAATTTTTTGATTTCATTGTTGGAAATGTTCAATAAATATCCATAAATAGTTAATCCATGTGTGTCCTTAAATTATTTTAAAATCACATAGCCATGCCAGCTTTAATAGTTAAGCATAAAAATAATTGTTCATTAATCGTAATCGAGGTAAAAGCTTCAATTAATCGTGATATTGATGTGAAGTAATATCACCCAGCCCTAAAAGACAGTGAACATATTATTTTCTGAGCAATTCATTGTTAAATAAAATCATTGACTTAATGTTTACTGCATGCTCTTCTTTATTGACAAGCAGTAAAAGTACTTGAAAAACATTCTCTGTTCTGGAACCAAGCAATAAAACTCAATAGAACACAGCATTTAACATGTTTAAAGTTACATGAAATCAAAATTAAAAGATATGCATACATTTGTAAACAAAAAAACCCCACATAATTTACCACTTGTAAAGTTAATTGAAATTAAAATGAAAAGATACTGTATGCATACATTTGGAAACGAAAAACAAAACAAAAAAACAAAAAACAGAGCATTCACCATTTGTATCCATACCGGCCCTCTAAATCAAGCCCCAGTCCCGACTTCAGGAAATGGACAACATCTGATGCTGTGGGACGGGACTGGGGCTCATAGCTGAGTAGAAGGCGTAAAAACTGGTACCTCTCATCCAACTTGTCAACAGCATGTGGTGGCATGTTTGCTGCCATTAGAGCAGACAGCTCGCGTTGTTTCTTGACAACCCATGGGCCTGACCTTGTGAACAGCTCCACGTAGGTGGCCCCCAGGGACCACATGTCGGTCCAATAGGAGGCTTCCTCAAAGTGCAGGATGCACTCAGGTGCCATGTACAGGTAAGTTCCTCCTATTGGCCCTACACCTTGTGCTTGCAGTCTGCTTCCTTGGCGAAGCTGGACTGTGTCTCTGATGTTCGCCAGACCCCAGTCTGTGAGGACTGCCCTCTTTGCTTGCAAGTGGACCTGACAATTACAGAAACAAAGATATTAATGTTGATATCAACAACAGTACGACTGTGTAAGGAATATTTAAACACTATTCCATTACCAAGGGTGAAGAATCATGCACTTTCATAAAAGCGCCATGCTTCCCCCAATTTTGCTTTAAATCAGCTTAAATAAAACTAGATGTACCGCAAAATGGTACATGGTATGACCACCACATGGTATTGATTGTTGGATACTTTAAAGAGCAAGTTGATTTTGTTATCGTATTTTGACATTGATACTCTTATCAAACAAAAATGTCTTGTGTGAAAATGTAGTGGAGTTATCTATTGAAAACTGTCTTCCAATAGCACTGACATGTATTTACAGTTGGCTTGTTTATAAAGGAAAAAACAACTTACCATCACATTGGCGGGCTTAATGTCCTGATGGATGACTTTCTGTCCATGGATATATTCCATGGCCATAGCCAGATCCAGGGCAATGAAGTCGTCGTCTTGCCCTTCCAGCTAACATGATATGGACACAAAACTTTAGTGATTTCAATATTACTTCTCCTGTTACTCTTAAGAAAGTATGTGATTTTAAACCTTCAGAGATATCAACAGCGGCAAAATACCTTAACAATGGAGCTGTCGGAGTGTATGACAACATCAAGCGGTGCCCCATGAATATATTCTGTAGCCAACAGAAAGTATGTTTCAGTGCGAGCTGCCGCCAGAAGTCTCACGATGTTGGGATGTGACAGTCTCCTTTGAATATTGAAAACAGCACAATGTAATCACTTTCTTTCACAACTAAGAAAATTCATCTCAGGATGATCACCCCATTCCATGTTTTCCATTGATGGTTCAAGTTTCCAGACTGATTTTCTTTAAAATATTATTATGTATTTGGCCAATAATAAAGCAGTGTTGCATCACTGCAGTAGATTCTTCAAACAAAACTATGCCAATAATGTTATTCAGTCTAGTTGGATTTTGCATCATTTGTCAATAAAACCGTCGGAGGGTTGATTTATACACAATGAAAACGCCCTTTCAAAAGTTATCACCTTTGGTAGGCGGAGGCATAATAACGTGTAGGGCACACAGATGTATTCTGTGAAACTTGGGCACAAATCTTTCTATAGCACAGAAAATAAAGTTAAATTAAAAAATACTTACAGAGATACATTTATCTCGTGGTGGATGTCATGCTCTGTGTCTTTTGCTCCTCCCAACATGATTTTTTTAATAGCTGCCGGGGTACCCTGAAAGGATCCTCCATATACGTTGCCAAATGTACCTTGGCCTAGAAGGACGCCTTCATCAAAATTGATGAGGGAGCAGTCCACATACGGGACACGTGGCAGATACACTAAAGGATATAAATATACATAAAACACATATCATAATGTTTTCTACATTCTAATTAGATGTGTTCCTGGAGCCATATCTATAACATGGCAAGTGTCTTTCATATACAGGGTGATTAAAAAAGAATGTACTGATTTCATGACACATTGCTTCTGTTCTCAAACATCGCCATGGAATAAGTCAGTTTTTTCTAAGCTTTGAATGGCTGCTACAGGTGCGCTGTAGACGCTTCATTGCTGCAGCAACGTTCAGTTATTTGTTCACCTTCAGAATGGCGAGTACTCAGCAAAAGGTGTTCTATGTTCTTGAGTTCACAAAAACAAATTTGGTTTTCACAGTGCCGCATGCTTTTTTAAGTCGATTTGCCCCCTCCTAAGAACATTTGATGGTGGTTTCTACAGTTTCACTAACATCAATTACTATCTGGGAGGCGTTCTAATGCGTCATTGACGTTGCCCACACTGCAGGTATTGGCTACAACGAACACTTGTAAGACAGGAAATAAAAATTGATTGTGAGTAGAAAACTTGTGACTTGGCTAGAGTTTTATCTTGCTTTTCCTTATAAAATTGGTTCATTCTTCTTGAATAACAGTGTATACACAGTACACACACACACACACACGTGTGCCACACCAGGATCTGAAAACACATCTTCAAGGGTAAAAATACTATACAAATGAAACTTACTTGGATATATTTTAGTAGTCAGTGAATAGCTTGTGTAGTAGTATAAATTTACCAACCTCCAAAAATAACTAAACACAAGCATACTTAACTAAAATACTTACAGGAGGGAACAATCGGATTCGATGATGATGTAGAAGCCTTCACTTGGCCACTACAGGACCTCTTACACGAAGACCTCCGTCGCTCTACAGCCTGTTTCTGGCTTGTTTCTGGCCTATCTCCTCCTGACTGAAGTGGAGCTGACTCGCTGTTCACCCTGAGCTGTGAGAGCTGTTGAGCTGCCCCTAACCCTGCACTACTGCTGGAATCCTACAAACATAAACAGTGAAAGCAGGGTTTTTCTATTTGTATTCAGCAACAGTGCACCACTAGCCTGGCTATCGCGACTACAAAGTTCTTCCGAGCTTCTAGTCTGGCCAAGCTGCCATATCCAGGGACTTCTCAGAGGCGGGCATAACCCGCATCTATCAAATGCCTCTGTATGCTACTGGTCGAAGCTACAATCAATCAGACCACTCTTTCCTCTGACTTGGCTACCAGTGGGGCCAATGACAGAACTAGTGTGTCATCGTCCTAAACATTCCTCAATCAAGCCGTTGGAAATGCTCGATTTTCATTGGCGCCCATTCTGGGGATGATTTGAAATGGAAGAGATAGGCAGCTTGGCCAGACTGACTTGGCCGCGAAATTTGGTGCAGCGTTACAGGAAGTATGGGTGGGCCCAAGCTAGTGCACCATCGTTGCTGAAACAATGATCACCGCTGCTGATGAGTAAGGTGACGATTGATGTTTTTCTTTTGTACACTGTGTAGACCTATTTATGGGTGTCAATCAGTCCATTTCATAACATGGAAGTTACCAGATGTCACAATTTATGGGATTATTTTCAAATTTGCCCATGGACCCCCCTAGGATAGATGGGTTGAAAACATTTTTCAAATCACAGCAACAGCACTGCTCCTTCAACAGTCAGAGGGGAAAACTGGTCAAAGTTTTCTACTTTGAAAACTTATGAGCATTGCACTAACAGATATCCTTCAGAATTTCAGTGTGCAAGTTCAGACCATATCATGCCATTACCTCCTCAAATGACCATCTACCATGAACCCCATCTTTGTCCTCTTCCTCATCTATAAAATACATCACAAAAGGCAGAACAAAATTACATTGCTACATACAGTACAATGTAGGATACATTATAACAAGATATATCTACTAATCATGTGCAGTATAGACACTATGGCAATAAGTATTGGCAGATGAACCTACCTGGAGTGTCATCATCCACACAGACGACATCTGCGAAAATGACATATTTAGTACGAAATAGACAATACCCTTAATATTAGATGCACAACATTACTTTTCACATTGCCTAAATTACCCAATTCTTTACGGCCAATATATATTGTCCGTTTCCATGGTGTAGTGATGTCGGACACCGTCTTGAACTCCTTCAAGAACTCGTCCACTGTCCACCGAGTGCCATCTGGGTGGCAGAGGGTGAACTCTGACTCACTACACCGGCCAGGCCAAAACTTCTCGCTGCCAATTTTTAAAAGGTCGTCATACGTTTCATGGCCCATCATTGTGATTCGGGGTGGAATTTCTTCCAAAATCATTTTGTAAAATTTCCCAGACCTGGTTGCGGTCCGAGGCCTCCACTCCATTGGAGACAATTTGATCTAAGTTGAAAAAAAAAAAACATTCAAGTAATACTTTTTGCCGAGTCAGTATTCTTATACACCAGATCAACATTGTGGTGGTAGCAAGAGTGTCAATATGCAAATAGTAGGAACAGGAGGAAGGCATACGTAAGGTATTGGTAAGGGTAGGTAAGGAAAGTTTTATTAAGTTCATTAGTCAGTTTATTGAAAATGGCATTTAAACTCAACTCAAACATCAGCTGATCAAAAGTTTAAAACCACGTTTATTTAATTGATATTTTTAGGCCCTTTGTTTGCAGATGTTATCTTGTGGTAACCGGTCTGCAGTCAGCATGAGTAAGGGCTGTAATTGGGTTTTGGTTGAGGATAGGCCTGTATCCTCACTGACAGCCTGTGGGATCCTCTGGGTCAGAAACACAGGTGAAATGTCTTGGGATCTACACTTCCCTTTTTGTCTCATAGAGTACAATTAATGAAATATATTTTGCTGTTTTAACGAGACCTTACTTGTGCAGCTACATAATCGACACATTGAAAGGTCTACTGTGTAAGATTTCCCTTCACTTCTTCAAACTCAAGCCGAGAAGTGACAATAAGACACCCTAACTGTTGTGAGTTTATCATGTGATAGCAGGCGAAAAAACAAGAAATTCTGAACCGTGTATGGCCCTGATTAGGTGAAGTAGTTCAATATGGCGCATGAATATGGAGGTTGGACCACCCTTCATGTACATACAAATGTGAAATTTAAAGCCAATGCTTGGAATTTGTTGTGGTGCTGGTAAATATTCATGATAAAGGACAAACTATGGTCTTTTGATCAGATCATAAACTGCCTATTTCAGTTACAATTCCGTTTGCAACAAATTGCCTTATCTGTAGTTTCCTTGCATCTTTTAAACCCAATCCTACGATTGTGATACTTGTTCAGCTTTTATGGAAAATACTTTTCTAACCTTTATTTGTGATGCCGGTTTGGCTGCCAATTTGTGCTGTTTTTTTTTCACAGCTAGGGGCTGCATCAGATTTTTTGCTTTGGCAAAAGCCTCTGCTGCAGCTGTAATAAATACAGACATTTCTTTAAACAATTGAACAAATCAAAACCAACACCTTTGTCATATCATAGTGAATATGATTAACTTTGCTTACTCAAATAATCTTTGGTTTGATTACTGCCCTCACCAGACTTCTCCCCTACAACAGAAAAGGTGGCGTTATAACACGAGGTATGGATCAAGTAGTCAATGAAATCTAAGTATGATTCATTGTACAGTATGAACACCTGGTGTTAATACTAAAGTTGTGCAGAGAAACCGAGGCCTAGCTTACCTGTTTCCTTGACCAGGAGCTCTTTCACTCGGGAATCAAACCCTTTGGCAGTCAACTCCCCTACAAATGAAATGAAGTGCAATGGTTTATGTCCACTTCAATTACTGTATAGAGTCTCTAGTTCAGTTGCTTGCTCTGCTAATGGTAACAACCGGTCATAGTATCCAGGGACGGACTGGCCATCGGGCATACCGGTCATTTCATACACGCTAGTCTGCAGCCCATTGGTTATTTTCTTCACTGACATGGGGCTAGCCTCATCATATCATGAAACACCTCCTCCATTTTGCTTGGAGCAGGCGGGCAGCATTCTGATTTCATAATTATGCTAACATTATTAAGCCTGGAAAAAATATGTTTAGGGCAGTCTTATCTAGGTTGGTTTGTCTAGAAGTTATGCAGGATACAATGAAAGGAAATCATACTTTGCTTTCAAATTGTAATCTGCTAAATAATCCCAATTTTCACTAAACGTACCTGTAATCTGAGTATGTCTTCTTTCCTTGTAAGTAGCAGAATACAGTTACCTTTTTTGTATCTTTTTACATAACGCAGTTCCATGTATTCCCTTATTCCCCAAGCCATATCTAATTGAAAATGAAGACCCCTACAACTTACCACTTTCAAGCTGTCCCTTGAGACGGTCGTATTCTTTAACTCGGTCCATTTCCTGGGAATACATGTGGAAAAAAAACAGGTGAATTAATGTTTTTTATCGTTTAACCGCTAGATGCCACAAAAGGTTAAAACCCCCAAAGCTCCAAAAACAGGATGCCTCTGGATAACTTAACTAGGCTGGAAGACTTGTAGATATGTTTAAATTTACCCTCCGTCAGACTTGAGATACCCATCATATGAGCATACTTATGTTAAGGCACAGGACGGGTGGACCCAAACGCTGAACACATAGAGGCGGAGACGGAATAACAAGACAGTGGGATTTATTGCTCACAGGGGGAATAACCACAAGCCAGGTTAGGTAAGCGGTAGTCGGGCAAGGGGGGAAACGGCAACAGGCGGGTAGTCGGACCTATATACCACTTTTGAACTCTGTTACACCCCCCCTTCGGCGCCCCCCTTCGGCGCCCCCCTGATGCGGCGCCCCTATGCGCCGCATACAGCGCATACCCACTTTTTGCGCCACTGAGCTAACCACCACTCGACTATCTGAATACACATAGCGCAACTGGTTCAGCAGGTCCCATAGCGCTCATCCTCAGTTGCCTCAGCAACCAAAGTAAACAATTCTGCTACGTATTCTGTTTCTGGATACCGCTACGTGACGTTACTAGCTACGTTAGTTTAACTGCCTACCGTAAAAACGGGAGATTTTTTCTCTCCCATTCAAATCTGGTCACCAGTTTATACAGCAATACTAATGTGGAGAGAGAGGAAACTGAATGAACCACGAAGCCAGCCCTTTACTACCAGGCTGGAATTTAAAATGGTTAGCGCTAGCTATGTGCATACATACTGTCAAACTGATTATTAAAGTATGAATTGTATTAGTTCACCTTCTCAGAAAACGTTCGACTGACCTGTTGACTGTCCTCGGAGTTCTTCCACGCGCTTGATTCGGCCAGAGCCTTTGCCTCTGCCACACGACACGAGCCCCCTCTGCTGGCCAATATCTGCCTGTTTTTTCCCTGACAATGTTTTGTCTGATGCCGTTTG
>JAOPJH010066911.1:0-12102 GCA_027122575.1 Merluccius polylepis
TAAAACTCTTATCTGGTGGCGGCATATACAACGTTAGCTTCTGGGTTGTTCTTGGATTTTGGCCGACCTCTTCTGTTTTTCTTCTGAGGGAAACTCAACGCTGAGTAAGTTATGCCGTCAGGGTCCTGATCATAGGGAAAAAACAATGATTGAATTTAATAATATTCAAATGTACATTTTAAAAGATAAAGCCTTCATGAACTTTGCTGCTTAAATGATTCATGCTTAAACAAGTATAAAACTAGGTTTACCTGGCTTGCCTGGGGCTGAGATTGAACATTAGCTAATTAGAAACGAGGAAATGAATAATTACTTAGCAGAAACTGTTCAGACCATCATTTTACTTAATTAAAAGGTACAGGTGCAACATATTTGTTAACAAAGAGTTAGCCTACCTCTCTGAAGTTGACTTTGATGTGTTATTTTTAAAATGAGTCCCAAGATAATCATAATAAGGATAACATTCACAGCACCCAGGATTCCACAAATCATAATCCAATTTCCATCCTCTTCAGGCTTTGTGTCAGCCTCTTTATGTAATGTATCATCCTCTTCATTAAATGTACCATTGCCTTTAAATTTAAAAGGAACCGAGGAGAAAGGACTTTCATTAAGTATCTGTGGATAATTCTTGGCTTTCTTGATAACACTTGATATCCATTGACATACATTGCAGTAATGAGAGCAAAATCACATCTTACCATGAATCTTTAAAAATGTTGAATTGACAATAACCGGAGGGGTCTTGTGAAGAAACATGCAAAAATACAAGCCTGAGTCCGACGCAACCACTTGCAGTATTGTGAGATTGATGAAAAACAAATTGGATTTCAATACATATCTCCCTTGTTTGAAACCATCCATGTATCTCACAGAGCTGCTATCGGTTTTATACACAGATGAGATGATAATGGGCTCAGATGTGTGACTGACTCTCATCCACAATGCCAATGTTGGAGAATCGGACACATTGGTACAGGACAAGGTGACATCGCCCCTCGGCACTACCTCTAAGGTCTTAGAATCAGGGAGTGAGACGACGAGCCAAGCTGAAAACAGATGCATATTGTTTTAAAATCCACAATCTTTACCTACAGGACAAATACGATCTTAACACTGCGGTTGTCTAGCTGTATGGAAGAGAAGTTCTTAAGGCAGTGAGTGTAAATGTAAAAACAGGAGTCAATGACAGTACTTACTCAAGGAGCTCAGAAGTAAATATCTTATCAACACCAGCGCCATCTCTTCTGTTAGAACTCAGATGAAGTATGTGGTCTTTATGTGAAGAGGCGGGGTGACTGGTTGCCATGGCACTTGAAGGCTAGTGGAAAACAAAGCAGAGGACCTGTGAGAGCACAGCGTATAGATAAGCTTGATAGTACGGTAGGATTAATAGCACACCAAGACCATGTTTTGATATAATTGTGAATTTGTCAATGAATTGTATAGTCGATAACATGTCATAAAGTAAGTAGCTGATACAAAAATCTGATACGTGAAAATAATGGACAAATTGTTTTAGCGCCACATCAAATGGATTATGATGAATATTTACAATGCTAATCGTGTCTGAATGACGAAGGCCCAAATTGTTGCCAGTCGGGCCTAGAGCGAAATCACAGTGACTAAATGTCTGACCTACGTTCCTCTAGCACAACTTGGCACTGGGTCGTGGGCATAGCATGTCCCAACCGACCAAACAAAGTGTATGTTTCTTCTGTTTCTGTTTATAATCCAAGTTCAAGTTCAAGTTTATTGTCATTTTTCACTGTGCCTTTGCATACACAAGAAAAATTAGATTTTGATTCTCATTCTCAGTGACCTCAGTGCAGATAAAAACATCAACAGAATAATAAACCTCCTAATAACAATAATAAATAGGAATAAAAACAATAAAAATAAAATCACTAGTTAAAAATAGTCCATTCTCACAAAAGTGCAGGTAGTGCGTTCAGTCTCTTGACTTGACAGGTGACTAGCTGTCATGGATTAGAGTGTGTGTGGTTGTGTATATGGGGAGGGGGGACAGTCCATTAATAAGCCTTACAGCCTGGGGAAAGAACCAGCTTTCTGCTGGTTTTGCTGCTGATGCTTCTGTATCTTCTCCCTGATGGCAAAAGGTAGAAGATGTGATGGGAGGGATGGAGTGGGTCCATGATGATGGAGGTGGCTCTGCTGATGCAGCGATGCCGGTATAGCTCCATCAGGCAGGGGAGGGGGGCACCTATGATTTTGCTGGCTGTCTTGACCAGTCTGTTGAGTTGCTTCTTTTCCTGTGCGCTGCAGCACTCGAACCAGGAGGTGAAGCCGTAGGTCAGGACACTCTCCACGGTTCCCCTGTAGAAGGTGGTGAGGTGTGTGGTGGGGAGGCCTGTTTTCCTGAGTCTGCGGAGGGAGTGGAGCCGCTGCTGAGCTTTTTTGAGGACTGCCGTGGTGTTGGTGGTTGAAGTGAGGTCGTCAGCAATGTGAACCCCCAAGTACTTCACACTGCTGGCCTTCTCCACAGCAGTCTCATCGATGAGCAGTGGTGCATGATCCTGTTTGCCAGCCCTCCTGAAGTCTATCACAACCTCCCTGGTCTTGTTCACATTAATGGAGAGGTCATGAGATCTGCACCATGAATTTAGCTGTTTCACCTCTTCTGTGTATGCAGACTCATTGTTGTTCTTTATGAGGCCCACCACCGTTGTGTCATCTGCAAACTTCAGGATGTAGTTGCTGCAGAATCTGGCAGTGCAGTCATGGGTGAGCAGGCTGAAGAGCAGAGGGCTCAGGGCGCAGCCCTGCGGAGAGCCTGTGCTCACTGTGATGGTTCTTGATGTGCGGCTGCCCACCCTGACTGTCTGCTCCCGCTGGGTCAAAAAGTTGTAGACCCAGTTGCAGATGCTGTTGTCCACCTTTAGCAGCTGCAGCTTTTCCACCAGCTGCTGTGGGATGATGGTGTTGAAGGCACTGCTGAAGTCTATGAACAGGAGCCTGGCGTAGGTGTTCTTCTGCTCAAGGTGAGACAGCGTGAGGTGGAGCATGGTGGAAATGGCATCTTCTGTTGATCTGTTTGTTCTGTAAGCGAATTGGAGCGGGTCCAGGTCAGCAGGAAGGCATTTTTTGATGTGCTGCATGACCAGGCGTTCAAAACATTTCATCACTATAGGCATGAGGGCTACAGGGCAGAAATCAGAGAGGCCGGCGGGATTTGGTTATTTCGGGACAGGAATAATGGTGGCACTTTTGAGGCAGGTGGGCACCACAGCCTGACGAAGCGACATGTTGAAGATGTCTGTAAAAACATCCTTCAGCTGCTTAGCGCAGTTTTTCAGAACGCATCCAGGGATGTTGTCTGGTCCTGCGGCCTTGCGTGGGTTGATGCTAGCCAGGGCCTTTCGTACTCCAGCTGTGGTAAGCTGTAGTGTCCGGTCGTTCGGTGCTGGCAGGAGGGTCTGTGCCTGTGTGGTGTTTTTAGCCTCAAAACGTGCATTGAAGGTGTTCAGTTCATCTGGAAACAAGGGGTCAGAGTGGCACATCCGCAGAGAGGGGGGGGGGGGGGTTTATAGTCAGTGATGGAATGAAATCCCTGCCACAAACGATGTAAGGCCTTATCATCAGTGAAGTTACTGTTCAGCCTTTGTGCATACTGCCTTTTTGCCCCTTTAATTCCCCCGGCCAGATTGCTTATTGCAAGTGCATATGCTGCAAAGTCTCCAGCTCTGAATGCCTCGTCTCGTGCTCTGAGCAGTGAGCGCACTTCCCCTGTCAGCCATGGTTTCTGATTAGCACGCCTCTTGATGGTTCTGACCTCTGCTACATCCTCAATGCACTTGTTGATGTAGCCGATGACAGAATCTGTGTATTCGGGGGGCGCTTGCGAGCAAGCTATGGAGTAGACGCATCCGACCAGGCTCCGCAGAACTTTTAATTTAAAGTTTGTAAAAAAGGCACCTTTCGACAAAACACACTTCTTTATTTTACTTTTTACGTTTTATCACACTATTGCATATCGGCATACGGAAAATAATGGCTGGCAAGTCTACAAAAACCCGCAACACAACTTCATCATCCACGAGGCCCAGTGGTCCCGGGTCATCCCCGGATCAACGTGATAAACCAAACACAGCTGACGAGACCATGGCGCTATCCACTCAAGCTTTCAGGCAAGAGTTGCTTACGTCGCTCCGTGAAGATATCGGACATATAATCAAGTCGGAGATTAGAAGCGTGCTGGAAAAGGAAATGGAGGGATTCAGAGCCGACATTAAGGTTGTAAGGTCTGAACTGCAGTCTTATCAAATCTCGGTTGCTACAGAGATAGCCACGCTAAAAGGTACCACTGGCGAGATGGAGAAGTGTCTGTCTTCGTGTACGGATGATATCGTTACACTGCAACGTGAAGTGGCGCGCCTCAAGGCTCAGTCGGAATCACTACAGGATAAGTGTGAGGACTTAGAGTCGCGGTCGAGGAGAAATAACATCAGGATCGTGGGGGTACTGGAGAGCCACGACAGCTCCACAGGCGCCGTGTCAGCCCTACTTCAGAGGGCGTTCAGCCTAACGGAGGCGCCGGTGTTGGATAGATCCCATCGCGCGCTGCTGCCGGCGCCCAGGCAAGGCGACCGACCACGCGTAATCGTGGCCCGCATGCACTACTTCCAGGACTGTGCCAACATACTTCGCCTCGCCAGGGAAAAGCAACAGATCAAACTGGACGGGATGACCATTTCAGTCTACCCAGACTACACAGCGCGTATTGCCAGAGCCCGAGCAGGATACAACGGGGTGAGACAACAACTCCGGGGACTGGAGGGGGTCCGCTTTGGGATCCTCTATCCGGCCCGGCTGCGCATCACACATAATAACCAGGAGCGGTTCTTCACGACGCCAGAGGAAGCCCAGACTTGCATCAACAAAAACTTTCCTGCACGAGAGACCACATCTAATAAGTAACTGCTGAGCTCCCCTTATGGAGTGTTGTTATACTGCATATCTGAGTGAGTAATATCCTCAACCAGCTCATAGCTCTTCTGAGATGACGTTTACATCTATCCATCGTTAGTAAAATATCCTGAGCTCTCTTTTTGTTAGCTTTATTGCTACGGTGACTGTTATGTTTCACCCTAACGTTATTGTTACTACAATCCTTATTTTATATCAACCCTCTGTTCTTGGATGTGTGCATATGCACGTGTGAGTGTATGTGTGCATGAGGAGGTTGGGAGTCATGTATGCTCAAGGGTTTCTTTTTGCTTTCATCAAAATTGTGTAACCATTACTACTGACAGTACCACCTCCTAATTTCATTCTTCAATGCGACATAACTATACACATAAGAATGAATGTGTGTGTGCATATGCATATGCTTCTATTTTGAATCGCCTATTTAAAAAAAAAATATATATATATATTTATTTATTTTCACAATTTGTCTGCAATATCATAACAACATTTGATCTCTAAGCATCCATTGAGTCGGTCTTTAGTTAGTAATTCTTTTTTACTTTTTCAAATGCTGCCCTAGTGCCATAATTGTTTCATAAGCCATGTTCTGTGGGTCCTGGTGTATAGTTAGGAGTTACCCAACTATATCCATGTTAGGGTTTAGCCTTATGGTAGGTAAGGTTAGTGCGACCTGGGAGTTCAGATCAGGTCAGCAAGGGGAACCAAGGTCATTTTGTTTTTGTTTGTGTGTTTTGTGTTTTGGGAAGCAAATCAAACTTATTTGTACACTCCACTCGAATTTTTCTGTTATGGTAGGGTCCTGTATCCCATCTGTTATTACCCAATTGGCTAGGGAACAATATCTGGTAACAATACATCAAGACAATGGCTAAAACAACAGCCTTAGGTTCAGTCAGATTCATGAGTTGGAATATTAAAGGGAAACAACATCCTATTAAACGTAACAGGGTTTTCACACACCTAAAATCACTGGGTTCAGATATTATGTTTCTTCAAGAGACCCACCTTCGGGCTAGCGAGCACACTAAGCTAAAGAAGGGCTGGATCGATCAGATATTCCACTCCAACTATGGAGATAGGTCTAGGGGGGCAGCAATATTAATAAGGAAAGGTGTCCCGTTCGTGCCAGGCAGTGTAACACCAGATAATAATGGCCAGTTTGTCATTGTGACAGGGAAGTTATATGGCAATTTAGTCGCACTGGTTAACCTCTATGGCCCCAATTGGGACGACCCTCAGTTTTTCTCTTGCCTCATAGGTAAACTCCCTGATCTTAACTCACATTTGCTAATATTAGGGGGAGATTTCAACTGTACGCTACAGCCAACACTAGACAAGTCTAGCCACAGACAAAGCAAATCTGTGTCCAAATCGAGTGCACTAATTTTGTCGATTATGGAGTCCTACAAACTATTTGACCCATGGAGACACTCCAATCCCACTGCTAGACAGTTTTCATTTTTCTCGCCAGTTCATCTTTCATATTCACGAATTGATTTTTATTTGATTGATCACAGGACCATTTCTCTGGTAACTAACTGCCAGTATCACGCAATAGTGATCTCCGACCACAGTCCTGTCCAATTAGACATGTCATTTCCAAACAATCCCAGACCTCAGCGCTCATGGCAACTTGACCCACTTTTACTAACAAATAAGTCATTTCAAAAACTAATTTCTAACGAAATTGACCTTTACCTAGAGATCAACAGCACCCCTGGAATGTCATATGCTACTATATGGGAGTCACTCAAGGCCTACCTCAGAGGACAGATCATTTCATATGCAGCTCATAAAAAAAGAGAACGGACCAAGCGTCTTACAGAACTAACCCAGCAGATATCAGACATTGACGACAAATTATCTCATGATTTCACACCTGATCTTTATAAAGAACGGCTATTGTTGAAAACAGAATATGACAACCTCTCCATAAAACAGACAGAACGGTTGCTACTTAAAACAAAGCAATCATATTATGAACACGGCGAAAAGGCAGGAAAATTACTATGTCATCAACTCAGACAGGCAGCAGCGCGTAGTGCAATTCCTGAAATCCGTGTTTCACCAGACTCGACCTCCACACATCCCCAGATCATCAATGACCAATTTAAGGCATACTATGAAGAACTCTACACATCGCAATCCTCCATGAACGCAACCGAAACCCAGGCCTTTCTAGATGGCCTAGAATTACCAAAAATTAGTACAGAAGACCAAGCCTCCCTCGATGCCCCTATAGCAAATGTAGAAATATCACAGGCAATAAGTTCTATGCAGAGTGGGAAAGCACCCGGACCTGACGGGTTTCCTATAGAGTTCTACAAGTTATTCTCACACAAGCTGGTACCTATTCTGAACTCTCTGTTCAAGGAAATCATCTCGGTAGGGAAACTACCTCTAACCATGACTCAGGCAACTATATCGGTCCTATTGAAAAAAGACAAAGATCCCTTGGAGTGTGGTTCCTATCGCCCTATTAGCCTGTTATGCTGTGATTACAAAATCCTCACTAAGGTGCTGGCACGTCGCTTAGAGACGGTGATACCTAACATCATTGATCCCGATCAAACAGGCTTTATACCGGGGAGGCAGTCATTCTATAACATGCGTCGGCTGTTCAATATTCTCTACTCTTCTCACTCAACCCGTCAGCCGGAGGTTCTGCTCTCCCTTGACGCGGAGAAGCCCTTCGACCGTGTTGAGTGGAATTACCTGTTCATGGTGTTGGATGGGTTTGGGTTCGGTACGTCTCTCATTTCATGGATTAAAATATTGTATACCTCGCCAACAGCTTCAGTACGCACTAACCAGATCAGGTCCAGCCCGTTCATGCTGCGAAGAGGAACTCGACAGGGGTGCTGCCTCTCACCATTTCTATTTGACTTAGCCATTGAACCTCTTGCTGCAGCGCTGAGGATACAACAGGATATTCCAGGTATTGTTAGGAACCAGGTAATACATAAAGTTTCGCTATATGCAGACGACCTTCTGCTCTACATATCCAACCCAGCAGAATCGATCCCTAAGCTCATAGACGTATTACATCAATTTGGAAAACTATCTGGCTACAGACTAAACTTCTCAAAGAGTTCACTTTTTCCTATTAATCAACTGGCAATTTCCATTAATTATAGTAATCTTCCCTTTAAATTGGAGCACCAGTCCTTCACTTATCTGGGCATAAGGGTTACACGACAATACAAAGACCTATACGACTGTAATTTTAAACTGTGGCTGGAGCGCACCAAACAGGATTTCCAAAGATGGTCTGCACTCCCTGTTACACTGGCAGGCCGAGTAAACACAGTAAAGATGACAATTCTGCCTCGATTCTTATATTTATTTCAGATGATCCCCATCATATTAACCAAGTCCTGGTTCAAAGTGTTGAATAGTAATATTACCTCCTTTATTTGGAACAACTCCACCCCACGTATTAAAAGAGCTTACCTGGAGATGCCTAAGGAGGCAGGAGGACTGGGTCTGCCAAATTTTTTATTTTATTACTGGTCAGCTAACATTTCCAAGCTGAATTACTGGATTTCTACCCACGAAAACAAAGAAGGGCCAGCATGGGCTTCTATGGAACTTAATTCCAATTCTCCACTCTCACCCATATCTATCCTGAGTGGCCCCCTACCTGTCAGCGTAAGTCTTCAAGGTTTGAGCCCAGTTGTCAAAAACACTCTTAAAATATGGTTCCAATTCAGGAAACATTTTCATTTCAGTCAGGCAATTACTTTGCTCCCGCTAGCAAACAACCATTTGTTTCCTCCATCTCAGATTGACACTGCCTTTCAAGTGTGGCATAGGAATGGTTTAGTATTTTTTGGTGACCTCTTCGTTGAAGGCACATTTGCTTCATTTAATATGCTACGAAAAGATCACAACCTTCCCAACAATCACTTTTTCAGGTACTTACAGGTACGTCGTTTTGCCAAGAAACACTTCCCATTTCCCTCCTTACCACCTAAAAATGCAACCGATATCATACTGGACCTGGACCCTATGTCGAAAAAAAGGGTGTCTATAATCTACAAAACAGTACTAGGCATTAGCCCCCCTCAGTGGGACAATGCCAGACTGGCATGGGAAGAGGACCTAGGTGTTGCACTGTCTGACGAGACATGGCAATGTAGCTTAAAACGCATACATACCACCTCTTTATGCCTAAAACACGGTCTTATTCAATTTAAAATTGTACATCGGTTGCATTATTCACCAGAGAAACTGGCCAAAATATATCCTGGCACCAATCCTGTGTGTCCGAGGTGTGGCCACAGTCCAGCTAAATTAGGTCATATGTTTTGGTCTTGCAATTCACTTAATAACTTCTGGGTCAGGGTCTTTGAAGCAATCTCCTCCATTTGTGACAGAACAGTGAATCCCGATCCAACAGTTGCTATTTTCGGGGTATTCCCATCAGAAGAACAATTTGCTGTCCCCCAGGTAAATGCTGTAGCATTTATAACACTACTAGCCCGGAGACAAATTCTTTTGCTCTGGAAGTCTGTAACACCCCCCTCGTTTAGACACTGGGTCAAAGAGGTACTCTCTGTGATCCCATTAGAGAAGTTAAGATATAATCGGAGTAATTTACGGGACAGATACATTAAAACCTGGGCCCCCTTTATAGAATTTGTTGAAAATGTATCCTTCACATGATGTAATTCTTTACATATCGATGTACTGCCAACTGGATCTACTGATGTATGTCATATGTGGTATAACGTTACAGGGTATTCCCATTTTGAGCATTGTAAAGTGATATACAGGAAACGTTTGTAACTATATTTTGTGTACCTACCTCTACTGTTTGTTTGTTTGTTTGTTTTGTTTTATGTTTTTTTTTTTTTTTTTTGGCTGTTTTTCTTTTCTTGAGCCTTGGTGGGTGGGATGGGGTGGGTTTGTGATACATTGTATCTTTGTCATTCTTTGTTTTGCAAATTGAAAATCTATAAATAAAGTACTTTAAAAAAAAAGAATCTGTGTATTCCTGTAAATCTGTCTTTCCATCCTCTGTTGCTGCCTCTCTGAAGATGTCCCAGTGTGTGGTATCAAAACAGTCCTGTAGTGCTTCTGTTGCTTCCTGTGGCCACATTCTGGCCTTATTGACCACTGGCCTGTCCCGCTTCATCTAGGTCTGTATGCTGGTGTGAGTCTTACAGTTATGTGGTCAGAGTTGCCAATATGAGGGAGAGGCTCTGCTTTGTAAGAGTTTTTAATATTTGTATATACCAAATCCAGAGTGCTGTTTCCTCTGGTAGCAACATTTACATGTTGGTAGAATTTGGGCAGAACAGATGTGAGACTTGCCTGATTGAAATCGCTAGCTGCTATGAAGAAAGCGTCTGGGTGCTCTTGCTGCTTCTCGCTGTTATTGTAGAGCTCCGACATAGCTTCCTCCACGTTGGCACTCGGTGGTACATAGACGGCCGTTATGAAGACAGCCGACAGCTCCCACGGCACATAGAAGGGTCGACATCTCACAGTCAGTAGCTCTATATGTTGAAAGCAGCGAGTGGTAACTGACAGAATCCTGACTCCACAACCTGTTGATGTTATCAGCCAGGCCGCCTCCTCTCCGCTTGCCGGTTAGCGCAGCTAATCGGTCTGCTCGGTGTAGCATTAGCCCCTCCAGCTGGGCTGCAGCGTCTGTGATGTTCTGATTCAGCCATGTCTCGGTGAAAACAGTAGCGCAGCAGTCTCTCACATCTCGTTGTGAGGCTCTCCACAGTCTGATGAAGTCCATCTTATTGTTGAGGGATCGGACATTCGACAGCAAGAGTGTGGGTATGGTTGGCTTGTGTGGATTAGCGGCTAGCCCGGGCCCCACCGCGCTTGCCCCGCTTCCGCGTCCTATCACACCGCTTACGGTGCTTCGCCCTCGGCTGTGCTCCCGGGGTGCGCCTGCTTTGGTCCCTGTGGCAAAGCAGGCCAAGCTCGCCCTCCGCAAGCGTTTGTCACAGCTGCACACTCTGTTTTTAATGTCCAGCAGAAGCTGATGCTCATACCGTTGCACAAACACACACTTTCTTTCCACACACTGTACACTCACACCATTTAATCCACTAATACTCGAAAGCACTGTATTTCCACTGAGAGAGGCCGCCGCAATCGTCGGTCGCGCCGCCATGTTGGAGTCATAAGTCTCCATAAGTCGTTTAGAACGAACAGCATTTTGCTGAAGCATGCGCTAGCCAGTTTCTCCAAGTTGCAAATGAGTGGGAGATAACGGGCAAGGTCACAACTATAGGAACAGACAGCACTCGCAATATGATTGCCGCTGCAAGGAGTCTACCTTTCGAGCATCTGCCGTGTGTCGCACACATGATACAAAGAGTGATCACCGTGGCTTGGCCGTCACGACACTTCAGACACAATTCCGCCAACGCAGCAAAGTTGAAAGCTCAGCAAGCCTCTCTTGGACTAACAGAGGAGTCTCTTGTCCTGGATGTACCAACGCGCTGGAATTCAACTCTTGAAATGATACAGCGGATTCAACACAACAAAGATCCGCTGAAATCAATGTTGGCACAGCAAAAGCACAACTTAGCCATGCTAACCACAGCTGAATATGACTGCAGGTAATGTGATTTCTCTGTCTTCTCCAATTTTACTGACAATAAGTAATTTGTAAGTCATATAGACATCATTTAAGGCTCTATACCCTAAATAGATGCCACCTTAATGACAAAAATAATCATTGAGTCTATTGTGTGTTGTGTTTTGCACTGTAGGTACATCACTGAGCCTAGGTGGTGAAAAGTATGTGTCCTGCTCGGCAGTGCTACCTGCGTACAATGGAGGTCTCTGCTGTTGATCCTGCATACAATGGAGGTCTCTGCTGTTGATCCTGCCTACATAGTACTTCAAGGCAGCATTCACTAAGGACCAGGTAAGCTATTTGTGACTTTGTAGCAGACATTAATTTGTAATAATTGTTGGTTTCTGCTAAATATGTCTGCAGTTTATATGGATGCCTCAACAAATTAAGAGATTGTTATTGAACACTTGATGAATAAACGTTAATGATTGAGATAATAAAAATGAAGAACCTGTTTCCTTAAAAGTACACTGTGTAGTTTTTTAAGTAATTTATTACCTCAAATCAACGTCTTCATTCATAAATAAGTCCCCATTGGTGTA
>JAOPJH010066946.1:0-12076 GCA_027122575.1 Merluccius polylepis
ACACACACACACACACACACACACACACACACACACACACACACACACACACACACACACACACACACACACTTTACCACAGCAGCTGATTTTTTAGAGACATTACCCTTGGGCTAGCTTTCAGACCATCCAGCTCAAGGAACACTTTTTGAAATACCTCAAAAGAATGCTTCAATACAAGTGGGTAGCTTAGATTTAGCGAGTAGATCAGCCCCATGAGTAATGCACAGGCACTCGGTATATCCAGGTCATCAAGGACTTTGTTTCCCTCAATGACGATTTTTTGCAGTTGGGTTAGATGTAGTGGCACCTCTCACTATGACTATCTTCATTAGTTCATTGGTAATATCCTCACCAATCTAAGTAGATCAGAAGCAATGTAAGCGTTTTAAGTAATCATATTTAATATCAGAGTCAGTACAGTGTTTTTAAATATAAGTGTCAAATGTACATACCATGCACTCTTTGAAGAGGTCTTCCTCCTTTTCTTTCAGACACACGATGATGCAACGAATAGCAACCTCTCTCCTTGTGTCCACAGAATCATCCTGTGAAGGAATTTAAAGACAGGCTTTTAATAATTACCACGACCCACTACGAAAAGTTGAAGGATGACTTATGACTAGACTATCACAATGATTGATTTCTACCCTGGAAAATGGTATTGCTATGGTATTTAACAGACGCTTTTGTCTAAAGTGTCATAGAAATTATATAGGTGAATATAGTAATATAGGTGAAAGAAAAATAGGTGAATTCACCTGTGGAAGGTCTGTATGACCGAAATGTTGTGAAATAAAGTGTTTGCATGTGTAATGGACAGTGGGCGGGACTTCCTCAATAAGTATCACTGGTAACCGTTACCTTGTCCGACGCACCCGTCTTAAAAACGAGGTGTGCAAAAGCGCTTTTGAATACAATTTCAAAGGTGACCAGATTCACTTTCCATATAGTGACACTGAACCAACATAACACCACCCATAGCCTGGGATAATGTCTAATACATGGTCAACTAACCTTACATGACCTATGAGAAGTTTTTTTCTACTTGAAATGAACGGTTATGATTATTCATACCTCCAGCAACATGTTCCGTATACGCTGAAGCTTCATTTTTGAAGCCCCTCCTTTTGAGGCCACCAAGTACATTATTTTCGGGGAGTACTCGTCCAATTTTGCCATGAATGTTGGCTCCAGGTTAATAGTAGAGATCCGTCTGAATTCTTCATTTATCTATGTAAAAGAAAGGCACAAATTAAAAAGCACAATGTTAGAAAAATGATCCCATTATAGCAGATACCGTAAACCATTTTATGTAAAAATACTTACTTGAGCTGCATCAAAAAGAGCCGGCCATCGGACTATTAAGTCACGGACTGCTGGTGCTACGTTGACAATTTCTTGCCTGCGAATGGAGAAAGTCTTCACCATCTTTTCGCTGATGGCCTGATGGTTGTCCCTCTTGTTTACTTCATTTAACAGCTCCAGTCTCTCATTTTCCAAGCTTCCTTCAGTTTCTCCTTGTGGGTGAGGGGGTAAATAGTTCACCTCTGCCCTTCTAGGCTTTTTTATGTTTTTCACATCAACTTCGAGGCATCCTAGCCCTCTCAGTTTTGATCTATAGTTTCCCATTTTATATTTAAGTCTTTGTAGCCATCCATAGCATCCATTATATGATCCCGGCTCTTTAAGGGAAGGATGCTTTTGAACCAGCGCTATAGCAACATCAGACAGCTGTGCACTTGTTGGGTAGGCCACATATTGAAAGACGGTTTCAGCCACTTTCTCTAGGATGTCTGGGAGGATGGAGGTGAAGTCCAGATGAATTCCATCTTTTTTGAAAGCTTCATTTCTTGACGCTAGAACAAGTTCCGTGTCATAGGCAAAACGAGGTATTGCAAACTCAGTAGGCCAACGCTGAGAACGCTGAGTCACGTGTTCAGGTGATGAGAGGATTACTGTATCGGCCGATCCAGTAGAGCGACTGCTGTTAGAACTGACAGGGGACACTTAAGTATGGTCGGGGGTATGGATGGATGTCTCATTTTCAAAGGTGCTGTCCAGATCAGTAAACGTCAGAGTAATTGGGGGAGGTTCAATGTGAATCACCTTTATTGTGTCCTTGTCCTTGAGTTCACTTGTTGAGGTAAGAGAAAAATATTCATCTCCAAAACTTGCATCCTTATGATGCAAAGTAAAGTTCCCGTTAAGCTCAAATGTCTCTCTCACAATTGATTCAAGTTCAGTCACAGTCCCAGGAATTCCATGAGGCAAGTCAAGTTTGCGAATGTCATGGTGCTGAAGAATGATGCGGAGTTTGGTGATTTGAGACATTGGTGCATCTGTAAGAGAAATAATATCACTTCAATTACAGTTACAATAGAATTACATCCAGTCACATCCTCTAAACACTGAATATCAAAACAAGAACATAAACACTGATCCAGAAAGAAACTGGCTTTCACAGAACACTCTGATATTTTTATATTAACAAACTACACACAAAGATCCTTTAGAACTTTCTCAACCGTCTCTGCTACACACTAAGTCCGTGTTAGATTATTTTTTTATAAATGGGATCTGTAGAAGTCTATTTAAGAAATGTTATGATGTCTTGTGGGTAACGTCAAATAAATGACTAGGTGTAATGACTACTTCACCCGCTATGGAAAATGAATGTAACGCTTCAGAGTCACCATGCGCTTTCCTGCAACCATGTATGCTGCCATTGGGAAGATGTCAGACAACTCACTTGGCTCAATGACTTTAACACTTCTTGTGTTTTCAAGCTCATAGCTTCTAAGATGTTCAATGTACCATGCATTAAAACATTTCACAATGAAGCTGACTTGCCCTTTTATAACAACTATCTGAATCAACTCTGCAAAATCTGGCAGACCACCTGTTGAACCATATGCCAAGATCATTCCAGTGGAGTAACTGGTGCCACTGTAACACGCTGTGTTTGCCAACAGGACAAATGACTCACCAGGGAGTTTTGTTTCCAGTGCCTTCTTAAGATCTTCCCTCAGCACACTCATAGGCACTGTTGACAGTTTTGTTACCTGTAGAGATGATTGGACAATTTTACTGCCATGTAGATGGTATCCAAGCATTAACTGATGCTTCACTGCAAGAGACAACAGAATATTTCTGAAGCTGTGGGTATGCCTGACCACACGCTTAAAAAAGCTATGTTTCGCCTCAAAGCGCATTGTCCACAAAGACACAAGTGGACCAAAAGCCTTTATCAGCTGTGGGTAGTGCTCTAGAAAATGATGCTTCGGAATTAGTGTTTGCTGTGGGAATGCTGCCAGGAATCTGTGTCGGTGCTCAGAAATCTTGCTGTCAAGGAAACAAATAGTTGAGTCTGTATGCACAGAGGACATAACAAGTTCAACTATGTCCTTTAGGTCAAGAAGGACCAGCCATTTTGGATCACTCTCTGGTATTCTTTCTCCAACTATCAGAGGAAGGAGACGAATCAAAGCCCAATTTTCATGGGCATTCCCACC
Organism: Merluccius polylepis; assembly: GCA_027122575.1. Taxonomy (NCBI): domain Eukaryota; kingdom Metazoa; phylum Chordata; class Actinopteri; order Gadiformes; family Merlucciidae; genus Merluccius; species Merluccius polylepis. The sequence continues at coordinate 3,516 of JAOPJH010066946.1, forward strand.
AACACTTTTTCTTGCAGCAAAGGTCAATGGAACTGGTTGTGGTGCATCTGTTTTATCTGCCCATCTGTATGGGAACTCTTTAATCAATTGATTTAGTTCATTGAGTGTGAAGTATTTCTCTTTGATGAAGGCATTTAGACATAGTGCTAACTCTAAAGGTACAATACCTTCAAAGAGGTCATGTAGCAAATCAGGTGGATAGCCACATAAAACATCAAAATGTTGCAGTTTTTCAGTCAGTGGGCACTGTCTCTTTACTCCATAACAATGAGACTGATTTGCTTTCTCCTGTGCCGTCTGGATATGCACCTTGTGCTCTTGTATTGTCCTAGGACAAAATGCTCCTGTTCTGACTTCACTTACTTGGAACTGGGATTTTTCTCCAAGACAGAACCTGCAGACATGTGAACTGGAGAAGCTCTCCACAAATCCTCCAATAGAATGGGCTCCAAGGTTATCTGAAACAACACAGTACACAGTACCTTTGACATTTGTTCCTAAAGAAGGAATGTAAAGTCCTTCCTCTTCTAGGCTGGCAAGATCTTTTAGCAGTGGTTTTAAGACGGCGCTATAGCCAAACCTTTTCAAATCCTGAGACTTGCAGAGGATGGCTAGGTATATAGATGTAAGAGAGGACCTGAGCAAAGGTGGCACATTAGCTAGAACCCAATACACAGCAGTAACTTTGTGTTTTTTTCTGGACGTGCCGAGTGGATTGCATATCTCAAATTCGTCCACATACAGAATTAGAGAAATGGCTGGATTATTTTCTGATAGCAATTTATTGTTTTTAAAATGTGTTCCATCTCAAAATGATTTGTAGTGTGCTTCAGATCTCCCATCTGTTTCACAGTTATGTGTGAGCCAACCCTGGATGTCTTTCATCTTCAAAACCTCAAGTAAAGACTTCAAAATGGGTACATATTGGAAACTTAACTGCTCCCTGGCACTGTGCAAATACTCAATGGGCTCCACCAAGGGAAAATGCTCCTTGAAATATACTCTTCTTTTGTGGGATGTGGAGAAAGGACCATTACTCCTTAGAGCTAATGTAATTGGGTTGCACTCACATAGGTCTGTCACCATCTCTGAGATGACCAAATCAGTAATCTCACAATTATGCTTCTTTATGCACGACTGCAAAATCTCTCTTAAAATAGGCGCTGAAGCTGATGAAGAAACAAAGTGCAATTCTTCCACTAACTCATTAATACATCTTTGCGGCACATTGAACATGCATTCCAATTTCAGCAGCAGGTGGGCTAGATTATTCTCAATTAACTCAGGCAATTCTCCAATTTCTTCATCTATAAGATCACTCAGTGCTCCCTGAGTATCTTCCTCAACAACAGGATCATCACCTGCATTTAAAGGATTGACATACCTCTGTAAATACTCAGGTTTGAAGACGTCCAGCGAGTGGGGAGAGTGTTTCCGGCTCCTATGAGAGGCATATGTTCCATAAATGTTCGTTTTGAAAGAACAATTTTCAAAAACACAAGGGACAGTTTCCTGTTTTTTTAAATGGTGGCTAATGTGCTCAAAGTATCCTCTTTCTGTGGAGATGGTGTTTAAAGGGCAACATGGACATTTAAAAGACAGTATTTCTGATTGTGTCACTGTTGCACGTGTCGAATGATTTCTTGACAGATGTGTTCGTAGGCTGCCCCATGTTTTAAATGAGCAATAACACTCCCAATAAAGACAAGGTAGAAATTCTCCATCATGGCCATGTCTAAGTCTGTAATGCTTTAAGAGATCAGTCTTTCTTGGTGTTTCAAATTTGCAAATTTTACAGATCCAATTCATTTTTAAAAACAGAGCAGTTTTACAAGCATATTACTTAAATAACAGGCGATTCAGAGCTTGCAACAGCTTTCTCAGCATACAGTAATAATTCTTATTTTGTCATTACGATGCTGTGTTTTGTAATGTCATAGGCTACTGTGCATATTAAAATAAAAAAAACGGCAACTTTAAAGAAAATGAGGTGGCCATGCAATACGTGGACACACAAGGCAATATGACACGTGTCAGTTGCCTAACTATGAAACAATGCTAAATAGTAATAATAAAACATATAACTAAAATATAATGTTCTGATGTAGGCCTATAAAAATGCTGTGGCTCAAGGACAAGAATGAGCTAAATCTACAAGGTTTGCAGACACGGATATAGAATATGCTACACAGACCGAACACGTGCAAGTGTTAAAACTAGCTAATGCTAAAATCTGAGGGATCTAAAAGATCTTTGCTAAAATGCTAAATATGGTCATTCGGCTGCAACGGTGAAACAAAACATAACAAGTAACATAACTTAAGTTTTAAACTACCAGATAGCTAAAAGTTACCTTTACTAACTTCAAATTAGCAAAAAAAAACGACAAGCTGGTAACTTGGAAGACACCGCATTTTTTTTCAAATGGTTGAATTACCACAGGGCAAGCAGCAGCTAACATGGAATAGGCTACACTCGACAGCTAAATCTATCTTTTGGAATTTTCAAATTAGGGCAAGCAACGTCAATTTCATGTGATGTCACACAACGACCTAATGCACTATGTGCCGTTGTTTTATAGCTGTTTGCTTGTAAAACAAAAATAAATCCTTCCTACTTCGCACGTACCTTAGATGTGCCAGAGACCGTCCATGTTCATCTTCAGTCGTTGATGGCATGGTCTGGAAGGTTCTGAACGTCCAATAGGATACTCAGCTTTGAAAGTTTGGTCATGAGATTTACAAGTTCCACTAACTTAATAAGTATCTGTTGTTAGGTGAAAGCAAAACTGTTTGTTGAAAATCCGTACATTAATAAGTTAAGACAGTTTGTCTTTTTCAGTTTGACAAACTCCTTAAATTAAGTTGTCGACTCACCCATACATGTACATGTAACAAAGTTACATTATTTATGTTGAAAATTGCCTTTAATTTAGGTTTTATCTACTAACCTCATGAATAGTTTTTTAGAGTGTAGTACTGATTTCCAGGCTGAAGCATCTGAGACCCTTGACCAACGTCTGACCCCTTGACCAACCCCTGGTGTGGCCAAAAGAGGCATAATAAGTCATCCTAAGGCATTACCTCACAGTCCTACAGATAACTACCACTTTGCTTCTACGGAAGATGGTACAACCACTGATCTATAACCCAGATTCCATTCTCACTCATCTTCCTCACTGTTTGAGCAATCCAACTCAGGTTTAAATTAATGTCAGATATTAGTGAGTGGTGGGAGCCTGTCCTTGTTACTGTCTATCAGCACAATGATTACAAATTGAGGTACCACGGCTGTGGACAATTTGGTTATACAGGCTTTTATGCATGCAATTATTACTGCCAGACTTAATCTTACTTACAACCTGTCCGAACAGGTCACCCACCTGGGCTGAAAGGTGAGATGGTAACTTGGCTGATTCTACCACGTAGACCTGTGTGGCAATGGCATAGCCAACTTCATTTATGCCTGTAATCTTTCCTACTTGACCATCAACATACAGTACATAATTTCCAGGTGGTAGCGGTGTGGCAGTGAGATCCACTCATGTGTGCACAATGTCTCAATGGTGGCCACGCAGTCATGTGGTTCCTCATCTTTGGGGGTGTGCAGCAAAGTAGCTGGATTCTAAACAGTACACCTGCGTAAACTAATGTTTGGCATGGCAAGAAACACATTATGGTATGACAAGAATCTTAATGCTGTTAGACGTGTTCTGTGTTAGCAAAATAGATGAAACCTCATGAGGTACAAGCAAAGTTAATTGCATATAACCCACCAGCCCCCTACGGCTGTTGCCGCATCTTGCCCTCATGCTCTTGCAATAGTACTAAAGTCATGAAACCATTACGCTCCCCCACAGTCTGTGTGAAGGGCCGTGTATGGTCCGGCAACCCCAAGGCTGGTGAGACCATAAATCTGTTTAAGCCGTCCGAAAGCAGCGTCCGCCGCTGGTGTCCACGTCACTGGGTCAGTCGATGTTAGACCATGGCCGTGTGTTGTCCAGTAGAGGCTGTGCTAAATTTGCATTATCGGGTATCCACTGTCTACAGTAGCCTGTCATTCTTAAGAAACCCATCATCTGTTTTTTAGTAACCAGTTTGGGCATAGTCTGGATTGCCTCTATCCTGTCCTTGCTAAGGGATTTGCTGTCCAGTGTAATGGCCCAGGAACTCCACCTTTTGCATTACAAATTGCAGTTTTGCTAAACTGGCCTTGTGGCCCTGATTGGCTAAATACTATAATAAAACAATAGTGTCCTGTTCACATACAATGGGTTCAGGAGAACATAATGAGATCATCCACATATTGTACTACCCCCTGGGAGGACCAAATGAGCCAAATTGTCCTGCAGCGATGCAGAGAAAATAGCTGGATTAGAAACGGTTCAAAGAATGAAAACTGGAAACAAACGACATTTTAGGATGAACGTTATCAAAAACAAAAACAATTTCAGTTGTTCCAGAGTAAAAAAGCTATTTTTAATTTTAGATAACCGGTTAATAACATTATTTACCATTCCAATTAACTTTTCTTGAAATGTTATTGTGGATACATTTTCAAAGGAAGTTCTATTCTGGAAGTGATTTAATTGTTGCCCGTGCCGCCCCCAGACCGCCTGTTATGCGCCTATTACCACCAGATAATGAGCCATATCTCACAGGCCCTGTATTCAAATGTGAGGTGGTAAGATTGCATTTAGCCTTCTCCTGCAGTGAGGCTGCTACATTCAGGTAGGCCTAAATCTTGTGCATTAATCATTCAGCCTTGTGCAAAGCTGCAAATAATCCATAGTTTTTTCTTTCTGATTTTATTCATTTTATCCTATTATCAATATATAAATAATTTTGTAAAGGCAACGACATTTTAAAAATAACATTATTAAACATTCTCCTATAAGGTTCTAACCGGTTATTAGTTAGAGGACTGGAACGGAAAAGAAAAATAACGTTTCTGCTCAGAACGAAGCAAAATGCAAAACAATTTGTTTTTAATCCCTGCCCTTGTGGCATCCTAGTCCACATATATGATTTACCATTAAACTGAAAAGCAAACCACTATTGGCTTGCTGGATCCACCAGTATACTAAAGAACGCGTTTGCTAAATCGACCACTGAAAACCATTTATTATCCCCAGGTACCCATGTTAATTGTGTGTGAGGGTTCTTGGATGCACTGCATCATTTACCTTTTTTCAAATCATAGACAAACCACCATTGCTGTTGGCTGCCCCGCAATGGGTGCCTTTTTCACTGGGAATATTTGGTACAACATGGTGAATTAGGAAACAGAACACCGGCGTCCAACAGTGAGTTAAACACTGGTGTAATACCATCAATCGCCTCTTGGCGCAACCTGTAATAGCTCACTGTCAGGACTGGACTGGGACGAAAAATCGTCCCTGGCATTTTGGCCCAGACCGGCCCACCACAATCAATAACACTGGGGTTTAAATGATTGAGCCAGCCCAGTGTCAATTAAGAAAAAAAAAACAATGGGCCGATCTTCCTGTTGGGTCAGTCAGGCAAATCCCCCCCCACACCTTGAGATCCTGTCCATGAATATCACAACCAGAATCGGGGACAAGGGGCAACCTTGCTGGAACACCAACACCCCATACTCCCTCAGTATCCCCCACAGGATCCCCCAAGGGACACGGTCGTAAGCCTTCTCCAGGTCCACAAAACACATGTAGACTGGATGGGCAAACTCCCACGACCATCCCCAGCAACCCTGCAAGGGTAAAGAGCTGGTACTGTGGTACCTCACCCGAAATAGGGAAACTGGGGCCCCCTCCTGGAACCAGACCTGGGAGGCGAGCTCGCCGGCGAGCGTCTGGTGGCCGGGCCTTGACCCATGGGGCTCGGCCGGGCACAGCCCGAAGAAACAACATGGAGCCGCCACCCTGTGGGCCCACCACCTGTAGGGATAGGCATTGGGGTCTGGGCTTGCTGATCCTCGGCATCGTAGACTAGTTCTAGGGACGTGGAATGTCACCATTCTGGCAGGTTAGGAGCCAGAGCTGGTGCGGGAGGTGGAGCAGTACCAACTAGATATAGTTGGGCTTACCTCTACGCACAGCACTGGCTCTGGAACCAAAGTCCTGGAGAGGGGCTGGAACAGTTCCCTCTACTTTTAAGACTGCTGTGATAGCGGAAAACCTCTACTCAAGAAGCCTGGCCTAGACCCTGAATTACTCAGCAGCTATCGGCCCATCTCTAACCTTCCTTTCCTTTCTAAATTACTGGAAAGAATTGTAGCTAACCAAACCATCAATCATCTGATGATGAACAACTTATTTGAACCCTTTCAGTCTGGGTTTAGGACTTTCTTATTCTTACTCCCTGCTGATGCTGCTTGACCTTAGCGCCGCCTTCGACAGATTCGACCATAGCATTTTCCTTGATTGTCTTGAACACTATGTTGGCATCAAAGGCTCGGCTCTTCTCTGGTTCAGATCCTATCTCACAAACAAAACGCAATTTGTTCATCTTCTATCTCTTTCAAGACTCACAATCGAAACACTGCTAATCTAAGCTTTGGACTCCCCCAAGGGTCGGTCCTTGGTCCACTGCTCTTTGCAATCTACATGCTTCCTCTCAGTGAGATAATTCGCAGCTACATAATTAGTTTTCACTGCTATGCTGATGACACTCAAATCTACATCCCTATTGGATCAAACAACTCCTCCCAGATCCAGGATGAATCCTGCTTAACTGCAATTAAAAGATGGATGTCCCAAAACTACTTGCAGCTTAACACAGGAAAGATAAAGCTAATAATCATCGGCCCAAAGCAACAACAAACACAATTTGAAGATGTTACACTGCGTTTTGAGGACTGTACTATCTCTCAAAGTTCATGTGTCAAAAATCTTGGTGTCTTGTTCGACCCTATACTTTTTTTTGAGCAACATGTAAAAAGTATTACCAGAACTGCATTCTTTCATCTTAGAAATATTGCTAAAATTAGACCAATGCTATCCGCAGCGGACAATGAGACACTCATCCACGCATTTATATTGTCTAGGTTAGATTACTGTAATGTATTGTTCTCTAGTTTAACCAACTCTACTACGAAAAGCCTCCAGCTTTTACAGAACCCGACTCCTAACTAGCGTGGACTAGCATCATCCTACCTGAAGGACCTTATTATTCCTTACTGTCCTTCTTGGCCCCTCCAGTCTTCAGGAGCTGGCCTTCTATCAATCCCTAAATTGAAAGAGAAATCAGCAGGACACAGCGTTCTCTTACGTAGCACCCTATCTGTGGAACAGTCTGCCACCTGTAATCAAGGAAGCTGACTCTGTTGATAAATTCAAATCCAAACTTAAAACCTACCTCTATACTGGCTCATTTGGCTCCTAGGAGTGTCTCTCAGCTCTCATTACAGCTAAATCGACCTGTTAGCCAGCACTAGCCTACCCCTGCTGCCGACGGGTACTACTAGATTGAGGGTGTGTGTGTGTGTGGGTTTGTGTGTCCCATCTAACCACCATTTTGTCTCTGTCTTAGGGTGTTGCAGCTACCAACTGCAAACGCCAGCACCTCATCACCATGGACAAATTAATATCCTATTCTTTGTACTTTATATGCCTGCTGTAATAATATGTGTGTCACTTAAAGCACCCATTGCACTCCTAACCATCCCTGGAAGGAGGTATCCCCCACTCTTGAGAAGGCATTTCTTCCTGATAGTTTTTTGTTGCCCTCTGGGGGGCTGGGGTTAGGGAGTGTCATACAATATGTGGCCTGTGAAGCCCTTTGAGACTGTAGCTGTGATTAAGGGCTATACAAATAAAATTGACTTGACTTGACTTGCAGCAGTTTAAAGCAGAAATTAAAAACATGTTTTTCATTTCGGTTCATTCTGATTTATATTTTTCCATTCCACTTTATTTTTCCATTCCATTGTTCCCAGTGTTCTCCTCTAATTAGTAACGGGTTAGAAGAACCTTATAAGAGAACAGTAAATAACTTGATTTTTAAAATGTCATCGCCTTTACAAAATTATTTATATATCGATAATGGGATAACATAAATAAGCATCAGTGTGACATCAGAGTCTAGGTTCGGGTATCGGCAGCCGTGGCTCACCCATTTATTCATTTTTCACAAGCCCACAACACAAGTCAAACAAAAGGTGCGAAATAATAACTGCTGGCTGCTCCCCACAACTCCAATGCCATCCGCTCCACACTAACGTGGCTGTCAGCCAGCATTCCGCGTTGCTCGGCGTCGGCCCGTTCTTCCGGGTTTGTTCCAAACCTGCGGTCCAGTTACTGCCAGGTTTTTTAGAGGAGACAGGTGATTAGTAATTAGACAATCCTTGTCCCATACTTACCAGTCTTCTCACCAGGTGCCGGGAGCCACACCTCCTCCTCTCTCTCCTTAGAAAGCGCCAGTGTTGTAGTACTCGAGTCCGGGACTCGGACTCGAGTTCGACTCCTGAGCTAAATTTAGAGACTCGTGACTTGACTTGGACTCAAGCACTGAATGACTCGAACTTGACTCGGACTCGTGCATTAGGGACTCGAGAATTAAGACGAGGACTCGACTTTTTTA
>JAOPJH010067015.1:0-12044 GCA_027122575.1 Merluccius polylepis
GCATAGTGAAAGCGAGGCTTATAGGGAAGCTAAGGGAACCAATCTAAACGCTGATGGTGTCATTATTCTGTAGCCATGACACTGTGCAATCAACATTTACTTCATATTGATACGTTAAAGCAAAAATGATGTCTACTGCCACTTTAAATGTGTGTGTGCCTTTAAAAAAAACAAAAAAAACATTCCTTATTGCTTTGGTACAATGGTAAAGTGTTTTCAAATGAAACCTTATGTAATTACATCGTATTTTTTGCAGAATTCAATATGGTTTATTTAATTAGGGGGGTGGTGGTGTTACCTCGGTTACTTCTCTCCGCCAGGGGGGATGGCTCCATGCAACATGAAAGCCATTTGTTCTCCTTTTAGCTTCATTCCTCACCCTGGTATTGGCCCTGATAGTGAAATTAAACGAACATCTGTATTAAATGTAGGGGGAAGCGGTGGGGTGGGGTAGTGATTTACACACACACATCCCCTCCATCCCGCTTCACCCCCTCTACATTGTTTTTACCCTCTGCCCCATTTCTCTCTCTCTCTCTCTCTCTCTCTCTCTCTCTCTGTCTCTTTCGCTCCCCTAACTCTTTAGGGGTGTGTGTGCAGGAAATACATATTTCTGTCTTTTGCCTTGATAAACCGCGACCGGGGCAAGTTTGATCGCTCCTTTACCTCACATATTATTTTGCTCTGTGTTCTGGTACAAGACATCGTTCACCGGGCTTTTTTTTGTTTTCTTTTTTTCTAAAGATTAACTTGTTCATGAGATTATGCCAATGGATGACATTTCCCAGAGCAGAGCCTGAGGAATGGGGTCCTCCAGTGAGTTACCAGGGAACACAGTAAACGTCTATTTGCAGAGCTACAAAAATGTGTTTTCCGCTGAGAGTTTGTGGAAGGAGTGGGGAGATGTTATCCCCATACTTATGACCCACTCCAACTTTGTGATACTTATTTTTTAAGCTAGTACATTTCATTGAGTATGACCGTTATAATGAGCGATGAGCCCCACACACCTCGGACACCCCAAGTGTCCGAGGAGCTTAACCCTCTCTCGGATGCAACCATATCAACCGCTGCCCAGACACAGCTCCACACATCCACACACACCGTGGCGTTAGTGTACCCTTTTAGAAAGAACATCACCTGGTTTTCAGAGACTGTCAAAAACATAGGATTTTACACCTGTTTTCACTAAATTACATCATTATTTTACTAACAGTGACAAAATGGCATATATGTTAAAGATCATATAAGATATATTGCCGATAAATGTATGTGGATTCGCTGCTCTTTAAGAGAGGGAGAGAGACGCACGTTCGGCCAGCTTTATGAGTGTTTCTGATTGGATGCTGTAGCTGTTTGTCAAACACAACTACCCACCCCCTCCTGCCATTGAGCAGTCATTGGCACATAGCTCACTCCTCAGACTTAATTTGACTTAATTTTAGCCTAAATTTGAACTCTAGAGCAGTGGTCACCAACCTTTTCAAACCTAAGATCACATCAAAAGTCCAAATGTAAACCAAGATCTACCACTTGCGAAAGAAGAAAAAACCAGCCCACAATGTAGTTCCACTTTGACGTTCTTTGTTTTGTTACCTGTCAGTCACAAGACAATTATTAATTGAACCGGCAAAGTATTTGTGTAATCATACAAATAGTATAATCCGAATTAAGTCCCTTTTTAAACAACATACAACACAGATTACCATAGACATAATTTGACTTGATTATTTTCATCTGTGAAAAAGCCCTCTCACAGAGATATGTTGAATCAAATTAGACCTTAAGTGCTCAGGATGCAAGGAGGGGAACACAGAATGTCCACAAGGAAACATAAGTCTTGCATCCATGCATCATCAGACAGTTCCCCATGCTCCTCATTTGGTGACAAATCAGAAATGATTTGATCTCAGGCAACAAGTCAACAAATCACTATCCTGCGACTCAACCACCTTATGCCAGCGTGGATAATCAAGTCACCATATATGGCATCAGGCTCATCTAATAACGATTTAAACAAGTGGTGCAGAAGTCCTTTTGCACGAATTAAATGATAATGACATGAGACAAGTCCATTATTTACTAGCCAGTGCTCACTGATGGATTACACAGTGATTGTTCAAAAACTCGTGGAAATCATGATGACTGCACAGTGCGACGAAGCCCCAATGCACGCCATGCAAAGTCGTGAAACAGCCATTGCCTCCTTGTATAGCATCGGTGAAAGGTTTATGTTTAGCCAAGAAATGGCTGACATGGAAGGATGCATCTGTTGCAGCCTTAGTTTTAGCCTTTAGCCGTCGGTTTATTAAAAAGCGACTGCTGCTGTGCTTTCATTACAGACTTGAGCGCTTCAGCTTTCTTTTAATGAAGCGCCCTCTTTAGCGGGTAGGTTTCTTTGAACTTGGGGTGGACGATGTGATGAGAAAATTGTGTTCCCATTCTAGGTGAAAATGTTTGAGTGCAACAACAAGTGCCTGAGCTAATTAAGGCCGAATTTGTCAGACGTTAACCTCCTAGAAACTGTGTTTGATTGGCCAGGTAATACCCCTCCCCCACCCCTCAACCCCCATCACTACACACAGGGCGCATTTTAAATTTAAATAAATAATAAATAAATAAAAATGTATGATTTTAAGTTAAATGATGTTGATTGATTTTGAAAACCCCTCGTGACTTGCAATGAGTCCAAGATCGACTTGACGACCGCGAAATGACGGGTCTGGGACTACTGATCTAGAGGTAGTCATGAAGGACATAAGTGTCTTTTATGATGGTCTTTATCTTTTTAATAATTTATGACTCTGGGGCATAATTTAATAAGAAACCTCAATAATATATCAGTGTCATCTTTACTTTTCCAAATATTTCCCATGGTCATGTCTGTCAATGACTTGAGTTTTTGGTAACACTTTACTTGAATGGGTGTGCATAAGACTGACATGATGCTGGCATAATCATGACATGACACCTGTCATGACACTTGACAGGTTATGTTGTTTTGGTCTATGTCAAGTTGTCATAACAAAGACATCTCAAACAATGTCAACTTGGCATTAAAAGTGACATAATTTACCGAATGACACTTAATGACGACTGTCATAAGCATTCACAAAGTGTCATGACAGGTGTCATGTCATGATTATGACAGCATCATGTCAGTCTTATTCACCCGTATTCTAGTAAAGTGTTACCCATTTTTGTTATTTCATCTTTTATATAAAAAAAGAAAGGGAAGAAAAAAAAAGTAGGAAGAAAGAAGGAAAGAAAAAAGAGAAATGGGTCTGCCGCCCCAAAGCTGTTTACTGAATATAAGTAAAGTTCTGACCTTGACGGCCCTAATGGCTCTAAACAGCGTCTGAATTTCAGCATAGTCGGGAGAGAAGGCCAGGTCCTGCCTGCGGAGTAATAGGACCAAAACGCTGTCGCTTTCTGAACCTGAAACACCGGGGAGCGGAGAGGAAGTAGCTCGCAGTACGGAGATCCAGTGAGGTGGATTAAGGACGGGAGCAGTCTGAAGCCATGTGAAAGCAGGCAGGAGGACGAGAAGGGGGGGGGGGGGGGCTGTTTTAAGCAACTTTGTGGGAGGCAGTGCATCTCAGTCGGAAGAGTGGATACATAAACAGCACGCAGGGAAAGAGACCTGGCAGGAAGTCAGAGAGAGAGAGAGAGTAGATTGTTGTTTCTGTAATAGTGTAGCTAGGGTTAGAATTGGGTGTTCAACTCCCAACTAAAAGGTATTGGGTTTGATCCCCATTTTCCGCAGCCTACACATAGGCCATGTTTGAGCAAGATGCCTAACCCCCTATCTGCTGCTTAATTACTTAATGTATCTGAATTTAATGTAAGTGGCCTTGTGGATGAAAGTGCTAAATGACTAAAATAATAGATAAATAATTCAGTTGTCTTTGTTCTGGATAGGGACGTGAAGACCAGACAGATTTCTTACTTTGTGTTTCTGAATTGAAATGCGGAGCTCAGAAAGTTCTGCATGCAACTAGGTTTCGATGAATTCTGGATGACTGCCAGAGGCAGTGCATAATTATGGATAATATCCTCCTACCGGACGCGTAGGCAGGGCTCGACGCTGAGATTTTTCCCTGTGAGCACTGTGCTCCTAAGTTGAAATTTTCGGCGCACAGTTCACAAAAGTAGGGGCACAACTGAATAAATTAGACACAGAGTCAAAATTGAGGGATTAACTTTCCTTCTTATATTTATCTTATATTAGGATTATATGTTGCTTATGTTTGGCTGCTGCCATTTCTGTTTAGGTGATAAATTAACAATGTTGTAAAAAAATAAATAAAGCATAACTCCATCAACAGGTGAAATATAGTCCCTGGATTTTGTGCATTGTTTTTGGACTAGCCGGTGCATCGCCAACTTCCGATGCCTGGCATTACGTTATTGTAAACACCCGGTCTCTACCGCTGCAATAGACACCTATGGCTTCAAGTTGCTGCTCGTTGCATCAACATTATCTTGTGATTCTTTTGCAAGCAGTTTCCAGTGGCAAGCAGTTTTGTTGCAAATCTTCAGTCTCGATCTTCCACTCGCACACATGTGCTCCTAAATGTAAATTCACGTTCACACAACAGGAATTTATACTTTGCATATGTGAGTGATAATGGTTGCACTGTTGAGCCCTGGTAGGTTGAGTGTGTATACAAACAAAAAGTCATGTGTGACCCAAGATGACCCTCCCCTTACTACAAAGGGTCGGTGTCATCCTGCCACCAGATGTAGTGCATAGTTATGGATGACTTATGGATGCCAACCGAGTCACAAAGATGGTTGGTCCTGGCAGCACTGCTGCAGCAAAGGCTTGTGGAGCTGCTGCATTGACCCGGTAGTACCTTGTAAAGGTGCATGGTGAAGCCCAGGTAGCTGTGGCCCAAATGTCATTCAGTGGTACTCCTCTCCATGCGGCCCAGGATCTGGAGACGGTCCTTGTTGAATGACCTCTGATGTGAAGGGATGCAAGGAGGCCTTGCGCCATGTATGCACAAGTGATTGTTTCCAACACATTTAGAAAGCCTCTGTCAGGGGGGCTCTCATCCGTTGTGTGTCTATGGTTAAGCCGATGAACAGCCTCCTGCGTCTAAGAGCTGCTGTATTGCTGGTAACCTGGTCCCGTGTGTGACTGTGCACAGAACAGTCATCCAGGTAAGTTAGAATACACATCCCCTTGGCCTGTATGGGGGACAGGGCAGCACTCACACATCTCGTGAATATACGAGGTGCTGCCATTCGGCCTCTCTAATGAGAGGCTGAATGTCAGCACGGAATTGGTAGGCCTGACCCCATGCAAAGCGAAGGTACTGCATGTGCTGCGGTGCAATTGGCACATGCAAGTATGAATATTTTAGCTCAATACATGTGAACCAGTCCCCCTCTGTGACAGCATGGAGAACATCTGTTGTGTGCAGCATGTGGAATGGTAAAATCTTGAAAAAGTGATTTAACTCTCTCAAACCCAGTGTTGGACGTATCCCGCTGTCCTTTTTTGGGATAAGAAAATATGCTGAATAAAACCCATCGACTGACTCCTTTTTCAGGAGATTTTGCTGGGTCACATACAGTGGTCATTTTGACCCTGCTGAAGGGTGGGGGCCAGTGCCGGAATTGGAGTACCTGTAGTGTTGTGTGTGCAAGTCAATGACTCAACCCAACACCAGTTTGCAGTTCACATGTTCCAATGCTTTAAGGTACAGACATGGCATTTTCATCATGCTGCCTCCGCCGGGCTGCCAGGTTGAAATGTGTCAACTCTATCGGGCTGAAGATTTAGCAACGGCTCTTTCATCTGAGCAAACTCAAATGTCAGCGCATCCTCCTTCGTGGCCAATGGGTGCTTTCTTTTTCTGCGCCGTTTCTACAGTGGAACACCCCCGACCTCAGCAAAATGCTGTTTTATTGAAGTTGTGGCAACACCTGATGGTGGTAGCGTATTAACCAGCTGCCCTTCTAATTCTGCAAAGTCTGGCGGCCTTCAGAGCTACTGGCATGTAGCTGCAATTCATGCACCGAGAGTCAGACAAACCTGCTCTCAGGTGCTCCATCCCAAGGCATCAGGGGCATTCATTGTGGCCATTAGCCAGAATTAGGGCCATGCAGACATGTGACTCGAGCATTGTAGCCTTTCAATGGGAGCGAAAACAGTCTCCTGCATCATCTGCTTATAAGCAACTTTAAACTCCAGTAAACAAGCCGCCCTCCGAGCGAGATCTCTCCAAAGAACGCTGCGATCTTTTAGCAAAAATAAATGTTGATTTAATCAAGGCCGGGCTACGGAAACACTGCCGCTACCAATAGTTAGCTCTGTAATAGTTAATTGAAGAGTTGCGGCGGCGATAGCACTACCTTCCAATAGCTTACAAAATGATTTTACGGTATACATAATGTAATGCCTGATCATTTCCTTCGCTGAGGATTCCTGTGCACCATCGATCAATTTGGCTTACCTCAGCTGTATAGCTGGGATTTTAATAGGGCTTTTAAGATGGATACCCGAGTGAGAAGCAGTGAGCCTGCTGTTCTGACTGAACCATCAGCCGTCAATCGATTGACAAGCTGCAGCGTTAAAAACATAGGCACTCGCACTTTACTGTAGTAAAGAACTTTACTTTACTCTAAACTATAACCCACTGTGATGTGTTTGATTATGTATTTTTAACTTTTGTATTGTTCTTGTGCTGTCTATTGCTGTGTTGCTCTTGGCCTGCAAAACAATTGCCCACTGGGATCATAATAAAGTTGAACTTGAACTCAAACGTTAATTACTTGACACGGCTCAGGTTTGCACTCCTGTAACACAAACTTAGCTTGCAAGAAGAGGGTCATCCTGGGTCACACATGACTTTGTTTGTATTCACACTCAACCTACGCATCCGCTAGGAGGATATTATCCATAATTATGACTGCCTCTTGCAGTCAGGGAGAATGAAATCGAACTACAGTTCCATCCTTGACTATGAATCTCTCCTTTTTCCCTCTCTCTCTCTCTGCAAGATGTAGTTCAATGTTTTAGGAAATAAATAAACCATGGATGGTTAAGGTAAGGACAACAACAAGCCATCGTTTTTAGTTTATTTAGCTTATGCGCTGAATGGCTTGCATGCTTTTTTTTGCATCAGTTTGGTCTGAAAATGGAGGGAAGGAAGACGACTTGTTGAAGGTCTTGTTTGGTTGAGAGAACATTGTCTAATGACCCCAAGGCAGGCTTGAAGACAAGGATCTGAAGCGACACCCGGGGCTGCAGGGCTCTGTGTGTGTGGATGATGGCACTGGGTGAAATGTGTTGAGTTCCAGATCCTAACCATGCAAAAAGCTCCCCTCCCCTACTGAGATCAGAGGAATCACTGAGGTAGAAGTGTGGAGTCTGGATTTACAAGAAAAGTAAGCCCATACAGACACAGGCCCGGCGCCAGGATGACGTGACAGAGGGGGCTGTTAAAATTTGCGAGGGAGAATTATTTTCATAGAATAGAATTAATTAATTTCACCATGCAATAGCCTCAGAAAGGCTAAATAACAACAACATGAGGCTACTGTTTCAAAATTAACATTTATTGTTCAGAGCACTTACATAAGACCATAGTGTAACAGACCGTTAAATATTTTTTGAATTTATTTGACGTATTTCTGTAAAAATCAGCAGGCGGAGGCGCATAGAAATGGCTGTTTGTGGCTTGTATAAAAGGTATTTATGTACACAAACACTGACACAAGCTTTCCTCAGGTCATGTTTATTATAACTGGATTATCAAAATAATCATACAAATGAATACATATACAAGAACATGTCTAACAATATACAACTTTCTCACTGTTAGTTAGTTAAGCAGCAAATCGTACTGAAATACTACTACAGAAATGCATATTAAAACAGTCAAACATCATAGTTCATAGTTCATAGTTAACTCACAATGTGTGTTAACATTGTGTTAACATTAATGTCAGTTGAACTACGAAACAAGCTAGCTTGGGTTTTCGCTGCTTTACTTTCTTCTTCGCTGTCCATGGTGCTGGAACAACAGCAGCGCTATCCATTGTCCTGAAACAGCCTAAGCGATAGTCATATGTATCTGGGCCAATCATTTTGTTGTTTTTGCTATTATTGTTTTTTCCATAGACAAATAAAGCTTAAACGGAGAGGGTAAAAAAATACAACTGAGGGGGCTCAGCCCTTAAGACCCCACGTGGTGCCGGGCCCGCATAGACAAAGACATTTAATCTTACCTAGCATGAAGCTATGGGCTATGTGCTAGCAGATGACTCATTGGCAAACGTCCCTTTTGTTTATTCATGAGTGATAACCATGAGAGAGAGATGTATGGAAATGAGGTGAGCGGCAATGATGGAGATGGCTTGTGTTGTGTTAGCGGTAATGTGCCATGTCCTCTCCTCTCCCCAGGGATATGACTACTAGTACACTTGGTGCTTGGCCACATTTAGGGCATTTAGCTGATGCTTTTGTCCAAAGTGACTTACAATAAGTACATTTGTTAGGAGAAAGTGCAACAGTAAATCGCTATCAGTAAAGTAAGGATTCCACAAGAATGAGTTTCAAACACCCAATTGCTAAGTTAACCGATTGCTAGTATACAACAAAGATATGTGCGAAAATACTAAGCGCAGATTATCAATGTAAGAGCCAGGACATACAGACACAGAATTTCATTTATTAATAAATTAATTTAAACACTAAACCCCTCCCTCTCCCACAAAAATGTTTTAGTGGGAGGGGGAGGGGTAGTAGAGGAAAGGATGCTAAGCGGGGTCCAGGTGAACTCTGAACAGGTGGGTCTTGAGAGGAAGGATGCTAAGCGGGGTCCAGGTGAACTCTGAACAGGTGGGTCTTAAGAGGAAAGATGCTAAGCGGGGTCCATGTGAACTCTGAACATGTGGGTCTTGAGAGGAGAGATGCTAAGTAGGGTCCAGGTGAACTCTGAACAGGTGGGTCTTAAGAGGAAGGATGCTAAGCGAACACTGAACAGGTGGGTCTTGAGTCTCTTGCGGAAGCAGGTGATTGACTCTGCGGTCCTCAT
Organism: Merluccius polylepis; assembly: GCA_027122575.1. NCBI lineage: Eukaryota > Metazoa > Chordata > Actinopteri > Gadiformes > Merlucciidae > Merluccius > Merluccius polylepis. The sequence goes on from JAOPJH010067015.1 coordinate 9,054, forward strand.
GTCAGCAAGGAGGTCATTCCACCATAGCGGTGCCAAGACAGAGAAGAGTTGTGACTTGGCTGTGCAACCTTTGCTTGCTCTCAGGGATGGCGGTACCAGCCGGCCGGCCGAGGTAGTTGCGCGGAGGGCTCTAGCCGGGGCGTGGGGTCTGACTAGTGCTTTGACCAAAAGCTGCGCTGCTTCCCTCGTGAGGAAGGATCGGATTTGGCGGATGTTGTAGAGCGCAAATCTGCAGGATCGGGTCACCGCTGTGATGTTGGCTGTGCAGCGCAGTTGGTCATCCAGTATGACACCAAGGTTGGTGAAGGACCCTTCACAGCATCCTCAACAGTTACCAGTAGGTCCATGTGAGGGCAGTCCTTCCCTGGCAAGAGGAGGAGCTCAGTCTTGTTGAGATTGAGCTTCAGGTGGTCGTCATCAAGGTGCTGATGTCTGCCAGACAATCTGAGATGTGAGTTGCAATCAGGCTCTCAGAGGAGGGGAAAAAGGAATAGGGTTAGCAGGGATAAGAAAAACCATGCGAAGTGATTACAGAGCCTAAATATCTAGTGTATAGGGAAAACAGAAGGGCCACCCAGGTCAACAATATGTGTTTTGCACATTTTGTCAAACAGGTTATTGTGAGTACTTTAGAGTCTGTTTAGAGTCGTTTGTTGGTCATTTTGTATTTCCGGCATTTAGCCCATTGAGCTCAGCTGGTAGGAGAAAATAAGTACGTTATTTTCTCTGAATGAAACTACATGTAACTAATGGCAGGCAAAATTGGATAGAACTGTAATTATATATTTACATAAACTGTCTGTGGGGAACCAAAGCCAGCCATTCATTTTTATAAATAAAATTATCTTTTGGGATCAGCTAATTAGATTAGCTATTGTGTGTAGCTAGCCTGCGTGTGTGATTATACACAATACTCCAGCTTGATACACTGTGTCTATACTTCCTGTTGACTCAGTTACTCATATGATTATTGCTAGCTTTGAATCCAACCTCTCTATTAAAGCATTACAAGACTGATATGTTTGGTTGTCTTCCACTGGCCAAAATTGTCCCTCCGGTTGAACTTCAAATACTCCCCCCCCCTGACAGAGAATGAAAACCTTATCCAAGAGCAACATGGATACGTTTGGCTCCATCTTCCATAAATTAAAATTACAGGAAAAAAAAAGAGAAGCATTAGCCTTTTGTGCAGTAACGGATAGGCACGACGCATGCAGGCCATCATATTTATAGTCATTCATTATTGCTCCCAATCAATCAACTGCCTGGACATTATTTCTGTCCGAAAAAAATCAATGTTCTTGATTGGATTTGTTTTTCTTTCCTTAACCATGGCGGGTTTCATTCACTCAACACAGAGAGCGCTACATGCCTCCAGAAGCTACCATTCATCGTGAAGAAAATGCCACTGATAGTAGCAGATGCCATTCCTGTGGCAACACAACAGCGGTGAACCCTGCACCGCCATTACCATGCCTGCCAAATGTTTCAGCTCAAAGGTGTGTGTGTGTGTATCCATCTGTCTCTTAGTATGTCTCTCAGTTGTTCACAAGGGGAAAAATACTGTAATTCAAAAGCAAGCAGTTGAGTTGGTTTCACAAAATGTTTAATAACTCACCAGGGAGGCCCACAATCTGTGTCACTGGGTTTCTTACTGCAACTTACCCAATAGGATAAGAACAAGAGGAAATTACGAACAGAGTTTGTAATTTCCACATCCATGTTGAATGTAGCTTAATGAACTGTAGCTGGCTGCAGTTGACTGTAGTTGACTCGTATCTCGATGTAGAGCATACAGCTATACTGTAGCTGTTTGTAGCTGACTGTAGCTGAATTGAGCTGACTGTAGCTGACTATACTGTAAGTGATTGCAGCTGACTGTAGCTGACTATAGCCTACTGTAGCTGTCTGTAGCTGACTGTACTCTAGCTGTCTGTATCTGGGTGTAGTTGACTTTGCTTTGGCTGACTGTAGCTGCCTGTCATTGACTGTAGCTGAATTGAGCTGACTGTAGCTGACTATACACTGTAGCTGTCTGTAGTTGACTGTAGCTGACTATACTGTAGCTGAATTTAGCTCATTATACGGTAGTGTAAAAGTGGGAGGCACAGGGGTACTGCAGGCGCAGGGAGATGTGATTGAAGTAATGTATTATAGTGAGGGGAAAAGCTCAATCTCAGACTGTACACAAAACAATGCACAGGCTTAAGAATTAGAAATGGGTTGTACATGAGCTGTAAACAAAAACATTAATGACTGACAAAATGTAAATGACTGATCGCGTGTGTACAAAGTGTCAAACTTTATAGTCGCCGTACGTGCGTAAGTGCGCCAGCCAACGTGAGCCAAAAATTATGAAATCCAGCTACAGTGTAGTCAGCTACAGTGAAATCACGGTTCATACGGCGATTTGTGGTGTTTTGCGCACCTCTTAAATGTTGAAGCTCCGCAGGCACTGGCAGCGTGCGCAAACCGCTTGTCCACAGCCATGTTACGACTGTAAATGCCATGGCCGTGCGTCCGGCAACTTACAGCAACATGAACAGGTTTTTGGATAGCTTTTGTGCGATACATTGAGGCAAATTATTTGTCAGAGGATTTGCTGTTCTGTAAATATGCTCTAATGCTGACAACAGGCACATTTTTCCATTTATCACTTTGCTGAGCTAGGGGTTCATTCATTTAATTTGAAGGGAGTAATGTCTGTATTTACATCATGCAACAAATGTAACTACTTTTACCAAGAACGGTGGCAACAGGTGTAGGGGGGGCAGCATTACTCATCTTTACCAAAGGGGGGGGGGGCCTGTTTGGGAACCACTGCCCAAGTTTGTGTGTGCGAGCAACTGAGAAACATACTCAGAGACGGATGGATATAGTATTTGTATGGATGTTTAAAGCCTTCTAAACACTCCACACACACTCACACACACACACACACACACACACACACACACACACACACACACACACACACACACACACACACAC
>JAOPJH010067042.1:0-12029 GCA_027122575.1 Merluccius polylepis
TTTTGTTTTTTTCCCGATCGTAAGGGTGGAAATTCAGGTGACACGAATGGTGACACTATGATGTTTTTGCCGTGTGTGTGTGTGTGTGTGTGTGTGTGTAAATGTTGGTAAGGGCAGGTCTCTCCATTACGTCTACATGCCTAAGCACACGGGCGGCTGGTGAACTTTACAATAAGGGTACAGTAATTAACATTAGTTCATGCAGCGATGAGCATTAGCTAACAGTTAACCAATGTGTCGACTAGTACTCATTTACTCGTGGTGTTCACGCTAACGAAGGTATTCATTCATACATTATTTAGTAGTTTATAAAGACATGCTCCATAGTTCTCTGCATAGTAGACAGATTCACACCTGACCTGCTGCAGGTCAGTGAGGCGGTCGCGAGGTCGCCGGTGGGCGTCGGTGTTTCCTCTTCCAGGAACTCGTCGTGTTATTGAATGTGTATTTTAAGTTTTTAATTTCTACGTGTGCAAGAGGAGCATCTTGCGGCTTCATAAACTTAATAAATAATCTATAAATGAATACCTTAGTTAACATCAGCTAAGCACACCGGCTCTGGACGGAGACCGTTTTGGCTTTAAAACGTTCAGTGGCTCCATGTTTTTATCGATCGCACGGAGAACCCCCGAGCGACACGCAACTCGTCTCGACGCGCGCGCGGCTGGGAACGCCGGAAGTGAGGAATCCCGCGCGCGCGCCGTGTAAACAAGACAACGGATCAATAAATGGTGTTTCCTCTTGAACCCAGGAGACGTTCTCCTTGGCCTCTCCATTTCTCACTCGCTCTGCTTCTTCCAATACGTGTTTCACACACGCACACGCACACACACAAACACAAACACACACACACACATGCCAAAATGTAATTTGAAGCGTGTGATGTGCAGAAACGGCACGGCCACAGATCACAACAAGTCCATCAGTGTGTTTTATTGACTAATGAAAGGGCCTCATTAGCGGAGCCCGGCTGCTGGTCTGCAGGGCAGATCCCGTCATCCGGACCAGAGCGGACTCCCTGGTTAGTCCACGGGACGGGACGGATGCGTGTAGCGGCCCAAGGAGCATGTCATGAGATAACGCTGCTCGGGTCAGCGGTCGCGAGGTCCGTCTTCTGCATGTGTATTTGGGAGTTTTTCTGTGTGTGTGTGTGTGTGTGTGGGGGGGGGGGTGGTGTGCGTGTGCCTGCCGGCTTGCCCCCACTTATCTTGTGAACCCAGGCGTTACTAGGGTCCCTGGATCGCGAATCAATTCTGGGGCTTTTGCGCTGTCCTGAGATTTATCCGGTGCGGTGTGAGGGACCGGCCTGATTATACAATGGCATTTTATTTTTGAATGCAAATTGCCACGAGCAACAGATTTATAATGTGCTGTTATGCAACCGTTATCCTCCAGTCTATCTCCCAGAGTCACGTTTACATAGATGTGGCCTGCTGTTTGGTACACTTGACTATTCCTGGCTCATTATATTGACTTTCCCTGTTTCTGTTTATCTCCCCCAACATTAGGATGCTGCTGTGATAGTTCCTTGACTTGACCGGTGTTCATCCACACAGTTGAATAGCATAAGTCTCCTCTTCTGCTTTCATCGCTTAGACAATATGCTGGCATCACTGGCATATTGCTGGCACATTGCTGGCACAATGCTGGCATCGCCGGCATATTGCCACCAACCCAGTTTTGTTATATGGGCAGAAAATGAAGTTGAACGAACCAGGTTTATGCTTCTGTTACTGCACAAGCGAGTTGCTTGCACACCAGCGAGTCGTGTTTTCTCCGCACAGTGGTCGTCGCATTTAGCGCGGCTATTATTTACAAGATGTGATTAAGTGTCAGGTGAATGTTTGCTTCATATGTTTTTCCTGCTAACATTGGCTCGGTAGCTCTGTTCGGACAAACTAGCCGGAGCCACTGTCCACCTCCAGCCTGACTCAACCCTGTGCAAGACGGGCTGTCATGCCGTAGAAATGGTATTAGACCTTGTGATTACTTTAATTTGATGCCACAATGACAAACATCTTCTTTTTCATATTACGATGACAAAGCAATACATTGTACGGCTTTGATGTCGAATTCATTTGTATTTGTCATATTTTTCCAAGGTAGGAAGGAACAACATTCAGTAACATTATTTTCAAACCAATTCGTCTACGTACGTGGGGATGGCGGTGAATGAACGGCTCATGTGGTTTTTGTGCACCAAGTAAAATCTGAATACAAAACCTCATCAGGAGTAATGAAAAACCCAAGAAAAAATACTTTGAAGTTTGAAGAAGTGGCTCAGGAATGGTTCGGCCAAAACTACAAACCGACATACGGAACAGAATCAGTGACTCGGAGGAGTGAGTGTAGTGATGTGGGTATTGACTAAGCTGACTTATCTGCAGTTATAATTACCTCTCCTTTTGCAGGCGATGCCGTCCGCCAACAACTGAGGTGCAGTACACCGCAATGCGGAGGCACAACAAACAGTATTGGGCTGACTTTGACGCCGCTACTATCTTCACCGGCGAATAATGACATTGTTACACAGCCATTTGTCCGCTGATTAAAGTGTCCAATCAAAGAGAGGTTATTGGGAGAGGCGGTAGCTCCGGCGCTGCAACAGAGAGTGCCATCGCTGTGTTTTCCCCATTCCTATGCACGGGTCGCAAACAGTGTCGGCACTCTTGTCAGGTAGCAGAAATGATTTTAAAAAAAAGGCAGATATGAAGGTAGACGCACAACATAGAGACACAGAAACCTGTACTTCAGCGCTCTGTCCACTGCGCCCCCTGTCCACTGCGCTCCCATCATACTGTTTAAAGCTTAGCTTAGGGTCTTCTCCAGTAACTCCAGGATGTGCAAGGAAATGGCACACCGTCATTGGCCGAGGACGGCGTAGCGCAAATCAGTGCAGACATAAGTTGCGTTCAAGTACATGCAACAAAGCCCCTCGTTTCTCACCCCGATGTGGGATCCGATGTCCTGAGTTTAGGAGAGTCGCTGATAGAGGGATGAAAGAGGTTTTATACCTGTTCAGGTGTCTTTTCCTGTATTTCCCAGTAGCGTCTACCTGATGGGAGCAGTGTTGTGACTACAGGACATGGGACGGGTCAGCGATGATTATGTTACGAGCCTGTGTATTTGGAGTACGCTCCCTCACCCCCATCACTTTCATTGCTGTGTGTACCAGTCTAAAGTCTATATGGTAGGCCTTGGTCTAGCTTCCACGGCGTCAAATTTTTTTGACGCTTTTTTTCAAGCCCCTTGGGTTTGATACAATCCCTGACGTCCTTTGAAGGACAGGGATACCGTTTTTTTGTCTTTTGGGGTATAACTATGCAACCTTCCCCCCCCCCCCCCCCCGCGGCACGCAAAAGAGAGAGAGACCCATTCATTTTAACAACCGTCTCTGTATTTTGAGGTCATGTCCTTTAGTGATGCAATGCTTCTCCGAATGACAACAGAATCTAATTAAACTGTAAACCCAAAAACATACGGTATAAGGAACTGGTCACCTCCTTCCCCATAAAACACACACAGACAGGTATACACCTGTATACACCGGGGGCAGGTATACACCTGGGCAGGTATACACCGGGGGCAGGTATACACCGGGGGCAGGTATACACAACTAGACACACAGGACTCATACCGCGTCAGATCGCTGTAGTTCGGAGTGTGAATATCTGTTGAGTATCCAATATCTTTCGAACTTAGAAAAACACTTTGTATTGTTTAAGACAAGACGGTAGTCGCATAAACTATTCGATTTTTTAAAATAGTATAATGACTATTTGAACATTTGAAAATCATGACCTGATCCCTACATTGTAGTATCAGGCTGGTAAATGCCACGACTACAGTTTTTCTCATAATTCACATTCTTGGAGGTGGTGTAGGATCTCACTCACTCACTGTCTCACTCACTCACTCTCCCCTATGCATTGCCCTCCACACCTCTCTATCTGTATCTTCCATCATGGCCTCTTGCAGCCTCGATTGCCCTGTAAATAAAAAGATGGGGAAGACAAAATGATCTGTTTCTCCGGGGGGGGATTGTTTATTTAGTCTTTTGTCTTTACAAACTGGACAAAAACCATTTTGGGGGATTTTTTTTCTCTTTCAGTTCCCGGCAGCTTCGGCTTGTGATGCATCGTCAATAGCTCAACAGTGGTGGGTCGAGACTGGATATTACATCAGGCCACTTTTGGCACAGACAACAAGAGGCGGCATCAAAGTATTGAACCTACTAATAATAATGACCATGTTAAATATATTGGCAAAAAAAGGGTCAATATTGCTTAATAGCCTTGGCTCTGGCTCATCGGTTGATCTGCATGAGCTCCACCCCCCCCACCCCCCTTTACTGATCCTGAGTCCATCTGTCGGCTGGACGTTTCTTCTCCATGGCTATTCTGTAATAAATGGCGCTCATCGATCTTCCACGGGAACATCTGCTGTGTCTGCTTTCCAATGACCTCTTGACCTCTGCAAGACTCAGTGGGTGCGTGGCTAGCTGCGTGGCTATCAGCGTGGCTAGCAGCGTGTATCTGCCAGCCAACTCGCCGTTAGGAGTGCAGTACACTGTGTGGCACAACGAGCCCTCAAACACGTCCCTGAAGCACCTCCTCAGAGAGCCAGCAGGTCCGTCCGCCTTCCTGAATGGATGAGTATAGATGGAGATCGGGGATCGGTTGGTTTCACGAGTTTATTTAAAGTAGCTTTTTTTGTTGTTGCTCATAATGATGAGAAAAAAACAATCGTGTAAGATTTATTCCTCAAGCTTTCATCTCGGGTATGTGACCAACGGTTCAGCTGTGCAAGTAAACCCCCTCAGGATTGTGTTCTGACGGTTTTAATGTCCCGGATATGACATGTCATTTACTTTATTACCAGCATCTGGACCATTTTATGACATATTAAAACATTATAGGTAACGGATCCCTTTCTTCCTCCTAAGTGACCTGGTGTAGTGTAGTGCAGCGCCGGAGAATCCCACATCCGCGGCGAATGCTTTTGAAAAAGTGGTCTTTTGTCATATTTTACTGTCGTAGGTGTACCGTTCGGTGTCTGTTTTTAACCCAGTTTGTCGGCTCGGGTTTGTTCTGGTGATGAAATGGCTCATGAGGTTTTCTGCACTGTTAACCCCCACCATGCAAATGTAAAAAAAAAAAAACACAGACGTAACCCTAGTGGCTCGTTTTGATTGGATTGTGGCCATGCGGGTGTCACTGTGAGTAATGGGGAAATGACCGGCTACTGTGAATACAATGACCTTAAAGCTGTTTGTGTTTCAACGGGTGTGCTGGAAACTCGCCTCCGGGTCGTTGTAATGCACACAATTTACCATGGATGTGTTGACATCATGATGATGTACAACCAGTGTATTCGTTGCATTTACACTCTTGTATTGAATGGATGATGTAATGTGTGGTGGGGGTTTGTTTGGATGGAAATGTTTGCGGTATTATGTTTTAATAAATTATATGAATGCATGCAATAGAACAGAAGCCTCCACGTTCGTAGTCATTTTGAACTCATTACTCCATATTTCTTGGAGTTAATGAACTCTTGATGGATCAATTACTGGAGCGCAACCTCTCGGGGGCGTTTAAACACGGTCCCTGTCTCTTTTCTTACACCCCCCCCCCCACACACACACACACCTCCACCTAGTGTCTTGTGTATTCACGTCCCCTCACATCTACATGACTCAACTCATGCCCCCCTTAGTTTAGATGAACATTATCCTTCACTCTGGTGTGTGGCTGATGAGTCACACACACACACACACACACATACACACACATGCACGCACGCACGCACGCACACGCACACGCACACACACACAACCCATAACAGACCCACAAACTTGTTGATTCATTCATCTGACTCTACTACACCACATCACTGTCTCCGTCGCGGGCCGTTAAACACCGCTCAAGCAAGTGCTACTTTCAAGTTTTCATTCACTTCATTACAGCCACTTCCACGACGGTAAAAGCCCTTGTGGCCAAGCAACCATCAATGCGCCAAATTAGCTTTTAATGGCATCAAGCGCAACCTGTTCTCGGCGACATCCTTTTAAAGCGTATTGTTGCGCCGGAGGACCGCGGGTGTGCGGCGAGCGGCTGGCGGAACGCATTATAACCGGGTTTAACTGTGGTTTTTGATTGGGAGGCGAGGTGGTTGTGAGTTTGTGATGTGTGTAGATCCCATCGCGAGCTACTCGATACTCATGCGGGCCGTGACGGTTTCCCTAAAAAATTCCCCGAGTCGTCCTCCTCCTCGTTCCCTTTTGATGGATTTGTGTTTCATCACCAGGTTCTTGGATGAAAGCAGGAATGTCTGGAGAGAGACGCTCCCTGAGACGTCTGCGAAACGTCTCTCCTCCTGAAGGACGCCGCTTCCAGGAAGCTGCCTCACGGGAGTCAAATGGGGTTTTATCGCGTTGTTTTCTCATGGAAAAGTTTTATCTTGTGCTACCCTACATGGACACCCGAAAGGTTACTGCGTTGCCAAAGCCATAACACTCCTATGCCAAGCCATTGTATTTAGTTGTCATTAGTTTGTAATTTCGCAGACGCTTTTTATCTAAAGCAACTCGCGGTGAATTTAGATGCGTAGCAAATCAAGCAGGTAGGTGTCAGACATCTGGCTCAAGGGTTTCCTACGACTCTGAACACTGGGAAATTGGGGTTCAAACCCAGAACCTTTTCCGCTAGTCAATCGAGCCTCAATCCTCCCCCGGAGTTGTTTGTCGTCTGAGCCTATGAGCCCCTGCCTGTGGCCTGGGTCGGCCACGACGCATGTGACCTGCGGACGACGGGCTTAGTCTGGCGTCGAGCTCATGTCTCCGGTTTAACAGCCTTCCTAAAGGGCTAAGCTGTGGAGAGCTGGGGGGGGGGGGGGCGGTGAAGAGAGAGAGAGAGGTAGGAGTTAGACCGGCATTGGAGTTGGCTAATTGTTGCCATGTTGCCTAATTGCCGGATCTGGCCGAGCCGATCTCTAATTCATTCGGTCTCTGACTCAGTGCGTGTATCTGCCCCCGTCTTCAGCAACAGCTTCTACATGCAGGAATGTGATTAAGCCACGCAAACATTCGCTCACTCATTATAACACACACACACACACACACACACACACACACCATTCCTTCTTTTTTTTTGGACAACCAAAATCGTTGTCCCGGTTTATCCACTAAACTCCCACGTTTTGTTTTTCTGACCTTTACGTCATCGCAAAAGATTTCCCCACAGATGCAACCAATGCAGCGGTCTGAGTTGCCGCCGTCGAATCCTGCCTCTACCTTTTGGGATAATTAGGACATTTAGTTTGTGTGGTTGCGGTTGATGCGGGAGGCGGGAAGGGGCTACCTGCTGTGAAGCTAAGTGGTCATATCCTCGCTTGTTATCGCCTCACGGCTACCCCTCAACACAGTGGTGGAAACATGTCGATGTTGTTTGGTTTGCTCCGGGATATTCATTTCCATGATGGATACACGACTGCGTGATCAAGATAATTAGCGAATGCGTCTTCGTGGCTGTTGGCTCCATGCTGGTTACAGTGTAAAAAAATGCAAGTTTAAGTGGCCGTTTGAAGACGTCTCCGGATTCAACTGGGGGTGGTTAGCGCTCAAGTAATGGAGGCTGTTGAAACGGTGATTATCTGCATCTCGGATGGATTTGACGACACCGAGGTCTCGACCGGTCATGTGGTCCGAGTCGGGTCCTGTAAGCATGCTAATTACCTTTCCGTATTATACAATGCGATATTAGATTGGCGTAATGAAAGTGGTTTATTAGGAATGAGCGCCCGAGCCGATTCATTATGCGTCGAGCATAATTTGAGCACGTCTTCTCGACAGATGCCTGGTGCTCTTCGCCCCCATACTGTACTTGTCCACTTTTATAAGTCAATTAGCGAGACACTTCTGATGCCTCACATGCTGACGTGTCCATCTGATGGTTCATCCGGTGCTAAAACTGAATACATCCAGAAGATGTCTCGAGCTGTAAGACTTGAAATGATGCAATAAAGATGACGATTATCCTTGGGCCAAAGTCGGCTGGACGTTGCTAGATTAGCAATTAGCATGTCGTGTTTGTAGCTATTTGATTGGTTGTGTCCCCAATTGTTGAGGGTCATATCTCTATAGTAAAAAGTGGCTTTAGGCTAAAAGGAAAACGGCTTCATTTTACATCTGACATCATCATTTATCCTATTACTTTAGTTTGTTTTTGGTTTTACAATTTGCTGAGAATGCATACACATTACACACACGGGTTATTGACCAAAGTTGGCATAATGCTCCAGTGTCTCCATGCGGCCTCCTCTCTTACATTATGAGGTCACTGGAGGTTGGAGTGAGGCCAGATGTCTGAAGTGTAATGGATGTCTGTGGTTTACCGCTGTGTAAACTAAACTACACGGTAACCACTGATTGGACCTCCACAACAGGAACTAAGCACAATTACTCCACCATCTGAAACAGGAACAAGCGGGGGAACATGGGCCGGTTATCCCAAGGTGAAGTGCTGAGTTCTTGCGTTTGTTTCTCTGGGAAATCTGAGGATGTTATTTCATGCTTGGCTTGTCCTCAATCTTTTAGCTCTTGTTTGTTTATGTGCCCATCCATGTGTTGGCCTGTGTCCACATCTGCACAGGACTCTTGGCTGCTTCATTGTGTGGATGTTGTAGAAACAGACTTGCCCAACTCGTGCCTCAAAGTCTTGACTCCGTCACCAGGCCAGAGACGAGGCCCGGACATCGAGTGTTTTTTTTTTCCCCCTGGGGATTTAAAGGTGAATGTTCGGCGCACGCCTCGCCACCTCCACCCCAATTCACTGAGCTGTTGATGATTGGCGGCTGAGCTGCATATAAACGAGCAGTTGAATCTCTCCCCGAGGTCCCACGGACCAGCAGCGCCGTCTTATTTTGACTAATGACAGGACTACTGGAGGGGTTCGGCCTCTTCTAACTTCGGTTGGCGGCATCAAGACTGTGTGGTTGTCGAAATGGGTCGGGAATAGAAGGCACTTGAATCAGATATGGGGCCGGATCTGATAGGGAAGGTAATTCAATCGCAGTAATGGACCGGTCCGGGGTCCTCTGAGGTTGGGCTTGTTTATAGTCCCATGACTGAGTCTAGTTGTCTCTTTTTTAGCTCTCTCCCCTCCGTGTCTCACTCCGTCTGTCTGGCTGTCCATTTTGCCTCTGCAGGCCGTCTGTCAACCTCCCGTTCTGTGCTGTTCTTTGTGTTTTCTTAAAAAGACAGTAGTGGGATGTAGTGTAAATCCCTACTGATGGCTGTCTTGTCTTTTCTCTCTCTCTCGTCTTGTCTTTCTTTTTTTCTCTGTATTTATGGATGAGTACTGAGTAGCCAGGCCAGGATGGGTGGGTTAGGGGCTTTTCCCCTCTGGACTCTGGTCAGCTGCCTGGCTGTTTAGACCTGAGCGACTGACTGACTGACCGACTGTGTGCTGACTTGGCGAAAGTGTTACGCCAAGTGACGCCTCTTGAGTTTATGGTCACTTATGTTCTCCAATCTCCTTCGTCTCTCTCTTTTGCTTTCTCGTATTTTCTCTTTGGCCATCTTTGGTGCTCTCTCTCTCTCCCTCCCTTCCTTCCTCTCTCTCCCTCACTCTCCTTCTCTCTTGGCAGCCCCGTGTATTTAGCGCTGTAGCAAATGGTATTTTCCAGACAGTGGCACCTCCTCACTCTTCTCCTCCTCCTCCCACATCTAACTGCCCTGCCTTGTAAATTGTCCTCTGTCCTCCTCCGTCTGTGTTATTATCTGGAAGCACCTGTCTGCAGTCTGCGCGCAGCATGCCGCTGCGATGCGACAGCAGATTGGCTCTCGCAGGCCTTTCCCTCCACTCCTGAAAACATTGATTTACAACACACTCTCTGAGTAGGCAGAAATGTGCCGGCACGTCAAATTGGTGCAACACAACAAGCGTTCACTCACCGGTCCTGATTAGATGCTCTTAGCCACGGAGAGAGAGAGAGAGAGAGAGACGGTGAGAGAGAAAGACAGAGAGAGTGAGTGAGGTGTAAGCGCTAAACTCAAGGAGACATTTTAATTTAGCTGTCGTCCACGAGACGCTGTGTCACCGCCGTGGTGTCTCATTGCGCCGCGTCCTCACACCTGGTAGATCATATCCGTCACGTTGCAGGCTCCTCCTCCTCCACCCAGGACCAGACCGCCTGGCTCCTCCTCCTCCTCCTCCTCCTCCTCCACCCGGACCAGACCGTCTGGCTTCCTCGTCCACCAAGACCGCCTGTGGAGGCCCAAATTATTTTGTGTTACATGAATGATTGTCAGTTCATCATTAAATTAATCATTATTCGTTCATTTTTAATTAGGTTAGTTTGGCTGTTTTTTTGTCTCGACGTCCCTTGATGGAAGGGTCCCTCGCTCTTTACGTATCGCTGTGTATGGGCGTGTGCACATACACACGGACTCCCACCGCGGTCTTTGCACGACGTTACTTGTTAAGTCTTCGTGTCCCGAAGCCGTAACTCTTGTAAAGTGCGTAGACCGTATTGCTGGGGTAAACCCGGGGGCCAACGCGGACCGTGTAAACATGTCACTGATGAGACATGAGGAGTCTCAGACCTGAGAATCAGTAGGTCTGGAGGACGCACACACATGGCTGGCGTTCGCTCTCTGCAGCGCTCCGCCGTCTGCTGAGCGTTACCGTCTCTAGTACGCCATTAAAGCCTCTAAAGAAACGGCCCATTTATTTTACACCATAGGTAGTCTTTTCTTAATGGCGTACATGAATATGTGGCATATCTTGATGGCATTATACACCGTCAGAGTGTGTGTAAGTCCATGTTGTCTTGCACTTGCCAACTAAGGAAAGGGATTTGTAAAGAGACCTCAAAGTGCTCACTGACCCGGTAGGATTTTGGATTCGGTTTTTGTATTAAAAAACGGTTTTAATGGATCCTAAACAATGTATCTGGCACTATCAAACTGACCTGTGTGTGTGTGTGTGTGTGTGTGTGTGTGTGTGTGTGTGTGCGCGTGTGTGTGTGCGCGTGACACGACCAGAGATATAAATGCTCTCAGAGCCACTTTTCCTTCACAAGTCATAAAGATGACATCTTTCTTTCCAGCCGTAAAGCTACCGACACTTAATAACCCTCAATCCCAGGGGGAACCGCAAAGGCTCCGCCCACCCGGCCTGTCATCCAGTCCCACTGCGTCCCTCCCGTCCGTCCTCCCGCGGGCCGACCGTCCCCTTTCTGTTCCTCCACCACTGTACTGATCCTCAGGAAGCCTGCGTGCTATTGATCCAGGCTTCATCACTGAGATGGGGAACGGGGGGGGGGATGGAAACAAATTGGCAGCAGGACGAGCTGACAGAGGGAGTGGAAAGGTTGGATGATGCCAATGTACATACGGAACTTGGCGTCGTCCAAATGCACCTTTATAGTATTGGCCCCTAGCGAGCTTTTATTCGGCAAACGTTAACCTTTTCAAAAATGTATTTCCAGCCCAGGGGACGACCGAGCGGTAATGGCCCATTAATAGCAACGCTTTTTTTTAAAAGGGGCCCCCTTATTTTACCTCCACGGCGTGAGTGTGAAGGGGTTTTCAAAATGGTGATGTCACTACCCTTTCGGTGACATCACCGTTGGCCCCTTTAACATGGGGGTGGCCCTCCGGTTTCTGCCTTTGTAGTGGTCGTCCTCCTCCGCAGGACCACCAGGCGAGGGCGCCGTGGAGCACTTGTGGCCGCCGTTGCTTTCCAATGAACGGATTACAAGAAGTGGGTAAATCATACAAAAGAACGGCGATAAAAGAGGGCAGTTAACGTCAAAACAGGACGTGGAACTCGGAAGTCGTCCTATAAAGACGGCGGAGGACAAAACATCTGAGGTCCTGGCGGACATGTTGGGTCCTGTCTGCCCTACACTGGGTGGTCCTGCTACCCCCTTTTCTAACAAGTGTGTGTGATGTGTGTGTGTGTGTGTGTGTGTGTGTGTGTGTGTGTGTGTGTGTGTGTGTGTGTGTGTGTGTGTGTGTGTGT
>JAOPJH010067053.1:0-12025 GCA_027122575.1 Merluccius polylepis
TGTTACTAACATTCCATGTAGACATCAAGGAAGGACATGCCAAGAAGCAGAAATTAGCATAATATGTCCCCTTTAAAGCTGCTGAGGAAGGTAGTGAGTCGTAATACTGAATCTAGTTCTCCTTTCAACGTCAAACGTGTGCATAAGGTTTACTAATTGTTCTCCTTTTTTAAATCTCTTCAACACAGTGAACTTCCAGATATTAATCATCACGCTGTCTGTGGTTGGTGCCGTCATTATCCTCGCTTTCATGGTCTGTCTGTTCTGCTGTTGCAAGTGCCAAAACTGCGGGTAAGTTCACCGTTGGCTCCGAACTGATTCATCTGTACTGTAATGTTAAATTGTTCGAAAAAGGACAAAGGTCTGGGGAAAGTGAAATATATCTGAAACTAAAGCGAGTCACGCTTTTGTGATATTTTTGGTTTATGTGTCATTTCAAGGAAGTCAGGGAGGCGTAATATTTTAAAACCTTCATCACTATTTGAAGGAATTGCGTGTTTGTCCGAGTTTTTTTCTTTTTCTTTTTTATTTAAAAGGGACAGTGTACATTAATCAACACGTCCATTAAATAGGACATGTAAATGTACCAGATTTAGTTATACAAACTATTTTTCATCTGTAGTCCCTGACTTACACACCGTCTGCCATATATCTGAGGGTCACCTTCTCTGACCTTAACGTTTAGAAAGATAATACTGTTGAGGGGGTTGAGTATACATTATACATACATATATTGTTTCAACTGTAAGGTGACCGCTTTGTAGGTTCACTAAATGCTTCTGTGACACCCTGAATGTGTGTTTAACTGTCAAATTCGTTTTGTGTTAGATCCAAAAGCTTCGACGCAAAGATGGACAGACAGACCGACAAGACAAAGGCCAAACAAAGTGAAAGGTGCGGGATTTGTTTTAGCATGATTTAGTAATGATTTAGTTTCTTTCTATGTTCACAAAATAACTTCTACCCCGGTGGCTACTTGTATAATGCCTCTTCAAATCTCCTTAAAAAAAAAAAATTACGTTCAATATTTTGCATAGTCATTTTTAGAACAGACCGAATGTTGATTTTATTTTGGCTGATGTATATTTAAAAAACAATGTGAATTGTTTTTGTATTCAAATGTAAAATAACCACACCCTACAAACCATACGTTGTGATAATGAGGTTATCTGCCATGTTATCAGTCAGCATTGTTATAAGTCCCTTTTGTCTAGCGGTTGCGTATATGGCAATACAATGTTTTGTGGTAAACACACACACACATTGAATAATGCGTCCAACCCAGACCGGTTTGGGAGGTATGCTCGCAGGTTGGGGCATGGTTGTCATGACGATGTTTTGGTCATCATCGCCATTTTCTGACTACTACACTATTTTTGGGTGGTTTTTTTAACAGGCGGTCAGAGATGAAACAGAGACATGATGAAATTCGAAAGAAATACGGTGAGTTGATTCTTCACGTTGGTTTTCCATCCCCACACATTCATGTAATAGTAGATTTTAGTTTCCCTGTTCCTTTAGAGTGAACACATGATTTGGCTGTTTGTCTTTTCAACCCACTTTTTGTGTTTATTTTGTTTATTTATTTATTTAATTAAAAGGGACAGTGTACATTAATCAACACGTCCATTACAAAGGACATGTAAATGTACCAGATTTAGTTATACAAACTCTTTTTCAACTCAACTCAACCCAACCTTTATTTATAGAGCACTTTAAAAACAACCGGAGCTGACCAAAGTGCTGTACAACAGTAGAGTACATAAAATCCAGACAGCATAGTACATAAAATAAACAGCAAAGTAGTTAAAATACCATAAAATACATAAGTGCCATAAGTAAAAACAAATAAAATATCAGTCAAGTGCAAATATGCAGATATGCCAAGCTCAGTGGAATGCCAGGGAGAAAAAGTGGGTTTTTAAATAGGATTTAAAAACCTCAATCCCTGACATGGCTACTCGGCTTCCGGAAACCTAAACAACAGCTCACCCAGTTGGAAGAGATGCTACAGGGGTACAACTTCAAGGTGCGCCACCAGGCGGGTTGTCTTCATGGAAATGCAGACGCCTTGTCCCGACAACCCTGCGAGGTGACTGAGTGCCGCTATTGCTGGCACCTAGAGAAATGGAACGGGGCACCCTGGGTAGCAGCTCTCCAGGGGGATGATGTCGAAGGCTGCAGAAGGAACAGGGGGACGATGTGATCCTGAATCTGGTTTGAGAGTGGGTAATAGCCGGCAGGCACCCCGACTGGACCAGCAAGGCCTACTACTCCCATTGGGCCAGCCTCTCCCTGCTGTACCGCAGCTGGCAGGCTCCCGAGGGAGGGAGACCTGTTCTGAAACTTCTGGTGCCCTCCATCTTCATGCCCAGGTATTCCGGCTGGTCCATGGCTCGGTGGGGGTGGTCTACTTTGGGGTCTCCAAGACATTGCAGAGATTTCAGGCCCGTTTCTATTGGCCAAACTGCCACCAAGAGGTGGAGCTGTTTGTCCACCGGTGTGAGCTGTGTACAGTACAGAAGGGTCCTACCCAGTGCTCCCACACCCCATTGCAATAGTACCAGGTGGGGGCCCCCATGGAGCATGTGGGGGTCAACATCCTGGGCCCTTCTCCAGTAACAGACCATGGCATCGGCTAAATCTTGGTTAACATGGATTACTTCACGAAGTGGCCCGAGTGTGGCGACCACAGCAGAGAAGCTGGGCGAAATGAGGAGCTCCACACCAAGGGCACAACTTCGAGGCCCGGTTGGTCTGCCAGCGGCTCGGGGTGAAGAAGACCTGGACCACCCCGCTACATGCCAGGGTGACAGGCTGGTGGAACAGTTTAACCGCACTCTGGCCATGCAGCTCCCCATCCTCACCGACCGCCAGCAGCAGGACTGGGACCTCCACCTACCTCTGGTCTGCTGGGTGTTCCGGACTGCAGTTCAGCACTGCACTCATGCTGCACTCATGTTGTGCAAGGCTGGACTACTTTGCCAAACTGAAAAACAAGGGAGGTGAACTGGCCAGGGGGGCACTCACTGAAGCCGTGGTCTGGCAAGAGCAGGCCAATGACTCCCGTTGCACAGGGGAGGATTTTGCACTGGGTGCTCAGGTGTGGTTGTTTAACCCAGCCCGGAAGAAGGGGGAAAACAATGGCGAAAAAATGGACCGGGCCCTGCATGGTGTTGGCTCAGTTGACGGACGTGGTCTACGGAGTGCAGCTGGTGGGTGGCCGCAAGGTGGTCATCCATCGAGATTGGTTGTCCACTTATCAGCCCCTCGCCAGTACAGACGAGCCCTCAGACGAGGTTCTTCACCTGTGACCCCCATGGCTTTGGGGCCTACAGGCGCTGTAGATGTCTACCCACGCACCTCCGGGACTTTGTTTGGGTGCATGGGTTGACGGGGTTGTTATTGTTCTCCTGTCTTCATTATTTATGTTCTACATGTTATATTGTTTGTTTGTTGTTCTAGTGTGGTTCTACTTTGGTTTGTTGTTAGTTGTACCGTGGGGTGCTATCTGTCGCTATCTGCGATAGTGACCTTCCCCCTGTTGGTTATGTGTGTGTGTGAATCTAGTAGCTTAAAGTGACAAATAAACAGTAGTTCTCCTTGCATTGAAAGCACTGTCTCCGCCTCGTACTCCGACGCTGCGGGTCATTACAATATATATTAGAGTAGACTAACAGGTGAAGTGCATGAACTTCAATTTAAACTGGATTAATTAAAAAAGTATCAATTACAATTGATTAATCATCATCAACAACAACAACAACAACAACAACAACAACAACAACAACAACAACAGAGAGGTAGCTAGGGGTTGGATGGAGAAGCAATAAATCAGAACTGTAAAGTTGTACTGTCTGTATTCTTTTTCGTAACGTCGGCCACTTTGCGTAATACTGTAGCAACAGAGCTTTCTTTGCAACGAAAGACCATATAAAGCCATTTGAGATACAATCACATACACTACTGAGATAAACTCATATACACTACTGAGATACACTCACATAGACTACTGAGATAAAAGTTTGAATTATTTATTATATGTTTCTATATATTATTTTATGAATGCCTTGATGAGTTGTATTATTATTAATTATACAACAGTTAGTTCCGACGAGTCATTTGATTGGACAAGAGGCATCCTCCATTATTACAGCACTGGGACTTTTGTATCACTCCGCTTTATTAGGTGCTCTAATAACCGATAATTACATCGACGATCATTATCTATCAACATATTAGATTAAAACATATTGTTGATAGATAACGATCATCGGTTATTAGAGCAGCTGTAAAACGGAGTGATACATGTGTAGTTAAAAGTCCCAGTGCTGTTATACTGAATATCAGCACTCTTGTCCAATCAAATGACTCAGTGGGAACTAACTGCTGTATAATCAAGCACAAGACGGTGCGCTCTCATCACTGAAGTGATCAGTGAAGTGCTTACGGAACTCGGTGCAAGCGCCTCGGTCCTGACCGCATCACTGTCGTGCCAATAGTGACAGTAAAGCACACAATATATGTGAGCGGTATATGTGAGAGGTATTCAGTAGTATATGTGAGAGGTATTCAGTAATATGTGAGGTATTCAGTAGTATATGTGAGAGGTATTCAGTAATATATGTGAGGTATTCAGTTATATATGTGAGGTATTCAGTAGTATATGTGAGAGGTATTCAGTAGTATATATGAGAGGTATTCAGTAGTATATGTGACAGGTATTCAGTAGTATATGTGAGAGGTATTCAGTAGTATATGTGACAGGTATTCAGTAGTATATGTGAGAGGTATTCAGTAGTAGCCTATATGTGAGAGGTATTCAGTAGTAGCCTATATGTGAGAGGTATTCAGTAGTATATGTGAGAGGTATTCAGTAGTAGCCTATATGTGAGAGGTATTCAGTAGTGTGTATGAGAAGTAAGTTTGAATTATGGCCTATACGGCCCCTCACACTTCTCAATGTGGGAGCAGAGGTTGTTTGGTTTTAAAATCTTGCTTTCTTCTAGTCTTTCCAGCTTTCTCTTTTTAAGACTCTCGAATCTTACCTACAGCTTTAAATTCAATGTTTTGGTTGACAGGTGATGGGGACCCTTTTAGCCAATCAGCTTTCAGATGGGACCAGACTGTTCATAATCCCAAACTGGGTGACATTTAGAAGGAATGCTGCTCCCACCTAGTGTTTGTAAAATGTAATTACATGATTCAACAGGCAGTGACTAACTTTTCTCAGCTTGCTGCCATCTAAACGATGTTATTTATCAACAGACTTAACATTGAATTGACTTACTAACTTGAATTGAGGTTGATGATGACATGACATGGTTAGTCTCTGAAAAGGGGTAAGGCATTTGGAAGACACTGTAGCTGCTCACTGACCAATTAGTGGTCATGCAATGTACTGACAGCATGACAGAACAATTGGTGCAGTGATTGTTTATTAGTGGTCCACTTAATGAGTTCACCATACCAATTGATCAATTCATCTAAATTTATTTTAAAATTGAAAGCAATTTACCTTTAATTTGAGAAAAGTATCCTACTATACATTCCTTTACCAATACACAAAACAAGCAGAATAGTGTAGAGTGTTATGGTGGTCACAACCAAAAGGCACTGGGTTCGATTCCCGCTGTCTGCCTCCTTACCTGTAGGCCTCCTTGAGGATGATGCTCGAGGAGGCTGCTTAATGACATCAATCTAGAATTCACTGATTTTAGACAATCACGAACACTTGGTTCTCAGATTAGTAATTTATTTAAATTATTAGGACATTTATATTAGTTAATTTACAGAATTTGGACATATGAAGGAGCTGTTGAATTATTAACAAAACATGACAAAAAATATACAAAGCTTTTGAGTGTAGAATTTAGATCCCATTTTGTCTACTAGTGGGTCGACTGTACTGTATACTGTAAGTATTAACATTGACAGCAACTGATATTTCTTAATGCTGAATCCTAAATCTGGGTGTAAAGCATTTGAAATGGCTTATTTAAATAGATTGTCAAACAACTCAAACTTTTTGTATTTACATTATTATAATAGTAAAAAAAACTTCTTTCAATAATGTAAATAACAGAAAAAAACACAGAATTCCATTATCGGCCCAAATAAGCAATTGTTCAACATGGCACCAGAAAAGGAAATTGCTGCTAGAGTGAAAACAATATAAAAACATCAAAGCTTAGAATAAAGTATTTATGTTAAGAGAAAAGGTGTAGGAGATTTAACAAGGAATTCTACTTATGAGGCCTGAAATTGTCACTTGTGAGAGAGCAAACAATGTTTTTTTTTCCAAATGCAAATAACAACCTTTGTCAAAAAGAAGACTAAAAATAAAGTGAATCTATTCTAGCGTCTCCCTGCAAAAACTCAATCAGAATGTAATTTTGAAAAAAAAACAAAAAAAACGAAAGAGACATAACCATCTGCATGGTGAAAAGGAAGTTATTGAACTTGCTATACAAAACTGACCCTGTGATTTGAGTTAGTGTAGTGCTTTGTTGCTCTTTAAATCTGCTTTTAAGGAATAACCACTGACAACCACTGAGTGTTCGCATTTCAGGACAAAGGAGGTGACAGATGGAACCAGCAGGACGGAGGAGAGGATTGTGTTTTAGTAGATGAACTCCCCAGGGAACTCTTGTAGTCCGTTGAAGTGGCTCTGCTCGAACTTGAACCTCTTGGAGACCTTGGCCTTCATCGCTTCCTTCTCGGGCGTGGTTGCCGTCTGGCGGCACTGGCCCAGAGTGTAGGCAGCCACCACCACCAACTCCTCTGTCAGTGGGACCTCTTCCTCCTTGGCTTCGGCTGTGTTCTCTTGCAGCGACTCAGTGATGGGCTCATCTTGACCGCTGTTGGGGATGGTGGAGGCCTCTTGTTGTTCTACGGCTGGTGGCTCTTCCATAGCCAGCTGGGGCGGCAGGGTGGATGGCAGCAGCCAGGCATGGTGGAGACATTGTTCTGCTGTGGCCCGCTCCCTGAAACACAGACACACACTGTTAGAACAAGCCGCTGGAGGAGCAGCGATTCAAGTTGAACTGATCTCAGATTTCCATTCGATTGGTTTATAACAACGTAGAGTGAATGTTTTACTTTTCATTTCATTAACGAAGAGTAAATCACTCTAATTCAAAATATTATTGAACACAAAGTAGTAAAATAGTGAGAAATAAGAGATTTGTATTGATAAATTGTAATTTGTTATTTTGGTATAGTTCAAATCTATGCCATGCATTGAAAACAATGGTAGCCTAACAACAGTGCATGTGGGACATGTGATGTGTTCATTTCTACTGACTGGGGCTGCTTGCAGAGGAGGGACTGGATGAAGGCCTGGGCGCTTGCGTCCCGTCGGAGGAGCTCCTCCTCCGCGTAGCTGACGTTGAGCTGGGAGATGTTGAGGAACGTCTCCTGCTTGTCCTCCCCCAGGAATGGAGAGATGCCTGTGAGCATCACATAGGCCAGCACCCCCACGCTCCTGTCCAGGAGCGCACACAGACACACAGACACAGACACAGACACACACACATATACATACATCAAAATAAAACATTTCTATTACTATTTATTGATGTCATAGACCCGATTTACACAAGCGTTTTGAATCCAGTCTTCAAATCTTGAATTGAAAAATGGTTGTGAGATAGCCATGCAAAGAGAGACGTTTTCCCAGTGTTGTCAAGTCACGTGCTTAGCTCAAGTCACCGGTCATCAACCAATATAAAGCAAGGGGGCGTCATATGCAATGTTTATAAAACACTGCTGCGCTGTGCCTCCGTTTCTTAGGATTGTACAAGTCCTAGACCTTGCATTTCTATTATGAAACATGATTCACAGCATTACCCAAAGCAATGTCAACTGGTACACCACGGTCACTATGTCTCCGCCCATTCTCAGAGATTGTGGAAACCATGGATGTGGAACAAACCTGAACCTGTAGGTGGTGCGCATATCAAGCGGGGAGCTCTCGTAAACTACGTGTAGACAGGCTGAGACAGTTGTGAGTGCGTTGTGCCTTTCGTATAAACAGAAATCCAAACGTGGTTGTAGAACACATATTTCTCTGTGTAAACCGGGCCATAGCAACCTAATTAGAGTTTCTCACCACATATCTGTGGCAGTGCTAATGGGTTCATAGTTGAGGATCTCAGGAGCTGCATGGAGAAACAGACAGAAATATATGCCATGAGTGAGATGGGCTACATGTGTAGCGAAGGACATGTGTGTGCAAGTTCAATGTGCAATTGTCGCATTTCACATTTCCATTGAATGGTTACATATATGTGTATGTACTGTATATTTTATGTAACATTTTGTGTATATCTGCATATTTTTTATATTTTATATGTTTATCCCTGACTGTATTGTTGTGTTTATATTTTTACTTGTATGTTATTTCTATTTTCTATTATTATTATGCATATTATTATTATTATTATTATTATTATTATTTATCTTTTACCATCTTGAGTGGAGCTATAATCACAAACACTTTCCTTGGGGATGAATTAAGTCCTCTAAATGTGGAGACTGGGACTGTCAGAGAGTGGTTGTGGAAACTGGGACTGTCAGAGAGTGGTTGTGGAAACTGGGACTGTCAGAGAGTGGTTGTGGGGACTGGGACTGTCAGAGAGTTATTGTGGAGCTCCTACTTACCCACGTACTCTGGGGTGCCCATGATCTCCCGTAGCTCCTGCTGGCTGCTGACCACACGGGACAGACCAAAGTCCACGATCTTGATGTCCCCGAGGGGCTTCACGCTGGTCAGCAGAATGTTCTGAGGCTGAGCAGAGAGACATATCAAAATACCTAACCAAACTATTGCATATTAACAGACAGAGTGGCAATGCCACATCAATTACAACAATACTTACATCATGACAATCAGTCTTTACATTATCATGATAATCAGCATTACACAATGTTACATTATGTTTATAATCAGCAGTGACATTATCATGATAATCAGTCATTACATTATCACAAAAATCAGGTGTTACATTATCATGACAATGTGGGCAGTATTGACATACACTTAGGCAGTATGTTTCACTCCATTGACTTTCAATGACCTCAAGATGTTTTCTTCCATAAAAGGTTGACATCAGATGCAGGAGGCATCTGATGTCATTAAGTGTGGCATTATGTGTGTGCATGTGTGTGAGTCATCTGTGCTGACCTTGAGGTCGAGGTGAACCACGTTGTTCCGGTGGAGGAAGGACACTCCTTCCAGGATTTGCCTCATCAGCCTCTTGGCATCATCCTCACTAAAGGCCTCCTCCTGCTCTCCCACACACTGGTTGAATATCTCCCCTCCAGCAGCACTGGATGACAAATGGGACACACATTATGCATACAAACATAGGCCTCAGTTACACTTGTCATTTCAATGCGACTTTGGTGAGCGGATGCGGCAGATCAGAACACAGGTTTGACGTTCACACTTGACACTTGAATGCAAACTCTGTGGTGGAATCTGTGTTGGGATTTCACTTTCCCGCAAATATACTTCCAGGTAAAATAAATCTGCTGAAACGGCGCTGGGTGCAAGAGAAGCCCTAATGTTGTTCTTGCTGCTTAAGTGGTTTGTAGTGGTAGGGCCCGTACCAGACGTGCATTGTTGAGGAGAGCGCAGTGGAGGCGAGCGCTCCATGCAGTTTAGCCTGGCATCTGACCATGACGCCAACTGGTATCAAGTCTCGGTTAAACCCACGACATATTTTCATCCATCCTCACCGCAATATATCGGTAGTAGCCTGTGCATACATGCATACTGGGAGAATCCTGGCGGGTTCATTGTAGGCATGGGGCCTGGTTTTAATGACGTAGCCAATATTCTGCCCACATTGTGCTGTCCACATTGCTGTCCACACACTTATGCAATCCGATCAGAATGCGGGACTGACCACCTAGGGATGCGGTGTAGCTCATCGGATCACAATGTGAGCAAGATCCGATCTGGGACTGGCTAGACCTGACCCTTAATGCGTCCTGGTGGGATCGGATGATGAAACTACAAGTGTAGCTAAGGCCATAGATTAGGTTATGGATGTACAGACCAGAGCTGTGTACAGACTGAATACATCAATAAATACAGCAATGTTATGAGCAGAAGAGGGCCCATTGAACATCACTCTATAGGATAGTGCAAGCCATAAGCTCCTCTTTTGTAGACTGAAGGTAAGCGTCTGTTCTCTTCACTTGAAAAGAAACTATAGGATCTGATCCTTCAGGACTGTGTGTGTGTCTATGTGTGCGTTTCCTAAACTCACTGGAGACAAATGAAACAGAAGAACAGAAATAGAACGGAAATAGAACACAACCTCCAGAGATTTTAAAGCAATTATGAGCCGTTTAGGATTTCTTTTTTTTAGCCACTGGCTAAATGAGAGAATTCTTCAGGAAGTTGCTTCAACTGTGCAAAGCAACTACAGCAATAAGGACATTGGCCCACAAAAGTACCATAAGAAAGTAACCTCAAATAACTATTTCCTATGTCCTGTGATAAACAAATTACACAAGAAGTCTCCTCAGACTGCTGCTCAATCCATCCTGTGTGTGAGAGGAGTGGAGCGCGGGCTTAAGGTAATAAATGCTACCTCCAGGTGAGAGACTTGAAGCACCAGACTGGCACCATAAACAGATGGGAGTTGATGACGGATGTTTCTGGGGGAGGCTGTTGTGCGTGTGCAATGATTTGATGTTTGAGATTAGAAAAGGGCTGAAAAATAAACGGCACCCACGCTTGGAAATGGAAGTGTCAAGAGATGAAATAACTCAAGGTTTAATCTTCATAGCCCATTTAAAGAGTAAAGAAAGTGGGTTTTTTTGTAGCCTCTCAGGTTCATGTTCCGACTTTTTCTGAAGGAACACCTGAACCTAAGCCCTCAATGTCTCAAAAAGGCAAGAAATAAGAAGCATAAAACATGCATTTCCCTCTGAGGGCTGTTGAACACAATGGAGGAGTTAATTAATTATATTATGGTTAAGCCTCTCCAACCAGGAGATGGCGACTCACAGCAATGTGTGAAGGACCCTTCAGAGAGTTAGAGTTCAATCTAGAGAAAGTTTAAGTCATCATATACCTGTGGGAAATTATACCTGTGAAGACTGAAATTTGAAAGTTGTATCCTTTTATGACTAACCATGCAGGCAGTGTGGTGCCTGCATGCCAGTTAGTGACTTGGATGGAAAAAGGCAAAGCCTCTTTAAAACTGACCGATAGAGTGATGTGATGTGTGCGATGTGTATTTATCTAAGAGCCAGCCATTCGTTACCAAGTGTGAAGAATAACAACAGAAGGCACTAAACACTGCCGGTCTTTGGCTCAGCATACAGTAAACCTGCCCTGCTTAAAACCATATGTGTACATTGTTATATTTGTTCATTGTTAAATTAAGAAGTCTCAATAAGTGCTTCTCAAATTCTAGATGACTATATGAAACACCAGTGTATGGTCGTGTAATATGAGGCTAGATATTTGACATGTCACATATATCATATATTTTGTGATAAAGCCATTCTCTCTAACAGTTGATGCAATGAACTAAACAAATGGAAAAGTAAATGGAGGAAGAACAAAATGGAAGAAGAAAAATGTGTTTAACCCCAGTACGCACCTCTGGCACACTCACTCAAAACAAATGTAGTGATTGAAGCAATCATGCTGAACAAAAAGAGGCTTTGCTATTGGTGTCATGTCACGCTGGTCTTTGGGAAGCCTGCTGTATTGGAGGCTCACTTCAGTGTGGATGCTGTTTGATAAGCTGGTCTGATGTCATTAACGGAAATCCATGGCTGAGGGTCGAGGAGGCCCCCAAGCAGCGGGGGGATGGATCGGGGAGCCTTTGATTGAACATAACCCGTGTTGTGATGGCTGAGAAAAAAAAACTGACCTACTTTTGCTTCATATCTGACCTGCTTTAGTCAGCCCGCTGTAAACCTCACACACACACACACACACACACACACACACACACACACACACACACACACACACACACACACACACACACAC
>JAOPJH010067062.1:0-12023 GCA_027122575.1 Merluccius polylepis
AGAGAGAGAGAGAGAGAGAGAGAGAGAGAGAGAGAGAGAGAGAGAGAGAGAGAGAGAGAGAGAGAGAGAGATGAACAATTTCTATTTGGACACAACAATTTAGACTGGTATTATCACTAGTAACTCAGGGCTGCCAACTTTTGACTTCAGCTTGGAGTGAGATTTGTCTCAGTATAAGATTTGTCTAAGTATTTTTTGTTCATAATAAAATGAACATTATTCATGGTCAGTTAACCTGCTCTACTTCTCTTCTCTAGCCTTATCAACCAACACCTTTTTAAAAATACTTTCCCTTTTGCTAATTGGTGTTTATTGGGTATCATTTTTATGGAGCCCCTTAGTGGACATGGGAAGAAAGAAAATAAATGCGTGAAAAAGATGAAATAATACACTTGATTTGGTCATCATGCTAAATCAGAATAGTAGGCATGAAAAAGCTGTTTTACTTTCTGTATTGTTTAACCCATAACTTTACATGTTGACTTATTCAATTATAGATATAGCCTACAGTGTGTGTGTGTGTGTTGATTCTCCTTATCGGTTCTTTTTCATTATAAAATAATTGCTTTAAGAATACATTTAGAACAGGATTAGAATGTATTTATATTTTCAACACAACTAAATGTTCGTTTAGTTAAGTAAAGCAACAGTAAAGTCACTATATAAACTCTGATTAATTCATATCTGGCTGGAAACTAATCGAACATGTCAGTAACATCAATAATATTCCTGATATCAAAATACTGATGAACTTTGTCTCAGAGGCGGTTCAGAGGCGACACGAGCTGACAGCAGTGAGACACTCCAGCTCTTTAACGTTAATGCGCCAACAAATAAAGCAAAGATTGTTCTCGAGTCAAAGTCAAATCTCAGGCGGCGTTATTAAGTGCGACGCGAGTCCCCATCTTGTCCCCATCCCCCAAAGTGGGGGCGACAAAAACGGGATTTTGAAAAGTTTCTGCGCGAGAAAATGGACATGTGGCGTGAGAGCGTGTGAAAATGGTCAATTGCTGAGTCTCACGCTATATACGTTAGAGTTGGCAGCACTGTAGACTAGTATAACCCTAACCTCACATCTCTATTTGCAACCTAAAGCGTACATAACAGACACAGTATTAACTTTACACAATACTTACCAGATTGTTGCTCATATGGGGGAGGGGATCTCTGAAGATCCTTCATTTTCTTGGTGGGAACCCGTACCCTCTTTTTTGTTGCCGGCATTTTATTGTTGTCCATTCTGTTAATGAAAAAAACAATTTTGGATCACTTAATCCGTCGTCAACAGTTAAATATTTCACCTTATGTCTTTATTCAACTATTCACAATGTTAAATTACGATTCTTACCTCTCCAAGTCTTGGCGTGGGGCGAAGCACCTGCAAACTGCAGCAGCGGCGGTCGGACAAGTCTGGACAAATCCTTTTATCTTCCCGCACTGCAAGCGTAACATTCAAGAACGCCGGTTGGTCCAATGAAATTCTTTCTTCTTTGGAAACGTGATGACACCATTGTGCGTGGCTCGAGATTTGGCCAATGATATTCTGTCTTCCTGAAAATCATGATGCAATCATTGCACGCAGGGTCATTGCTGCTCATTGGCCGAACTCATTTCATGTTTGGAAGAAACAGCACGGCGTCTCTGTCAAGTTTAACGACTAAAAGTAAGTAATAATTGTGTTAACTTACATTTCAACTACAGTAACGTCACCGCGTTACGAATCATATAGATATACATAATGTTAGATGCCGCTTTCAATGGCGCTCTCGGTCCACTTTGCAGTGTGAAAGCTTTTTTTCAGATGGTTCAGACCTTAAAACTTTTAACAGGAATTTCCGGTGCTTAATGGTAACGTTAGTAAACAGCTGCGAAGGAGAGCCCCGGGGCTCTAACGGCAGGAGGAGATGCTGCCGCCGCTGGCTGTGCAGCAACGTCGCTGGAGCCGCAGCAGGACAAGCCACGGTGGAGCGGCGGGCAGGCGAGCAGGCAGAGCTCATGCCGGTGGTGGAGCTCCAGCGCCCGCTCGTCCCGCTACCTGCTACGGTTCCTGCAGCTCTTGTAATGTTACCCTCGGCTCGCCGCCAGCGGCGGCAGCTCCTCCCGCCGCTAAATTCTGTAGTATCTGGTGTGTTTATTAATTCCTCCAGAGGCGGCAGCGGCAGGACTCTGGTTTGTTCCCGACTCTCTCTAGTTTGAAAGAAAGTCATTCTCCTGCTAAATGCTAACCAGGGGATGTAGGCGCTAACTAGCTAATTTGAGGGGAGCTTTGGTGAGCAACTAACGTTATGCCATAGCATGCCTGTTTACAAACCAACCAATGTCAAGTGCAGGGAGACGCAGCATACATAACTTGGTTAATGAGGACAGGATGTCAATATGTCATTTGGTTCGCTTGCCTAATGCAGTGTTAAACCAAAACCAACTGGATCAAATGTAGACAAAGTAGCAAAAACATGGAATTGGGTTCAGACTTTCGGGTGTGAAAGCGCCCTTAGCTAGGTGTCGACCTAGCTATGATAGCTACACCTAGCTAATACATGTCTCAGGGGTCGATAATAACGCCGTCCCGCCTTCCTGGGGCTGGTCCAAAATGAGTTCAGGACAAACAGGAATCTCCCCCGGGATGAGCACCCAAGCCTAGCTGCATTTGATATTGATAATTTATATTTCATGCTACTATAAAGTTAACTATTAGGTTATTTATGCAAATTATACATCATTATATTTTTATGGGATAAAGGTTAATACAAATGAGCTTACGTTACATTAACGGTACATTAAAGTAATGAAATTGATCATCAATGATCAATACTTTTGCTACTTTAAGAATATGGTGCTAATAATTATTTTATAGTTTAATTTTGAAGATTTAAGATTTTGAAATTGTGGTACTTAACAGTGCAGTAGCCTAAATCAGCTCGTTTACTTCTGATACTAGTCATTGCTATAATTGTTCAATGACAAGGGTCCCCCTGTTTCCCCAGCTCTTTAGTAAATAGAAAATGCATTTCAGGTCAGGATATCAATTTTATCCAATTAGGAGAGTGAATTCATGCAGGATAAATAATAAATATATTTTCTGTTTACTAAAGAGCTGGAGAGATAGGGAAACCCCTATTACTGAACAAACACTTGATGATTCATCATAATATAGAGTTTTACTTTTACAAAAAAGTTCCACTGTCTATTCCAGCAACTTGTGTCTGTATTTATATAGTATTGGAGTGTCAAAATGACCAGACGGAAACCTGGAAAACGGTGGAGAAGGACTGGTAATGAAGAAGATCCAAATAAACGACCAAGAAGGACTGCACAATTGGTGAGTAGCCTGGCATAGCCGTGTTGCAGCAAACTTGCAGCAGATATGATATTTAATACCTTATTTTCCTCCGTGCAGTCATCCCTCCCTGCAGCCACCAATGTTCATGTGAAGACTGATCAGCAATATTTAGGTAAGTTATGAAATAGGTGTAATCCCCTACTGTGGATTACGTGTTATCACAAACACAGAAAGTGATGTCAACCTAAACTGCTACAATGTGCTCAAGATGTGGAGGAAAAAAGAATATGCTTCCCAATATCTGTATTTGTATAATGTGTTCCATTTATGTCAACTTGCTTCTTGTGTTTTACATGTTTTCTCTTTCTTTTTTCTTTTTTTTTTATCTTTTGAGTTTCTTGCAAGAAAGTTTTTCACAAGAAATATGTTGTTTGCTGATTGATGAAAAATGTTATTTAAGAAAAATGTGACTTTCAATATTTTCAAGAGGGTCCTGATCCATAAAAGGGTGTTACCATTGATGTGTGTCCTCTTCTCTGTGTCAGGAGGTAGCAGCAGAGGAACACAGCAGGAGGGGGTGCCTCCTGGAGGAGCCCAAAATGCTGAACTTCAAGGAGAACACGTCCAACCTCCAGGTGTCCATGGAGGATGTACCACACTCACTCTGGAACATCAAGCCTCTCACGCCCTGCCAGGTATACACACCCATTGTCTGTCTGTCTGTCTAATGATGTACAGTGTTTTTTGTCACTGAGCGGATCGTGCTAAAATATGGCAATCATTTGAGTGTAAGAAAGTGGTATACAGGCTGAGAGGATATAGGTTTTGCATTGTGACAAGATGTTTTGTTACCCTTAATGATTTTTAATCTGTTTTATTACCAGCACAAGGAAGCGTGGCACAAGAGAGTGTTTCAACTGTTGACTCCATCAACGACAATGAAGAACCATCTTCCAGATCAGCCTTCAGAGATCCTCCTGATGGCCTAACAACTGAACTACATGGCAATGCTGAGTATGATCCATCTCAATCATTTGAGGAAGCTCTACCTGATGTGGGGGAATGGACGTATGATGATGGACATATGTTCTGTGAGGGATTTGAAGAGGATTTCAGTGAGGAGTGTGCAGAAGAATCAAATTTCAAGGACACAACAGACAAACCATTATATGACAATGCATCAATAACTGTGGCAGAATGCCTTTTGATCGTCATGGCTTACGTTAACTGTCATAAAGTAACTGATAAGGCCCTCAGTGATTTGCTTAAAATGTTCAAGTTGCTTTGTCCAGATAGTCTAAATACAGACTGCTTAAACAGTGTACAGAAGTTCAAAAACTTTTTTTTCTCCCACTCTGCATCATCCCCTATTGTACTTCATAAATATTGCAGTAAATGTTTTGGGTCATTAGAAGGGGAACAATTAGAATGTCGGTCTTGTGGGACCAGTGTGTCAGAAGAAGGATCCTCATCCTTCATAGAGGTTCCAATTGAGGCTCAAATAAGGTCATTGTTTCTCAAGCCAGGCTTTCAGGAGAAGCTTAACTTTAGATTAAGCAGGAAGAAGAAAGATCCTAACAACATTGAAGATATATACGATGCAGAAGTTTACAAACAGCTTGTAGATAGGGGTGGTCCTCTTAGTGACCCTAAAAACATCTCACTTACTTGGAACACAGATGGGGTACCCATTTTCAAATCGTCCAAGTTTTCAGTGTGGCCTTTTTATTGTATCATTAATGAATTGAGCTTCATGGAACGCACAAAAAGAGAGAATATGATATTTGCTGGACTTTGGTATGGGGATTCAAAACCATCCATGGTTACATTTCTTAAACCACTGAGTGACACACTGAGTAAACTTGCAGACAGTGGAATTCTTGTGCAACCTGCAGAATTGACATCTGAACCTTTTGTGTGTAAAGTGCTCACCATTGCTGGAACATGCGACTTGCCTGCTAAAGCATTAGTCCTTAATTCAGTGCAATACAATGGGAAATTTGGATGTCATAAATGTGAGCAGCCAGGAGAGACTGTGAGGACAGGGGAAAGGGGACATGTTCATGCATTTCCATACCAACAGAGAGATCCAAAAGGGCCACTACGCACAAATGAAAAGTTTGCTCGTGATATGAAAATCGCAAATGAGACCAAAACGACTGTGAAAGGGGTTAAGGGTCCCTGTAGGCTTAGCAAACTTAAAAGTTATAACCTTATCAAAGGCACTGCCATAGATTACATGCACTCAGTCCTTCTTGGAGTAATGCGCCTTTTGATGGTTCTATGGTTTTCTACAGAGTTTTCTCGTCAGCCCTTCAGCATGACAAAAAATGCCAAAGAAATTGACAGGCGATTTCAGGATATCTCTCCTCCATCCTCAACTCGATATCCTCGATCAGTGGCATCTCACAGAATGTTTTTTAAAGCATCAGAATATCGGGATCTTTTGATCTTCTATGGACCTGTTGTTTTCCGTGGTATGCTTGCAACACTGTACTACAATCACTTCCTTCTACTAAGTGAAGCCATTTTCATTTTGTTGATGGAATCCATATCAGTTGAACAGATTGATCATGCAGAGAAACTACTGTGGAACTTTTGTTCTCAAATGGCTAATCTCTATGGTGAGCGGTACGAAACTGCAAATATACACCTTCTCGTGCACCTAGCAGACAGTGTCAGGGCCCTTGGTCCATTATGGACTCATTCATGTTTCCATTTTGAAGACAAGAATGGCTATTTGTTAAGGCTCATACATGGCACTCAAAATATACCTATGCAGATGGTTCATGCAGTCAAACTTGTGCAGTCTATTCCTGTTATTTCACAAACCATAAAGCCAGGGAAAGCCATAGCTGAATTTTACACACGGATGACTAAAGATGATAGTTTCTCTCAGGAAAACAATGATTTGTCTAGGACTAAACTATATGGAGCATCTAGTGAACTTCAGCTGGACACAGTTCACCTCTCTACATTGGAAAGACATGCTGGTCACTGCATCAATTCTAAAACAGTAAGGATCTTTCACAGGGCACAAGTTAAGAGAAATTATCTCACATCAAAACAATATGGGAAAGGCAATAGAAGGAACAATTTTACAGTTGTTTTTTCTAGTGAAGGACAAATAAAGTATGGACAGATTGAGTTCTTCTTTACCTCAGAACAATCATGTGCCAAATGGGCCCTTGTTCATGAATTCAAAGGTGCAGGTTTTTCTTTGCTGCAAGATAGCATAACAAATGGTACATGCTATCATGTTGTTCCCCTATTGGAAACCTCTGCCAATACAGTAGTTACCTTGGATCGTATATTGGGTAAAGTTGTTTTCCTTGACTTGACATCTATGCCAGGTATTGTGTTTGCAGCTCATTTTCCAAACACACTTGAAAAGTTTTAACCCATTAAGACCTGAACCGGCCTAAAAAGCCACAAATCAAAGGATTGATCATTGAAATAAACATGAAATGCACACGGCCCACCCATCTGACCACTTGCCTGAATGCATTGTAGATTCAGAAAGCATCTTTAGAATCAGCCTCAGATTCAGGTCCAAATGGGTTAAGTTTTGGAACTCAAAATTGTAATGACACATGTAAATAAACAATGTCTCATAAATTATTTGACTGAGATATGATTGAGGTGTCATAATAAATCATGTATCAAATTGAGATTCTTTTGAGAACTTGCACTACTCTCATTTTTCTTTTTGCTGAGATGCTAGAAAAGAGACAACTACAAGAGATTCTGAGAACTCAAATAGTGATCAGTGAGAGACAGAACCATGTATATTTCTCACTGAGACATAACTGAGATTGTGCTTCCAATTAAGGATATCAATTTGAGACATATTTGAAAGCGGCACAATATGTCTCATTTTTCTCTTAGCTGAGATCAGGAAAAGAGACGACTGTAAGAGAATTTGGAGAACTCTCACAGTGCTCACTGTGAGACTGAACCATGTCTATTTCTCAGGAGAGATATTTGAGAAGAATGAGAAAACCACTTTGGTCTCGATTAGTGCTAATTTATATCTAGGAG
This sequence comes from Merluccius polylepis, assembly GCA_027122575.1. Lineage (NCBI taxonomy): Eukaryota > Metazoa > Chordata > Actinopteri > Gadiformes > Merlucciidae > Merluccius > Merluccius polylepis. The sequence goes on from JAOPJH010067062.1 coordinate 7,322, forward strand.
ATGTAAATGTGATATAAAGGAGATCTCATCTTCAATTTTGCTTTGCTATGGGTGTGAACTATATACTATATAAGTTTGCATACCAACTTGATTTATGTGTAGTTTTTACACAACAAGTAATTAAATAAATACAACTTACAACAATGTCAAATCTTGACATATGAACAGGAAATCAAATAGATTTATTGATTATCGCACAGGGTACATTGCCATTGTGCCAGTTCTTGTGGAACATGTCCTATCTGGGTTGCTGTCAGGCACATGTCATGGAACCACCTTCCACATGAGTCACACTGGGTCTACAAAGATAAACAAATTGAACATCTCATATTGGTGATATGATTTTTTTGTGCATTATTTAAATGACAAAATGTAAAAGAAATCACAGATTTGTCATTTTATGTACAAAATATGTTTTAATAATAATAATATATTTTGCACAATATCAGCATAGTGTAATTTTGTGAAGGTGCATCCTATATTTTTATGTAACTTCTGCTCCTTTAACAAAGTGTTCCTTTAACAACAGTTATTCCAACGACTAATGCTTTCTGATCATTCTAATCTCCAATACACATTCCAGCATTTAAATGTTCGTGTTGTTGTATTTCAGGCACCTACCCAGTCAATTACTTCTGCCTTAATGTCTTTGTGTCTTGGCAAATCCTTCAGGCCACACATTGAACAGTACTCTTTCTCTACAAGAAGAACAACAACATTAAGTTATGTAGTGCTTTAAAATGTACTCTCACACTGCATTACTGAAAGGGAAGAACCTCAATAACCAAGTACCAGCATGCAGCAGCTTTACATATAGCGGTCAGTTAAAAACATTTATTTAGTAGAATTAAGCAATAGCTCTTACTGATAACCCTATCAGTAAGAGCGAGCTAGGGAGCCTTACCGTGCACCCCCCGCATGATCCAACGAAACCAACTTTTTTTGAAAGGTCTTACCATGCTGAACATGAATTAGAATGATTACATTGAAAATGTTGGGTTGCACTACCTGTTTCAGGCCCATGAATAGATTTACATGGAAAATCAATACGTTTCAATACATTGGAAATGCAGTATAGGAACATGACTCTCCATGACCTAGGGGAAGGTGTGACATCTGTCTTTTCATGTTTAATCACATGTATTCTACAAGCTTTCAGAAAATGTATGGAAAATGTATGGTTTGAGTGGTTTAATTGGCTTTCCCTAAATAATAGAGACCAAAATGTAAAGTCTTTCTACTTGATTCGCAAATCAAGTAGAAGGACTTTACATTTCTGTCTACCACTGGGTACGATCTCCCGGGGAACATGGAGGCACACTTTATGGCACAAAGAAAAAGCTTGTGCAACCAAACCAGGAGGAAAAGCGCTTTTTTTTACCGAGGGCTGTTTACCGAGGGCTACCAACCCAATTCGCTTTCCTCAACACATACTAAAGAATTTGTATCTGCTTTCAGGTTTCCATTACAGACTAAATGAATTAATAAACTCATGGTTTTCCTCCTAATGTTTTCTTCTACTCCCCCATCCACCCCGACACCAACCCCTGCTGTCGATACTTATTTGTGCGAAGCAATACTCAAACTATGGTATTACTATGCAATGCACATAATTACAATAGTTTTTGCCTGTTCTCAAATAAAATTATGCCAATTTCACTTAGCCTCCTCAGTGACCATGCTTCTTTCTTTCTTATTTCCAAAGTAATGATCATTTATTTCACAGAGATTTCAAAACCAATGTGGGTCTTATGTTGTTTGTGGTCGCTAGGCTCTGAGGAAACGGAACGTGATCCAGTTTGTCTTTGCGACAGCGGCGCAAAAATAATACCACTTTGAAACGCTAGGGTGGGAAAAGATGGAAAGTTGTCTACCGCCCCTTTAAAATGGTGTGGGAAAATAGCCATATTTAAAGGTACACTGTAGCATTTAGTGGCATCTAGTGGAACAGACTTGGCAGAAATGTAATCTAATATTCATAGATGTTCAAGTATGTTTTCATTTGTGTATAATGACCTGAAAATAATAATCGTGTTTTCGTTACCTTCCAATGAGCCGTTTATATCTACATGGAGAGCGGGTCCTCTTCCACAGAGGCCAAAGATATTAAGATATAAAGATATTGGATATTCAACAGATATTCACGGCCCGAATTACAGTGATCTGACGTGGGGAACTAAAGACGCAATCACAGCTATGAGTGATTGCGTAATTAAACCTGATACGCCTCGCATTACAAAATGTACTAAATGGATATAACATTAAAATGGTCTTTCCAGCTAGCTCTACAACAGTAAAAAGCAGGTAAAAAAACTGTGTCTAATCCTCAGACGAGCATTTAGGCATGAAAGAGTCTTCCGGGACAGGTCAGACCCATTGGCCTTTGGAGATGACTATCTCAATGAGAGATACAGATTCTCAGGTGATGGACTAAGATAAGGTCCAAAAATACAGCACCAGACGGCGCGAAGCCATGCTCTCACTGTACCACAGATGGTCTGTGTTACATTGAGATGGTTTGCAAGTGGGAGCTTCCTTTATTCTGTTGGGGATGCAGAGAACCTCAATAAAGGAACCATTTGCCGCACAATAAGACAAGTTTGTCTGGCGCTTAAGTCATTCAGTGCCATATTCATCATCTTCCCTGGCCACAGAAGACCCCTCAACATCAAGGAGTTTTACAAGTTTGCAGGTAACCTCAATTTCAATGTGCAACCATTAGTTTGTAATTTGAACAGTCACAGTTACTCACTATTTTTTTTGTTACAGCTTTCCTTAACATCATTGGTGCAGTGGATTGCACACACGAGGATCAAACGCCCCTCAGGAGAACATGAGGGAGATTCCTGTCAACAGGAAATCCTTCCACAGCATCAATGTTCAGGTAAGAGTGATTTGTGGTTATTATGACCTACATAAATTAATTATGTGCATTTAATGACCTCAATAGGTTACAACTTAACATTTCAGATGATCTGTGACGCTGACTGCCTTGTCAGCAATTTAGAGGCGAAGTGGCCTGGCTCAGTGCATGACTCCAGAATCTTTCGGGCTAGTCCAATTTACGAGTGACTTTCACAAGGTAAGCCACACTTTATTTGTACTGTAAGCACCTTGGACATCATGAGTGTGTAACTCTGCTATGTTTTCTAAATTATATCTTGTATTATCAGGCACATTCCCTGGTGTGCTTCTGGAAGACAAAGATTCACAAAAATTCTCCCATCTTCCCAGACAACATTAATGGCAGACTCGTCAGGGAGCAATATATTGCAAGTTTTTTCACTTTTTTGGATTTAGCCTATCGATAAAAGATCTTAAATGTCACTTTTTGCTATGTGTGCATTTTGTTTAGCATTGGTGGTTCTCTTTTAAATTGTACTTTACATTCATGAAAAAGGGTGGACACCACAATGTTTTCTAGTTGAATTTTGTTTTATTTGGCAGTCCTCGTTTGTCTTGGTTGTTTGGATCCTGGAATAGAGAGAGCAAAAGCAACAAAGATTAAAACACTGTATTGCAGTTATGGTTACTGTGTGCACTGAAATACTCACTTCTCTTTCTAGTTTCTGGATTTCCAGGTCCAGTTTCCTGAATGTCCGGCGTTTAATCTCAAGATCCAGCTCCATTTCTTGGAGCTTTCGCTTCTTGAGTGTGATTTTAACGTCTGCCAGCTCTATCTGTCTCTCCAGGTGCTTTGCATATAGTGTTCTGACAGTTTGTGAAGTCTGTAAAAGAAATGTCAATTAGCACAGCAGGGTTTGTGCATAATGTAGATTTACTTTGGCCAATACTCACAATGTTACCAGGCTGAGACTGTGCAGCATCTGGGTCCTGTTACACATTTTCTATTAGCACCACATCACTGACTTCATATCCTTTATGGACTACATACATAAGCAGAATATTTCCATAAAATTGACATACCTCAAGCCTTCTGGAGTCCAGTGACAGTCTCCTCATCGGCAAAAGTGCATACTGCAGATGTGCCTTCCCCCTGCCATATACATACATGTATTGAGATAACTTGAATCAAGATTTCACAGGACATACCAAGCCTGTGATTTCAATACAATGTACTAACCAGATCATCTTCAGGTGGCTCCAAAAGTTTAAGCGTGTTATCTCAGACCTCAGGACCTCAGGCTCAGACCTCCTATCCTAGAGGAGATCCTAACTCGGTGAAGTCCAAATCTCCATCTCTGGCAAATCGTATGGTTGAACCTGAATCAATGTGCGTCTCTTCTACTACCTTCTTCTGTTTAATGGCGGATCATAGCTTTTAACTATATACCGCCACCTACTGGACTACTACACAGGAATGTGTAACAAGGACGTTGGCAAATGATACTTTAAATCATAAAAATTAGTTCAGAGAGAAAATAATAATAATACATTTAAAAATAAATAATAATACAATTAAAAAAAAATATATATATATAAACAAACAAAACAAAATAAACTATGTGCGTTTCTTGCGCTCCTTACCTGTTCTCTTCTGGTCACATGACCGCCTCCGACGTTAACACGAGCTCTGATTGGATGAAAGTATTGACCACTAGAGACGTTGTCTCTGAGTTTATTTCTCTCCAGCAGGTACCTTTTAGTTGTGATATTTGAATGGCGTCGCTGCCGCCATGGATGTGGCTCACACTCAGAGGCGGTCCTGGCTAGATTTACGCCCTGGGCGAGATTGTTTACG
>JAOPJH010067079.1:0-10928 GCA_027122575.1 Merluccius polylepis
CCCCCCCCGCCCCGCCCCCCCCGCGGGCGCGGGGCCCCGGCCGGGCCCGGCCCCGCGGGTCATCTCACCACACATCCACCAACGTCCGCTCAACAATGCGTGGCCCTCGCTCCACGCAACACTAGTCTCGTTAGTTACATACGCAATGCTATAGTCGCGTGAGCTACATTAGCCTTCCCCAACGGTAATTGGCTAATCATGTGGACATCATCCACGGCAACACGGTATATATTGTTTGGATGCACTGTCAAAACAAAGGCAATCTGCCGACTGCTAATTTGGGGTGCGTGGTCACGTCCGCGTGCTGTGGGTGATTTGAACGAACCATTTAATGATTCGTAAGTGACACATATGTATGTATGTATGTATGTATGCACAGCGTTCTGTGTTTTGTTTTTATCTCCCGGCTAACAAGCTAACTGTGCTTATTCAACCCAGTCACAAATCAAAATGTGTAATAGCTACGCTGGTCCGCAGCCCGAAGTGTATTTGTTTCACACTAACGGCTCTTCGTCGATCGGGAGATATTAAGCTACATTCCTGCAAATCAGTGTAAAAGCACCAAATGTATCCAATATGGCCGCCACCCGAAAAAAAAAGAAAAGCTTTTGGCTGTAACTGTTAAACCAGATGAGCTATAATGCAAACTTGCTGACTATTTTATGTTGTTTGACCATTAGAAACACATTACAATTATTATCTTTATGAATGAATGTGTCTGGACCCGTAATTTGCATATTTCGCCATATTTGCATATGTTGGTTACCCGAAAAGGAGTTTTACCCTAACTTGGTGTCTATTTAGTGTGTTTTGAGCATTAGAAACACATTGACATATGATACATCGTCAAGCAGCATATGGAAACATAAACAAACCTTGCTTGCTTTATAAAATAAAACATAAAATAGTAATTTAAACACATCTTCAATAAAGGAATGCATAGATCAGCAGCATATGGCAAAAGTAAATGTGTTCTGTGATGAGCAGTTACAATAATAATACAGTCTGTAGTTAGTGCAAGTGAAAGCTTTTCAGACTTCAACGTTTCTTACGTTCCCGCACAACTACAGACAATTATAAAGATTTGCTAGCTAGCTATTTTTTCCCTCAATTTCAACATGGACACTTTCGGAAATGGATTAAAAAGACAGAATGACTTCCTACTGCAACAACAACCTCTGGTCCTGGGCTCTACAACACAGGCCGGCTCCAGTCGCTCTCTGTCATCACTGCCTGTCAGCAGCAAGGACTCGCCGGTGCCATCACACTTATTATATTTTCCATTTCAGGTGTATTTAGAATTACCATTTACAGCCACAAATACAAAAAAAGGTATTAAGGGAATCTCATCTCACCTTGCTGCTATGTCTAAATTATCAACAAAAGGCCTGATAATGGCTCATCTTAAGGAACAAAGTCCGTGAGGTAAAGCACAAAGGCCCAGGGGCCAAATCAGGCCCTCTGACAAATTCTATCCGGCCAGCGCAATGATCACTATCACAGCGACAAACCTGCTGTGGCGCATTCAGTCAGACTCCTGGTTTTCCATTGGCAATGTTCGGAAACTCAAGCAGCAACTAGAGGCAGCCACGCCATTCATCGCACATTTCCATGCAAACAACTACCAAAAAATGTCTGCTAAATGGCCCATTTAGTTTTATAAAGCTCCAGACGGACCTGAAAAGAAAAGAAAATTGTATGCACATAGCACCTGGTCAAAAGAAAAGTAGATTTGATTAAGTGGTTGGAGTCATGTCACTCACTGACTCATGTTCATATCTAGCTGATAAAAAGGAACTGTGAATATATATATATATATATATATATGGCCCTCAAAGCTGTGTCTGGCTCAGCAACATCATATTCTGACAGTATCAGAGACCCACCTGGGCCCCTCATTTGGTAATGAAGAGGTCTCAATGCAGGGTTAGAATATATTCAAAAAGGAAAGAAAAAGATTTGGTGGAGGGGTGGCAGTCTATTTCAAAAGTCATATTTCTTCTGAACCGAGGGATGATCTAACTATCTATGACAGAGAATCATTATGGGTGCTGGTTCATTTAACACATACTAAACCTATTCTTATCGGCTGCTGCTACAGGCCTCCAAATGCTGATGTTAACTTACAAAGATGTGTAGCATGGTAAATTTAGCCTCTGATGGAAGTAGAGAGATATACTTACTGGGAGACATGAACATTGACTGGCTTTCCACCAAATGCTTTGCCATCAAATGCAAGATACTGTCTATGGCTCAAGCGTGCAACATGACACAAACAGTGTCCCATCCTACACGCATTTTTACTAACAAACATTGCATAACCTCTTATGCATGTTTAGACCTTGTTTTCATCAACTTTCAGGAACACTGCTATGAAGCTGTCTCCTAGAAGTAGGATTCAGCGATCATTATTTGGTCGAGGAAGACTAAAATCCCTAAAGGAGGTAACAAAGTCATTCATTAGAGATCTTACATACACTTCATTAAGGAAGCGTTTGTGAATGAGTTAAAACAAGTAGACTGGCCTGTAGTATGCAACGAGAACAACCCTGAAATTGCACTCAACGTATTCATGAACTTGCTCATGGAAATGGAAAATTTGACTAAGCTAAATAAACACAGGATTAGTGAAATAAAAAATGATGGGAAAAAAATTATGATCAACACCAAATTAAATAATGGATAGGAAATTGAATACATCTATCTCATCCATATCTCATTTATAACAAAACCTCATGACATTGAAAAGTATTTCAACAACTAACAAAGTAAAGTTGAGAAGTTAAGAAATGGTAAGCAATGTAGTGATTCCACACTATCACACACATTGATACAGAATGGGAACACGAAGGACTTTAAATTTAGTCAGATTGACAGAGAAACTGTTATGAAATTACTCTTGTCACTAGCAGACTCCACTTCCCCTGGCCTTGACAACATAGATAGCAAACTGCTTAAACTTTCAGCCAACTCTGTTACTACTCCAATATGTCATATTTTCAGTCAATGACAAAATGATTCCACTTCTGAAAAAATAGTATTCAAATAGGTAATGGATTACTTTGCCAACAACAATCTACTTTCCTTCCCTCAGCATCCATATAGAGAAGGCCATTCAACAAGCACCGTACTTGCATCGGTCATACTTACATACAACCGATGACTGGTTAATGGCTAATGGCATGGTTGTTAAGAAATTAGTGGGTGCAGTCATATTGGACTTCAGTGCGGCATTCAACGCAATAGATCATACTTTGCAAGCTACAGTGTTATGGTTTTACTTCCAATGCAATTTCTGGGTTCAATCATCTATCAGGGAGAAAACAGTATTTTTTAATGGCAGCTTTTCACACTGTAATGTCGCAAACTGCGGCATTCCACAAGGCAGCTGTCTAGGGCCTTTGTTATACTCCATCTTCACCAATAATCTGCCTTTGTGTGTAAACATGTCAACAAAGTTATGTATGCTGATAATACCGCTCCGTACAGTGCCGCCATATCGCCATATAACAAGCTGTAACTCACAGTGACACCCTAATAGACGTATGCAAGTGGCTTGAGTGCAACAAGTTGGTTAAATATTTCCATTGTTCTTGGATCCCGACATATGTTGGCCAACAACCCTTAACTGAAATTGGCAATTGGCACCACAAATATTGAACAAGTGAACACAATAAAACTTCTGGCAGTAACTATTGAAATCTCACTATCCTGGTCTAAACATATAAACAATACAGTCATACATATGGGAAGAGGAATTGGTGTAGGAGCCTAAATGCAGTTTGTTGATGTTTTGACTTCAATAATTCAGTTCATATTCAAAATGACAGTAATTAATAAATGTGTCATTGAGTTAAAGTAATAAGAAGGAATATTTACAATATTTACAGGTTTAAGTTGTTACAGTTCATATTTACAGTAATGTATTAAGTTAATTACTTATTCATGATACAAACGTGTGCGGATAATTTACATGCATAATGTCTCATTTATATTACATCCGTAACGTTTGGAAATGGGTACTGTGATTGTGTTATTTTAGTAACTGTGTGCCTTTAATTGATTTGATACGCTCATGGGAGAAGTTCCGGGGTTAATCTTGAGTTCAGTTAGGAAATGCAAGAGTGGAGCCACACAGTTTTTTGACCTCTCTCTCTCGCTCTCTCTCTCACGATTTTTGGAATAAGTTTATAATTTCGTAAAATGACATTCCTTTATGTGCTTATTTTGCTTTAATCAAAGTAAACGGTTGAATTTACCGAGTTGTCCTGTGGATTTATTAATGTGGATTACGACGAGGGAAATTGTTACGAGCGTCAAGCTACGGCTTCATTCATTGGAAAACTACATTAGTCAAAAAACTTGCTCTACATGGATTAACGCTACCGGAGCTTGGAACGACTCGAAACGGATAACGAAAGAAGGAACTTTGCACTGACTTCACGGTGGTTTTGAAAAGATAATTCAACAAACCGTAAGTTTATCTGCCCTTGCTTTGCCGCGGATCGCTAATTGACGCTACCCGACGAGGACGGCAGTGAAGTGCGTGTGTGCGTGTGCGCGTCGTTCGGCTGAATGACAAAGTGGAACGGATTTCAAGCGTAACGCTCACTCTACGGTGCTTCGACATTTTTACAAAATAAGTGTGGAAAATTCAGCTTGTTATGGATGAACAAGACAGTGGAAAACGAACGGTAAAAATGACTGAGAAGGCTGTAGAAGAACGCAAGGCTAGACAAATCCAAGCACGCAGATGCAAGCTGTCCCAGCTAACTAGCATGGTAAAGCAAATTGATCAATTAATGGAAGATGATGCAAACGTCGACACTGTAAAAAATTAATTGCGTGTTGATTTTAGTAGTCTGCATCAAGAGTTGTCCAACATAAATTCTGGTTTGCAACAATTCATGGATGAGGATGAATATTCTGATAATCAACAGAATTGGTTTGATCCTAAAGATAAATCAATGGACGATTTCTTCTGGAAATGTGAGGAATGGATGAAAGAGGTCATGAAACGCTCTGTGCAGGCTGAAAAGTGTGATAAACAAGTAACACACACAGATAGCAGGTCTACATCATCAAAATCGACCACTAAACGTACAAGTAGACCCGGATCACTATTTGGAAGCGAGTTGTCAGCTTCTTCTTCAGTCAGAATAAAGGCAGAAATGGAGCGTGCATCTTTAAAGGCAAAGGCCGCTGCTTTAAAGGAGAAGTTGGCCATAGAAAAGGAAGAAGCAGATTGGCATGCAGATAAAGGATACAGAGAAGCGGAGCACAAAAGAATAGAAGCCGCAATAAAGGCTAGAAAAGAAATGCATGAAATGCAGACTGCTCTTGCTGAGTCAGATGCAAAAATGGATGTTTTGCAAAAATACGAATACAGACAAGCAGGCACGAGCATCATTGACATTGATGAACAGGTTGGCGAAACAGAGTTAAAAACGACCTTTCAACCACCATCACAGCACGTCTTAATTAATCCCGACGTTAAACCCATTTTTCAGCCAGCAATGCCTCAAAGAGCCTCAACTGCACAAGACATGGAACTCAATAGTGGACCTGGGCTTGATAGTCTATGCAAGGCCATCTCTCAGCAAGTCAACGTCACAGAGTATCTGGTGATGAATCACAACGCCTCATTACTTCCCGATCTCACTATTCCAATATTTAAAGGTGACCCGCTTGAATATAAATCCTTTATCAGATCTATTGAACATGGAGTTGAAGGCCGCACTGGTGACGATCGTGATCGCCTACAATTTTTGCTGCAGTACACAAGTGGACCACCGCACGACTTAGTTAAGAGCTGCATCCACATGGAACCCTCAGCAGGTTATGCTAAAGCAAAACAAATGCTGAAGGAGTTTTTCGGTGACGACTACAAGATAGCAGAAGCTTACATAAAGGAGGCTTTGGATTGGCAGACAATTAAGCCAGAAGATGGCGCCTCGCTACAGTCCTTCGCATTATTCCTCACTGGATGTTCAAACACAATGACAGATATTAGCTACATGGAAGACTTAGATAACACAGCTAACATAAGGGCATTGGCTAACAAGCTTCCATACAGACTCAAAGAAATGTGGAGAAAGTCTGCCTGCGACCTACAAGAAAAAACAAAGAAAAGAGCGAAGTTCAAGGATTTAGTCAACTTCGTCAACAAGCAGGTTAGATATATATTACACCCACTCTAACGGAAACATAAAAGAAACCACCACAGGCATCAAAGACCCAGTCCAACCAAAACCAAAATATGCAGAGACATTCAAACCAAAGAAGGTATTCACAACAGCCGTCTTTCCCTCCGGAAATGAAAACAAAGTCAAGATGGAAAACGACAAACAAGCGACTTTAAAAACACAACATGTCACAGTGGACACAAACAGCAAGCCTTGTGTTTATTGCCAAGGAGAGCAACACAGCCTCACAGTCTGTAGAAAACTCAAGGGCAAGCCACACAAAGAAAAGATTGACTTTTTGAGACGCAAAGGTTTGTGTTTTGCATGTTTGAAACACGGTCACATGAGTAGCAGCTGCAAAGACAAAGTTCAATGTGAAGAGTGCTCTCGACTGCATCCCACACTGCTGCACATGTACAATAAAGACTTGCAGGGAGAAACTGCAACAGAAAGTCGTGGACAACAATCTGTATCAAGTGCGCTTGTACAAATGACTGAAACTGTTGGCATCACTGGGGCCGGTAAGGAAGATTGTGTCCTCTCCATTATTCCAGTGTGTGTCAAGGCACAAAAGGGAACCAAGGCAGTGAGAACGTATGCCTTTTTGGACCCAGGTAGCTCAGCTACTTTCGCTACAGAGTCACTGATAAACCAACTTAACATGAATGGACGCCATGTTAATATCTCGTTGCGTACTATGGGTAATGAATCTGTTGTGAACACATGCATCGTCACTGGACTGGAAATCAGTAGTCTGGATGGCAACCAGTTTATTGAACTTTCAGAGGTGTATTCACAAAAACACATCCCTGTAACCAAAGATAATATCCCCCGCCAAGAGGATGTTAACACTTGGCCTCACCTAAAGGAGGTGAAACTTCCCACTATCAAAGCTGGGGTTGGATTACTTATAGGAGCAAATGTTCCCAAGGCGATGGAGCCACTACAAGTGGTCAACAGCGTGGACGATGGACCATACGCCGTGAGAACAATATTAGGCTGGACAGTAAATGGACCGCTCAGGGGCGGAAGTGGTACAATGGAGACAAGCAGATTGACAGAAGTCTTTGCTAATCGAATCTCAGTAGCTAAGCTAGAAGAGCTCTGGCAACTGCAGTTCAAGCAGGACTTTCCTGATGCCGGACAAGACGAAGATATCGAAATGTCCAAGGACGACCACAAGTTCGTCAACACGGTGTGTCAATCCGCCAAACTTTTGGACGGTCATTACAGTGTGTGTCTTCCTGTGAGAAATAAGTCATTGCGTATGCCAAACAACAGATCAGTTGCAGAGCAACGGGCTTTGAATTTACGAAAAAGATTCTCTAAAGATGCCACGTTTTATGCGGAATACGTTGCATTCATGGATGACATGCTCAAGAAAGGTCACGCTGTAAAGCTCGACAGTACAGAACAGGAGCCAACCGAAGGGCGGACATGGTATCTGCCTCACCACGGAGTCAGGCATCCAGTCAAGCAAAAACTGCGCGTCGTCTTTGACTGTGGAGCAAGCTTTGGAGGGACATCACTGAACCAACAGCTCCTGCAGGGACCGGACCTGACAAGCTCCCTAGTGGGGGTCCTCATGAGGTTCCGACAAGAGATTGTGGCAGTTATGGCTGACGTGGAGGCCATGTTCTACCAGGTCAGGGTCAGCAAGGAAGACACGGATCTCCTCAGGTTTCTCTGGTGGCCTGACGGGAACTACAAGCAGGAACTTCTTGAACACAAGATGTTGGTCCACATCTTTGGCGCAACATCATCGCCAAGTGTGGCAACCTTTGCGCTTCAGAAATGTGCAACAGAGTTTGAGCAAGAATTCTGTCAGGAAGCTGCCAGAACAGTCAAGAAAAATTTCTATGTAGATGACTGTCTTAAGTCAACTACTGATGAAGAGACAGCAATCACCCTTTGCGCCGACCTGAGGAACATGTTGGCAAAAGGTGGATTTCGACTAACAAAATGGTCAAGCAACAGCCGGAAGCTGCTCAACTCACTACCTGAAGAGGAAAAAGCTCAAGGGTTTCAAGATCTGGATTTGGACGAAGATAACTTGCCGATGGAGAGAGCATTAGGAATCCAGTGGTGTGCCGAATCAGATCGGTTCAAGTTCAAGATCAACCTCAAAGATCGACCACACACTAGGAGAGGCCTACTTTCCCTCGTCAGTTCCATCTTCGATCCGTTGGGCTTTCTTGCTCCAGTGGTGCTGCCCGCAAAACGAATCCTGCAAGATTTATGCCGGCAGAAGTACGGCTGGGACGAAGAGCTGCCGGACAACGTCATTAAGAGCTGGAAAAAGTGGATTTCAGGTTTGCAACTGCTTGAGTACTTTGGAGTAGACAGATGCGTCAAGACAAAGCAGTTTGGTGTACCAGTTTTCGCTCAGCTACATCACTTCGCTGACGCGAGTGAAGACGCCTACGGAACAACAAGCTACCTACTGCTGCGCACTGCAGCCGGGGAAGCTCAATCCACCCTGATGATGGCAAAAGCAAGGGTCGCGCCCGTGAAGTCCCCAACCATACCAATAATGGAACTGACTGCAGCCACAGTTGCAATTAAGATGGACAAGCTTCTGAAGAAAGAACTCGAACTGGAACTTCACGACTCCATCTTTTGGACAGATAGCACGGCTGTGTTAAAGTACTTGAACAGTGAAAGCACAAGGTTCAAGACCTTTGTTGCTAATAGAATCTCAGCAATCCTGGAGCATTCTCAGACTTCACAGTGGAGATACGTCAACACCACTCTGAATCCCGCTGATCACGTCTCGAGAGGACAGACTGTTGAAGCATTTCTGAAATGTGAAAGCTGGCTTTCAGGACCAAATTTCTTGCTTTGCTCACAAGATCAGTGGCCCAAGAATCCAGATCCTGGAATGTTGGACGTCAACGACCCAGAGGTCAAAAGAGTAGCTCAAGTACATGTCATTCAGGCTCAAGAGCCCAAAGATACAATGGACTACTGGATGACTCACTACTCATCCTGGACAAAGCTTAAACGTGCTGTTGCCTGGTTCCTGAAACTGAAAGACTTGCTGAAGGAACTGAAAGCAAAGAGAAAAGAACCAAACACTTTAAGTGGAGAAAGCAAAGTGAATCAGTTCAAGAAAACTTTTAAAGGAACACACCTAACCTGTGAAGGTTTGACTGAAGCAGAAAAAGAAATCGTGAAGTACTGTCAAAAGAAAAGTTTCAAAGAAGACTTGGCAACCCTGAAGGAACATCAAAGGGTGAAGAAAAGCAGCTCACTTCATAAGCTGAATCCAGTACTTCAAGACGGACTCATGAGAGTCGGCGGAAGGTTGAGCCGAGCAGCAATGCCGGATGATTCCAAACAGCAAGTCATCTTGCCAAAGGATTCGCACATCACAAGGCTGGTGCTGAGACATACTCATGAGATAACAGCTCACGCCGGAAGGAATCACATGTTAGCTCAACTGCGACAACGATTCTGGATCCCTGGAGCAAATGGAACCATCAGAAGGTTTTTGTCCAAGTGCATCACCTGTAAAAAATTACACAGAACTGCTGGCAAACAACTCATGGCGGACCTACCAAAATGCAGAGTCCTGCCTGATGATCCCCCATTCACGAGAGTCGGTGTCGACTACTTCGGCCCGTTCCTGGTGAAAAGAGGAAGAGGGCAAGGAAAGAGATATGGCGTCATCTTCACGTGTCTCGCCATACGAGCCGTACATCTAGAAGTTGCCTCTTCACTTGACACGGACGCGTGCCTCAACGCAATTAGAAGATTCCTTGCCAGAAGAGGCCAAGTCAAAGAGATGTATTCAGATAATGGCACCAACTTCCGGTCTGCCGACAGTGAATTGAAGAAATCGATCCAAGAGTGGAACACCAGAAAGATCGTAAAACAGTTGCAACAGAAGGGCGTACAATGGCACTTCAATCCTCCTACAGGTTCTCACCACGGAGGAAGCTGGGAGCGGCTGATCCGCTCAGTGAGGAAGATTCTTAACACCACAGTGAAGGAACAACTTTTGGATGAAGAAGGTCTCCATACCTTGCTGTGTGAAGCTGAGGCTGTCATAAACAGCAGGCCCATCACAAAGGCATCTTCAGACCTCAATGATTTAGAGGCTTTAACACCCAACCACCTGTTGTTGCTCAAGGTCAAACCTGAATTACCACCAGGGGTATTCAACAAGGATGACCAGTACGCTAATCGTAGATGGAGACAGGTCCAGTACCTCGCGGACGTGTTCTGGAAACGCTGGTGCAAGGAATACCTCACGCAGCTTCAAGAACGTCAACGATGGTTCACGCCTGGAAGAAACTTCTGCGTCGGTGACGTGGTGCTGATTGTAGATGACACTTCACCCAGAAATTCATGGCCACTTGGAAAAATCGTGGAAACCTTTCCCGACAAGAAAGGCCTGGTTCGTCAGGTGAAAGTCAAGACCAAGACCAATGAGCTTTGTCGTCCAATAACAAAGCTATGTCTTCTTCAAGAATCTGAGGATAATCTATGAACTGTTTCGAAAGATCCGTTTGAACAGGGCGACGAACAAGAATAAGATTTCTTTATATTGTTGTTATGTAACTACAGTAAAAGTAACATAGCATGTAGGCTCCTTTAATTTAAGTTAAATAGTTTGAGTAATTGTCTTCAAGGGCCTTGATTACAATTAGGGGCCGTCTAATGTAGGAGCCTAAATGCAGTTTGTTGATGTTTTGACTTCAATAATTCAGTTCATATTCAAAATGACAGTAATTAATA
>JAOPJH010067109.1:0-12009 GCA_027122575.1 Merluccius polylepis
GGCACACGGTGAGTGAACTCGATAGTAGGCTAAATTGCCGGCGAACCGAGCTACCGTCTCTAGCCTTCTCTCTGAAGCTACCGTCTCTAGCCTTCTCTCTGAAGCTACCGTGTGTAGCACCGTAGACGCTACCGTGTGTTGCATAGCAACCGCCGCACACTTTGCAGGCAGCCAGGAGGGACTACTTTTTTGTATTTGTTTAAAAAAAAAGCTTTTCTGACTTTCTCGCTTTTTCAAAATTGAGCGCGTCTATGACTTTCATTTCGCCATACTTACATAACCGTTTTATAAAACTAATTGATCACTTAAGTCAGTGAAATGTTCTCATTATACCACAGTTAAGGGGCGTTGTCGACCACAGCCTGTCGTGATCTATTGCTTAAATATACCATGTTTTTTTTTTCTATTGGGTTCTTTATTATTGATTGATATTTGATATTATTTGCTAAATTTTAATTTGTATGGGTCTGTTGAATACAGTTGAAAGCATTCCATCACTTCTGACATGCATAATTAGGTATTAAGGAAGATTACAATTTTCTTTAACATGTTGCCTCTTCCAATTGTAGCTTTATGATAATATGTTTAAAGTTAAAACTGGACATACATGTATTCTGGACAACATGTCTAATGTATGACTGCCAGTCATAAGTAAATAATATTTTTTACTCAATCAATACAAATGTTTCAAGGCTTACAGTATATGAAGTGGCTTGTGTTTGAATCAGACTCTAATGCTAATATACTAATGCACATTGTCTTCTCTTGGTTTTTCTAGCTTCCTGTGTGCTCTGCGACTTGGACTAGAGCCTGCTCATAGGAGTGTGCCCTTTAGTGGTACACTAACTCTTCTACAAGTCTTCATTATGCCCATTCAATGTTTTATAAAGTCCACGTTCACATCCTAAGAAATTACAGCAATTAACAAATTCAATGTTGATGTTAAATTCGGTCATAACATTTTGATAAAGACAATATTTACTATGATAAATGCTGTTATGATAAAATGCTGTTGATTTGCTCATCAGAGATTTTTCCAGGATTAACTGGGCGTGGCAGTAAAATTGTATGAGCTGACAGTAATTTAAAATACAATTTCATTACATATAATTTTCACAGGTGTCACTCATAACATTATTATCTTCAATAATTTAGTCTTAATACCCGTGCCCTGGTACATAAAAGGACCAGATCCATAATTGGTGTTATGAGTGACACTTTTTGTTTGTCATATGACCTCGGTTTAATTTGACTATGTATTGAAAATGGTGTCGGACCAGGACAAGTGGGCTAATGTGTATGATTGTTCAGGCTTATGATTACCACAATATGGTCAATTAGGTGTGAGGGCACTCTTTATTATAGATATCCCATCTTAACAACGTCCAATTATAGATAGTCTTTATTTTAATATATGCTTTTATGGCTTGGAAAACATTTGTCACTTATGTGCCATATGTTTTTGATTTGTTCTAAACGATGTGGATATCGTTGTCTTCCAAATAGGTTCGCATCAATCCACCTGAACCAAAAAACTAACATTCAAAAACATTGCAATCATTTGATCATGTAATTGATTCATTAATTGTAATCTCTGTATTTTTATTTTTTTCAGGTTGGCCGATCTCCTGCTGCCCACTCCCCACTCCCATCTCCTCTCCTCCCCCCTCTCCAGCAGTTGTTTGCGAAGCAACCCTGCTTTTCCTGCAGTGGATACAGCCAACACTGCTTTTCCTATACCACAGTGGATACTGTTCTGTCTTCTTAAGTGGATCAATCCAACACTTCTCACACCTTGCAGTGGTTTTATATTGACACTGATTTTCCTGTCAAGCTGCGGATACTGCGAAGCAGGCAGCGCTCTTTCTGTCTGGTGTTTAACACCGTTCTCCTTTCCTAAAGGGCCAACGAGGTCAACACTTTGTTTCCAGCAGTTTCCTGCGTCTCTTCTACCAGTGGATTTCCCACTGTTTTTTCCTATCCCGCAGTGGAAACATTGTTCTTAAAAAGCCTCTCTCTCTCGCAGCGCCATTGCCCTGCCCCATACATCAATAATACCATACTATACTATACTACTATATTACTACTACTATCAATATACTACTATACTATACTACTATATTACTACTACTATCACTATACTACTATACTACTATATTACTACTACTATTACTATACTATATTACTACTATATATATATATATATATATATATATTCCTACTACTATAATATACTACTATTACTACTATATATATATATATATTCCTACTACTATACTATACTACTGTATTACTACTACTATTACTATATACTATACTATACTACTACTACTATATATATATTACTACTACTATACTATACTTTGAATGTTGGAACTAAATTGAACAAATATTAAACCATATGTGTTTTGATTTATTTTTTGACTACTTAATCTGTTTTTGTATACGGGACTTGTGTAAATAAGTGTACAAGTGATACCACTAAAACATTGTATTATTCATCCCTGCCTCAAATATAATTGTACTTCATCTACAGACCAACTCACATTGTTTGACTCAATAAGTGTCTTTGATTCTGAATATATAAAGGAGGTTTAATTTTCAGGTTGCTGTCTTTTAATTTGGGTCATTTGTATTACAAAAACCTTAGTGTTCAGTTATTGTCATTCAAGTACAACAATTTTGCATCGACAGATCTCCTTTGTGTTTAATAACTTTGTTGTGTAAAACATTGAGCACATCAACCATGCCAAGAAAGAACAAGAGGTCGCAAGCTCAAAGCCGCCTGCGCCAGCAGACGTTGAATAAGATTCACTCTGCAACAACTGAACAAGCAGAAGGTGTGGGTCCTCACAGCAGTCAAGTCCAAACGTCTGGGTCACCTCAAGCTCAAAGTGAAACACATGTAGGTCAACATGATGCATCATGTGTATCGCCGGTATCATATGCAGACATTGTTAAGAAAGGAGTTCACAGTGATGATCCATGTGTAGCAGGGCCGTCTCATGCTTCCCAGGTAAACCACAGAGGTCAAAGTGATGTGCCAGAGGTGTCTTACGCAGACGTTGTAAAGAGGGGACATCCAAGCGATGCTTCGTGTGTACCAGGTCCTTCTCGGGCAGACTGTGTAGAACCCGGTTATCAGCCTTCTGTAACATCTGTCTGTGCATCCCGCAGCCAGGCTTCTCATAAATATGGAGAATACAGAAATAAGCAGTGTACCTGTAACTCACTAACATTTCTTGCATTCCTTTATGAGGATGAAAACATCACCAGAGCAGACCTTGACCTTGTTTTAGATAAGGGTAATGTGATGTACAAAGAGGCCAGGAAAAGGTTTCCTAAACGTATCCATTTGACTAGCGATGAGCTCCCTGATGAAGCTCCTGCACGCAGGTACATACCTTGTGTTGACATGACACAGCTTTCCAGATATGGCTCATTTGGAGAACCTCTACCTGGAGTTGTAGATAGCTTTCTGGATATAGAGGCAGGACTAAGCTGCTTGTTATCAGATGTACAGTATGCACTGCTGTTGATGAGCCAGTTATGTATTGCCGTTTTCAGGACCAGGTCAGGCCGATATGGTTTCTTTGATCCACACTCCAGAACAGCCAAAGGTTTGCCCCGACCCCTGGATTCACACACTCCTGGTACTGCGGTCATGCTGTCATTCACGCATCTCAGTCAAATGATTGACAGGCTCATAACGTATCACAAGATATTGGGCACAAAGTCGTCCTGTAACTATGAGTTGAAGCCTGTGGAGTTTTACAATGTGAACACAGCCAACCTTAATGATGCTACCCAAGACGCAGAGAGCCGGCCTACAACTCACACTGCTGCTGTATCGACCGCTCTGTTGGGTGATGATGATTCCCTTCAAAATGAGATGGGAATGAGTGCTCCAAAGACAAACACTGTTGTCACCGATGTCTCCGATAAGATTGGACGTAAGGTAACCACTGATATGGCAACCAAATCAGAACCATCAAGGATGAATTCTGTCACATCACATGATGGTCCTCAAAGTGGGTCAAAGTCAACTGCAGCAAGGACAAACAGTGATGCCATTGATTTCCCCGATAACATATTACAGGGAATGTCCATCACTTCTAGGTCATCTGGCGAACAACAAGAGGTTCATGTCATATGCCCTTATACCCAAACGGAACCATCAAGTGAATTTAATTTGAAATCGGTCCCATCACATGCATCAAACTTATCTGCTCCATTGATAAAAACGGTTGCCAGTGATAATGTCTTGGATGACATCTCCAGGAAACTGTCAAAACTACAAAAACAGCAAAGGATAAAATTTAAGAGGAGACTATTGCTCTCTGAAAATAAATCACAAAGAAAGGAGAATAAAAATAGGAAAGCAAATGAAAAGTATGCTTCCGAGGAAAAATACAGAGCAAAGAAAAAATCATACTCAAAGAGGAATTATTCCAATGAAGAAATTGGACAAAGAAAACGAGACTACGCTACTAACCACTATCAAACCAATTCGGAATTACGACAAAAGAAAAAAAGATATGTAACAACCCAATACAGAGAAAATGTTGACTTCAGGCAGAGGCAGAAACTGCACATGAACAACAGTTACAGAAACAATGCTGAACATAAACAGAAAAGACAACAGTACATTACCAACAGATACAAGGACGATGTAGAATTCAGGCAGAGGCAGAAACTGTACATGAACAACAGTTACAGAAACAATGCTGATTATAAACAGAAAAGACAACAGTACATTACCAACAGATACAAGGACAATGTAGAATTCAAGCAGAGGCAGCGATCTTATATCAATCGGCGTTATGCACATGACCAAGCATTCAGAGTCAGACACAGGCAACTAATGAGACAACGTATGCGAGACAGGTATAAGAACAATCTTGCATTTAGGATAATTCATAACATGAGATGTGCAATGAAAATAAAAAGGAAATACAGATTGCTAAATAGACAAACACTTGAGACTGACAGAGAGGGTGACAACTCTTTGGTCAAAGAAGCCATATCGGTTTTCAGATTGCAAATAAAGGCCGGCCCCACTTATGTGTGTACTGTCTGCCATAAGGCATCATTTCCAAACCAAGTAAAACCCTGCACAAGGTCGAATTATGTCAAAAATCCAGACGTGGTGGCAGCATGCCTGACAGGAAAGTATGTTCATGTCTGTGATGATGACTGCAGAAATGAACAACGCTGCAAGGTGCCCGATGAGAGAAGGAGAGAGTGGATTTGTCATACGTGCCATAGTCATCTTAAAAATGGAGCCCTGCCGACCCTCGCTGTGGCAAACAACTTGGAGCTAGTCGACATTCCACCTGAGCTGTCTGATCTCAACATACTGGAGAGACATCTCATCGCCAAGTGCATAACGTTTGCCAAAATTATTCCTCTTCCAAAAGGGCGACAGAGAGCAATACAGGGTAACGTAGTGTGTGTCCCGTCTGAGGTACAGGAAACAGTCAATGCTCTACCCAGACTGAGAAGTGAGTCTCAAGTCATGAGAGTGAAACTGAAGAGACGATTGTGTTACAGAGGTCATCAGCTGTTCCAGACTGTAAGCTGGTCTAAAGTAGTGCAGGCGCTGCATAAACTCAAACTAATTCACCCACAATATAATGACATAACTATCAGAGATGAGGCTGAGTTATGTGACCCAACACATCCTGAGGATGACGATGATGACGATAACATGGAGAATGACGACTTTGATGCAGATGATTTGATGGAAATTGAAAGGTCTGAGAGTAATGCACTGTGTGAGGCAGAAAACAATCCTGAAAATGAGAACGAAAACAATGACATGCCAGTTTGTGATAGTCGACCACAGGAGCAGAGAGATGATTCTGAACAGGAAGGTGACATGCCTAATGGTGGTCTTGCTCTAGAGTCATGCCTACAGCCACGTGATGTTTCAGAGGAGATATTATGTTTTAGTGAAGGGATCTACTCTGTTGCCCCCGCAGAAAGAAATAGTCCAGTCAGCTTTTTCAGAACGCCAAAGCTGGAGGCCATGGCTTTCCCTGTTCAGTTTCCCACTGGTCAAAACACACTGGATGAAAAGAGACATATTAAATTAACACCCAGTAAGTATTTCAAAACAAGGCTTTTCGGTGTTGATGATCGGTTTGCCAGAGACACAAACTATTTGTTCTTTGCACAGTTTGTCAGTGAAATATACTTGGCAACTTCCAGCATGACAATACAGTTACGCAAAGGAAAACCTTTCACCAGAGACGGACGCACAATAACCTCAGGAATGTTGCAAGACAAACGCGAGGTTGAGAGACTGGTGCGAAATAAGGACGCAGTCAGATTCATGCAGCCGCTGAGAGGTACACCGGCATATTGGGAGAAAACCACAAGGGATCTTTTTGCCATGATCAGACAGTTGGGAACTCCGACATTCTTTTGTACATTTTCGGCAGCAGAAATGCGTTGGCCTGAGGTGATTGAAGCAATTAAAACCCAGCAGGGTGAGGAAGTTAATTTTGAGGAGCTTGACTGGGCCACAAAGTGTGAGATATTGCGAAGCAATCCCGTGACAACAATGCGAATGTTTGATAAACGTGTTGAGGCCTTATACAGAGATTTAATCTTGTCTCCTGCACAGCCCCTTGGCAATGTTGTTGACTTCTTTTACCGAGTGGAGTTTCAGCACAGAGGAAGCCCCCACATACACTGCCTCGTATGGGTAGAAGACGCACCCAAGTTTGAGGAAGATGATGATCAGATTGTGTGTAACTTTGTGTCCAAATACATCACAGCCCAGCTACCTGATCCACGTACACAACCTGAACTGTACAAGAAGGTAACAGAAGTGCAAATCCACAGCAAAAACCACACAAGGACGTGTTTCAAAAGTCTCAGCTCTGGATGCCGTTTTGGATTTCCCAAACCACCCTCCGGAAAGACGATGATAACAAGACCCAGAGACACTGATGATTCACTGGCACTGGAAAAAGCAAAGTCAAAGCTCAGACCACTGAACCTGCTGCTGAATGAACCTCAAACTGCCTCCCTGACTTTAGAACAGCTCCTGGCTCAATGTAATTTAACACTCTGTGAGTATGAGCAATGCTTGCACATGATGACCAAATCCAGCACAGTGGTAATGAAGCGCGATCCAAAGGACTGCTGGGTAAATGGATACAACCCTTATCTACTCGATGCCTGGGACGCTAACATTGACGTGCAGTTTATACTCAATTATTACAGTTTAATACATTACATCTGCACATACATATGCAAAAGTGAGAACTCTGTTAGTGAGTATCTTAAAACACTCATTCAGAACTCAAACAGGGACAACACCAATGAACGTGATGAAATGAGGGAAATCATGCAGGCATATTCCAAAAAGAGAGAGGTCAGTGCTCAGGAGTGTGTGACTCGGGCATGTGGTATTAGCATGAAGAAGTGCTCACGTGGTGTCATATTCATACCAACAGATGACAACCCAGTAAGAATGAGTCGCCCCTTGTCATACCTGGAGAACACAACATCAGAATGTGAAAATGTATGGATGACATCCTTGACCGACAAATACAAGGCCAGACCTGAAACACCAGAGTTTGAGGTGATGTGCTTGGCTGACTTTGCCTCTACTTGCAGAATTGTCTATGGCCAAGAGACAAAAGGTAAACATGTTTTGCCCCTGCTAAACGAGATGGGTTTTGTTCAAAGGAGAATCGGTGATAAACGTGCCATCATTCGATTTTACCGCACATCACAGGAGAAATATCCAGATAAGTTTTACGGCACGTTACTGAAACTGTACCTTCCTCACCGATCAGACCAGGAACTGAAAAGACGGTCTTTACCCACGTATGAGTCATTCTACAATTGTGGTTGGGCTCAACTACCAGGTTCCGACCATCCCGAGAACGTCCAACGCATTGTCAATAGAAACAGAGAGAAATACGAGAAACACTCTGAAGAAATTGAGACTGCAGTCGAGGAGTTTGACCAGAACAAAGGCATTATTGACGAATGGTGTAATCTGGCCCCAGAATCTGAAGCAGTCAGGTTGGAGTGTATTGAAGAACTGGAGGCAAGAGAGCCAGATCATGACAATGTACAAGAGAATGTCCCAGAATACAGTAATCAGGCTAATGCTGTAACAGAAGTCAGAGCCATCAGAGAGCCCCCTACAATAGACTCCACAGTGTTACGCCACATGTACCAGAATCTGAATCAGAAACAAGCATGTGTATTCTATGCCGTCAGAAAGTGGTGTATGAAGCGCGTGTGCGGCCTAAATCCAGAGCAGTTTTTCTTTTACATAAATGGCGGGGCTGGAACAGGAAAGTCACATCTCATAAAATGCATCTACTCGGAGGCATCCAAGATACTGTGCAAAATGCCCGGACGTGCTGAGGAGGCTGACATATCAAACCCCACTGTCCTGTTGACTGCTTTCACTGGAACTGCAGCCTTTAACATATCAGGCACAACACTGCACTCTCTCCTCAAGCTGCCGAGAAGCCTAAAACCTCCATTTCAAGGACTTGGCAACAAATTAGATGAAGTCCGATCAGAACTTTTAAATGCTGAAATCATTGTCATTGATGAAGTGTCCATGGTGTCAAAGCCCCTTTTTGCCTATGTGGATGTGAGACTGAAACAGATCAAAGGTTGCCAGAGACCCTTTGGAGGAATGTCAGTAATAGCTGTTGGAGACTTTTACCAGCTTCCACCAGTGAGACAGTCCAAGCCCCTCTGTGTGTATGACCCATGTGAGATTGATCTATGGCAGGAACACTTTCAGATGATCACTCTGACTGAGATTATGCGTCAGAAGGATGATGTTGCCTTTGCAGACATGTTGAATCGGATCCGTGTGAAAGAAAAGTCAAAGGAATTATCTGAAGCAGACAGAGCTTTGCTGTCACAGACCGTCACTGAAGCACCGCTTTGTCCAACTGATGTCCTGCACATCTTTGCAACAAATAAACAAGTTGATTTCCACAACTCTGCAACATTAGCGCTGCTCCATTCTAACATCACCGCCATTGATGCAGACGACTACAAAAAGGAACCACACACTGGCAGAATGACACGACAAGTAAAACCATATAAAGGTGGCAAAAACGAGTTACCAGATACACTCAGCGTTGCCGAGGGTGCTCGCGTCATGCTCACCAGAAACATAGATGTCTCTCAAGGATTAGTGAATGGAACTTTCTCTACACTAGTCAGGGTAGTAACCTCTGAACAAAATGGTTTGGCACACGTCACTATGCTTGGGCTCAAGATGGATGATGAAACAGCTGGCAGGAATTACCGTAGCAGAGCACCAGGAGGACATGATGACCTAGTGTACATCGAGAGAGTAGAGGATAACCTGAAACAAAAAGGAGTGGTACGCAGACAGTTTCCTATTAGGCTTGCCTTTGCTTGTACAATACATAAGGTTCAAGGTATGACGAGGACATCGGCTGTAGTCTCACTAAAACATATTTTTGAACCTGGCATGGCCTATGTAGCTGTCAGCAGAGTGACCTCTCTCAATGGACTGCACATGCTGGATTTGGATGAGAGCAAAATATATTCCAACCCACAAATCACTGCAGCCCTAGACACCATGAGACAAGTCAGCTTGGACGACACAATGCCTCTTCTTCATATCCACCAAACATTGAACAGACAAAACACTCTAACCATTGTTCACCATAACACTGAAGGATTGCCATCTCATGTCAAGGACATTAAGAGCCACCATGAACTGTGTCTTGCAGACGTACTGTGCCTCACGGAAACGCACCTACGCTGCTCCTTGGTCGCAGAGAGTCTCCTTTTAGAGGGCTACACTATGTTCAAACGTAACAGACAGCTGTCCTACACAAATGTTCCACAGATGGCCGACAGAGGTGGTGGCGGAGTGGCTGTTTATGTGAAAAACCACATTCAAGTGCAGGAAATACAGTATGTATATAATGTAACTGATCTTGAGTTCTTAGCTTTGAAGGTTGAAGCCCCAGTGAGTGCATTGATTGCCAATGTATACAGACCTCCAGACTACAGTGTGAGATCATTCTTGTCGAACCTGGGAAGCCTTTTGGACTCATTGGAGATCATGGATTGTCACCCCATCATTGTCTCTGGCGACTTCAACGAGAATCTCTCCTCTCCCACAAGTAAGCCAATACTCGAGTTGTTTCAGTCCAGGGGATACGCACAACTCATCACTGCTGCAACCACAGAGAAGAACACACTGCTGGACCTCCTTTTCATCTCTCGACCACAGCAATGTCTCCAGTCAGGTGTATTGCAGACCTATTACAGCTATCACAACCCTGTGTACTGTGCTATATCCTCAAACTAAAGACTAAAGGTTAAGGGTGAACACAAGAGAAGAGTTATGGTTAAGTGGGAAAATACGTTTTACTATATATACATTGTAAATATTCAGGAAATACAAAATACAGTTCATAGTGGATTCTGAGCATTTAACAATGCAGTTTAATTTATTAATTTCATATATTTGTGTATTTGCAACATATTTTAATTGCTTCTGTATTCATATACATACTACTACTACTACTACTACTACTACTACTACTACAACAACGACTACTACAACAACGACTACTACTACTACTACTACTACTACTACTACAATGATCTTAATGCAAACCAGTGTCGGGGATCCTCTGTCCAGCCTGGCCGTACCACCTGGCCAGGCTGCCCCTCTGTCAAGAGGGGCAGGGAGGGAGGGAGGAATGGACAGAGGATCCCCCACACCGCTACAGCTGTCCATGGCAGCAAACCAAGCCTACGTCTGACTACAGGACGATGGGCATCAAGCTACACTGCTGCCATGGTCTCTCCTGACTCACCTCACCACCACCTACCAGTAAGTTGCCTTGTTTTTTTATTTCTCATTTGCCAGTTAAGGGTTGACATGTTTCATTTAGCATTACAGTGTCCACAGTAAAGCAGGCAAAAAGGTCCCTCTCGTTTCAGTATTTTGTAGATTAAGATTGTCAATTATCTCACAAAAACATCAACATATTGTTTTTATCTTTCTTTTACAGATATGACAATACAACAATCCCTAAACAGCATCTGTCCTCTGAGCCAACAACATCCAACTCCTCACTTCAATGACAAGATTCCTTCCTGCACAAGGCCCCCTGCTGCTGAGCTACTGGCCAAGCTAATAGGGACTTGATCCTGAGGAGGAACTTAACCCAGGAGCCGTTTCTGCAGCTGCTTCACCTGCTGTATGGACCTATGAACGGATTTTCCAGAGATGTACGCGCAAGGTGGCTTCATCAAGAACACTTGGCTCTGGTATCACTAAATCCTGTTGGAGGGATAAGGGCAGATCGCTGTATACTGTGAGGACAGTTGCTTGGTTAAGCAGAAGCCTCCACTTAGTGGCACACTAAGCAGAAAATGATTCCATTTCCTCAGTGCACATTGCAGCCTTTGTATCTGTTTGGCAACCTGTAATAGGCGAGCATGGAAGGCTGGTTGGCCAATGACGGGTAAGATCCCACCTTAAACATTGGGACAACCTAAGGCAGGCACAGTCATGATTGCTCAGCTTCACTCAAGTCACGAAAATAATGACAAGAGGTTACATGATAATGGTTGCAATGTGTAAATGATGTGCTTTTATGATATGTGCCTTGTTATTAAAGAACAGCAGTATGCTAAACAAAGCTAAAATGGGAACCCCCATAGTGTTGATCAAGTTAAATGGGATGATTACATTCATAGGTAGGAAAATAAGGAGAGACTACAGTGGAGAAATATTGTCTAATGAAGATACAATAAAATACATCTTTGACCAGCTCCATCAGTCTTTTATTTTTCTTAAACCAATAGTAGTAATATGTTGACATGGGAGTCTTCTTTTCTTTCCCATTGTCCATCATGATGACTCTTATGGTAACTCTGTTACATTGATGATGATGATGATGATGATGATGATGATGATGATGATGATGATGATGATGATGATGATGATGATGATGATGA
>JAOPJH010067119.1:0-12006 GCA_027122575.1 Merluccius polylepis
TGTGTGTGTGTGTGTGTGTGTGTGTGTGTGTGTGTGTGTGTGTGTGTGTGTGTGTGTGTGTGTGTGTGTGCACGTGTACTTAAGAAAGAAAGCAAGCAGTCAAAAAATGTCTGATGTTTGAAGTGTGTCTCCCACTCCAACTCACCCTTTTCTTTCTTTCTCTATCCTTCTCCCTGCCTCCTTTTTTTTCTCAGCCACTCTGATATAATCCAAAGGCATCCACTGGAGCAGCTGCAGAGCGAAACTGCTTTCCCTAACGCCCTGCTTTCTTTCTCTCTAAATCTCTTTCTCCATTTTCTTTGCATGCAAGGCTGTCTCAGGAAGCCAGAGAAGGATACAGACAATCAGTCTCTTTCACTGTTCTGAAAAATAGGTGGCTATCCCCTCACATTTCCCCTTTCGCTTGCCGCTTAATGTATTCTTTCAGTGAGATTTACTTTTGCAACTTGTTTGAAACATACGTTTTAAGGTACACAAAGGCTTCCAATAATTTTCATTAATGTAATTTATATTGTGTTATACACAAAGTGTTGTGGTTTCTATTCCATTGTTTACAAAAAACAGCTAATTCGGTGTGCAGCTGTGATGCACAACTCCTATTATATATTATACGAAAGTTTGGGACAAAAGTTTTAGCTGTTCATAGTGTATCAATGTAACTAAGATAATTACTCCATAGTGGTTTCCTGTATAAATGTGTACAGTGAAATGTGACTATTCATGTGGACTCTGTAACCATACTATACACAACATATGCAAACAGATTATTTAAGTGCCCATAACTGTCAAATTAAGGCACATTCCAACATGCAGACCAATACACATCTGAAATGTAACTTTTTGATTGTTTATTCATGTCTCTCACCTCTTTATCCTAACTGGATTACAAATCAATTGTGTAAATAATGGCTTCTACCTTGATATACCTACCTAGTTAAAATCTGTCCCTGTCACTTATCGAGACTTAACCTTTATTTAAACGAAAGTTAGTGTATTATGTCCTTGGTATGACCTTCTTGAGCTACATTGACTTTTATTTATGTTATGGTTGTATGTGTTAATGCACATAATACACAATACATATAATTGCATTATCACATTGTTTTATGTTATGTTTGTAAGGAGCCATTATCAGAAAATGTTAATTATTTTCTTAGAATCTCAAACCTTGTGGAAAGGTTATGGGGCATAGTTAAGTTAATGTAATGTTATCAACTTTTAAAATGAATGACAGTTTTTTCAAAGTAATATATTAATGCTACTTCTTTATCAGAGCACTCCACTTCATTATAAAGTTGCTGTTATAAAGGCAATGTACAATGCACAATTATAATGGGAAAAACGGATACTTTGTATTCTACATAGACATGTTTTTATATATCATGTTTATACATCAGTTAACTAAACCTAACCTTAAAGTATTTGTAAGTAAAGTATTTGCATCCTAAAATACTCACTCTGAAGCACTCTTAATCCACTCAAAGGCAGGACCATCGTTATGGCAGTCTAGGTGAAGTGCATGAAGTATAAACCAGTGAAAACCCTGCCCCCTGCCAGTGGCTCAACAAACAAAAACCAGTACAGGCACCATAATGCAACCCACATACTGAATAACCAAAGTCAAAGAAGGGCAGCATGGGCTAACTACTGTTGGTATTTCCATGGCTCAGACCAGGTACACACCATGCACACAATGTGATTATGGAGAAATCAGTGTTGCTGATAAGTTAAGGAAGTTGAGCAAACTGGCTGCATCGTTCAGTTTGTAGCATGCTACGTCATTCCCAGCATGCTCTGGGGAAAACAGTGTGTAAATAATTTGTAGTGAATGTAAATAGATAGAAGAAGTATTTACTATAAGTAAAATGTAAATAGTTAAGTTAAAGCCGCTCTCTGTTACTAATTGTTATGCATTTTTAATCAGAATTCATCAAGTGTCGTGAGGGGTCCTGAGAGGAAAAATAGAGGTTCTGATAGGTTCCCTGATTGACAGGGAGGCAATTTAATCACATAATAAGCTAATACCAGGACGTTTTTGTCCTCCAATCATATATAATGGGCAGGATGAAAACTGTTCCTACCAATGAGACAGCAAAGCGCATGCACCAATCATGAATGTATAAATCAAACCACTCAACTGGCTGGCCTGGTGTGGCGTATTATTGTATTGTCACTTAGCTATTCTTGTATTCATTGTGTTGTATTTTCGTGGTGGTGTCCGAACCCCATGTGTTTAAAGTATATTTGCCCAGTCGGTAAAAGAGTGTAACCTGCAGCTAACAGACTGACTAGTGGTCCTGAATAGCTCAACTGGTAGAGAATGACATTAACATTGCCAGGGTTAGGGGCTTGATTCCCACTGGGACCACCCATGCTAAAAATGTATGCACGGTATGCACGGTATTGTAAGATGCTTTGGATAAAAGTGTCCACCAATATCAACAATTTTATCGCTAGCCGTGATGCTAATGCTAGCTGCAATGCTAACACTAGATATATAAAAACAAATAAGTTTCTTCTCTTCTTTTTTTATGGACACCTTTTACTGCCAAATTCGACTGGTTTGATTTGTTTGATTACCTTTTAATCAACCTGTGGTGTGAAGGGTGCATGGCTTGGTGTCGGCTGCGGAAAGGGGGCGAGGCGGCTGAATCGCGGGGGCCGACGCAGCTGTGGGTTGAGCGGAGTCATGCGGGTGGCACCAGGTACAGTGGGGAGAGCGCCTACTTCCTCTGCATGTCCTATGGGGGTCTAAATCGCAACCACCTCGACCGGCTGGGGCTGACACCAGAGAGACATTGCTGCAGGTTCCATCCCCTGTGCTTGGCGAACAGGGACCAGCCCCTCACCAACATGCACCAACAGCTGGACACGGGGCGGTGGTTGTGTCCGAGGAAGCGGTCCTGCATCACCTGCTGGCTGGTCCGCTTCTCCGGACGCTTCCTCGGGAGCCTGCCACCGTCCACCTCGGAGTGGGTGATGTGCCACCGTCCTGCTACCGTAGACGCCGCCATTAAACTGGTGGAGGACCACCTCTCTCTCCCCTGGAGGGTCCGGGGAGGATTGGAGGGAGGGCCCAGTCCCAGTCTTTACACAACCTCCATTTCGCGACCACGGTCAAACCCTCCGGGCCCTGCCTGGCCCTTCCAAGAACTGGTCTCCGCCTTGGAGGGAGTCCGCAGGGAGTCCCTCAAGTGCAGTGACAGGCTGCGGCCAATTCAGTCACATGCAGCGGGAGTGCCCACTGATGGAAGTGGGGTAGGTGGTCCGGATCTGTGGTTAGTTCCCACCTGCTGCAGCTCCTGTTATTAGGCACTGATTTGCCGGGCTTTGGTAGATTAGTTTCAGAGGTATGGGATGTGCACTGTGCTCAGTGGTGATGCAAATTATGATAGTTAAGAATAGGTTATATAGAGTGAGTCGTGACACTCAGATGTACGTCAGTGCGTCCTGTTGTGAAAGTCAGCTGGTAAATCCTCCGGCCACCCCAAATGCGCCATTGCGCCCACTACCTTTAATTGAGACCCCCTTTGAGAGAATTGGCATGGATCTCATCGGGCCATTAGACCGTAGCGCATGGGGTTACTGATTTGCACTAGTCATTGTAGATTAGGCAACCTGTTATTCCAAGGCAATGCCACTACTCTCCATCTCAGTGAAGAGCGTTGCGCAAGCACTGTTTCAATGAATCTCCCAAGTTGGAACCCTGAAAGAGATTCAAACTGATCAAGGCACTGCATTTATGTCACGTACACTATGCAAACTTTGGTTGCTAGGGGTAAAATCTATTTGGACCAGCGTGTACCATCCCCAGACAGACGGCCTGGTGGAAAGGTTGAACAAGACCTTAAAGTCCATGCTGCGCAAGTTCGTGCACGAAGATAGTCGGAATTGGGATAAATGGGTCGACCCTCTATTATTTGCAGAACTTTTTTAAACCAAAAGTGTGTTGCCAAAAGATAATCTGATAAAACATTAGACTTTACCATTGTAATAACAGATAATTTACACAATGTAAAGTACTCACAACGGACACGTGAAAGCAAAACCCCACATTGAACAGCACAGTTACGTTCTCTCCATTTCCACAGAGCAGCTTCAGGTTCTACTTCGTGTCTCTACAGCTGGGCGGAGCAGCACGGGAGTAGCTAACATTAGCTAATACACAGAAATCACCATCTGAAATACTAATTATGTGCATCTGATGCAATACAATAGGTATTCTAGAGAAAAAGTTTGCTATTGAGTGATTACCAAGATATTGTGACCATGAATGAAGGATGGATTTCTTGCTCCTCAATCTAACATTGTGCTCCATATCCCATAACACCTTGAGCTCAATCAACCTGATATAGTAACACGGCAAATGGTTAGAACGGGTATTGCAACTCTGTTGCATAAATGAATACAGCTATTTTCCACTTGACTACTATTTACCAAGCGTCCTGTCATTGACTGATTCCAATGTGACAATATGATTTCAACAGAGAGTGACTTTATTTTAATTGCTTTCAATCACTTGGCAGCGGCCAGTGATTAAAAGCAAACAAACTGTTCCAGGGTCCGCTTGTTTTGGTACATACCCAAGTCCGATTGGCAGCTGTTTTGCTGTGCTAAGATTGCTTGCTTCCAAATAAAGCAACCTGGGAGAACTGACCTCCTAATGTGCTCAAAGAGGGCAGCTTGTGTTGAGGGGATATTTTGGTAGTACGGAGTGCAAGTACGAGACGGAGAGAACCTGTCTGGCCTCATTCACCCTGACAGCACTGCAGCTCTTGCTGTACATGAGTACAACACAATGCTCAAGTTGCTGCATGTGGACAGACTAATGAGAAGTAAGGCATGCTCAGC
This sequence comes from Merluccius polylepis, assembly GCA_027122575.1. Lineage (NCBI taxonomy): Eukaryota > Metazoa > Chordata > Actinopteri > Gadiformes > Merlucciidae > Merluccius > Merluccius polylepis. Next base: position 4,852 of record JAOPJH010067119.1, read on the forward strand.
CATGCTGTCTTTTCCCCAATACATTGCATCTATGATGTGGTGTCACAGGCTGATTGCAGTGCATGGAACATTGGTTGAGCCCTTGACCCAAAGTTAAGAGAGACCAGTCTGATCATAAAATGTAATTGCATGAACTACAATATAATGTCCACAGTCCTGACAAATGCGGGGCCCCGTGTCCTTGGAGAGCCAGGTGGAGAATTATACAGGAGTCAGCTACTGAGTGATTATATGGCTGCAGGCCTGAGATATCACATGGCTTGTTTAATATCATTCTCATAATAGGTGGTGAAAATTAGAATTTCATGTCAAGTCAATTGTATTTGTATACCCCTTAATCACAGTTACAGTCTCAAAGGGCTTTACAGGCCATATATTCATAACACCCCCTAACCCTAGCCCCCCCCCCCCCAAAGGGCTAGAGAAACTCCCTTAATTATCAAGGAAGAAACCTTAAGAAGGAACACAGAGTGGAGGATCCCTCCTTTCAGGGATGGTTAGGAGTGCAATGGGTGCCATATTTGACATACATAGTAGAATTACAAGCAAACATTTTAATTACAAGTGGCCAGGCGTCCAGTCATGATCACAGCAACACACTAAAAGAGAGACAGCATTATGGTTAGATGGGCAGGGTGGACCGGGAACAAGTAGGAAACCTCTAATCTAGTACCTATCAGGTCGATTTAGCTGTAATGCGAGCTGTGGGTCACTCCTAGTAGACAAATGAGAGAGTAAAGAGGTAGGTTTTAAGTTTGGATTGGAATTTTCCCTGAATACAGGTGGCAGACTGTTCCACAGCTAGTGCGCTCAATAAGAGAACGCTCTGTGTCCTGCTGATTTCTTTTTAACTTTTGGAATTGATAGAAGGCCAGCTCCTGAAGACTGGAGTGGCTGACAAGGAATAATAGGGAAATAGGGAATTATAAGGTCCTTCTGGTAGGATGCTGCTAATCCATGCAGGATTTTATAGGTAAGTAGTAGCACCTTAAAATCTGACCTGGCATTAATTGGAAGCCAGTGGCGGGAGGAGAGAATAGGAGTAATGTGGTTTAATTTTCTAGATCTACTTAGGAGTCTAGCAGCGACATTCTGCACAAGCTGGAGGCTTTTGTTACGGGAGTTACCAGAGAACAATGCATTACATTAATCTAATCTAGATGTTATAAATGTGTGGATGAGCGTCTCTGCATCCGATATGGTGGTACCATCCAAAAAGATGAAATGAAGAAAATACTTTTTCTGAGAGGAATGGTTGGAGAAATGTCCTTGGTTAGGGAGGTTAAGTCGCAAAGAGGGGAAGGGGTGCCATTGCAACTACTGTAAACAGTGCGGATGTAAGGTCGCAGGTAATACCAAGTTTGTAGCAGAATGCGAGAACATTAAACATGAATCCCTTGTGAAGCACAAGCACAGTAACAAGCATTGCATGAAGTGGCTGCCTTTCAAGGGCAAGATGCGGATAATATTCTGTACGTAAATGATACGAAGTGCGCTTAGATGATTGGTGTTATCGCTGACGATTCGAGCGGGGCTACTTCGGAGATGGTGTCAAGTTCAAAATAATGCATTTATGATTGACGGCAACACTGACGTGGTCGTGACAGAGTGTGAAATAATTTATGCCTGCATTCTGCAAGATGGACAACCCCAAAATGTGCTGGTTGGTCATGTTGAAGTGGAGCATGCCCAGGCAGAAGGTAAGCAAGATGTTCACTTATAGTTCAAAACGCTACATGATTGCTGGAAGTATTTTGATTTCATTCATATCATTCGTCAGTGTTTGTAAAATCAGCATGGCTAGATTTTTTTGTTTGTATGAAGTATGATGTTTTATTTAGCTGCTGCCTTAATAAAAATTCCTTATTCTAGGAATCTATGCTGCAAATCTGCCTTTGCAAGACTGGGGGGTCAGTGCCTGGACTAGCTACAGAAGACAGCCTGACTGCTGATGGTGCAGCAGTGAACCTTAGCAGAAGGGAAGGAGTCATTGTGTACCTCCAAAAGCAGGCAGGAGACCATGTCTTACCCTTCCATTTTATCCCTCGACGGTGAGTGGCTTCAGTCCAATGACAATAATGAATGAACTATAGTAATTAATACATACATACATAAATAACTTGTTTATAATAACCTGTTGCCTGTCCAGAAGGAGACGGACACTATGGTTTCAGCAGTCTATGTAGTTTTAATTTCCAATATAATCTGAGTATTTTGGTTTGCTGACTGCAAACTAATGAGACAACATAGTGAGTTATGCACCAGAGAGATGCATAACGGAGAGTCCCCCAATACATTCATGGGAGTCTCTGGTGCATAACTCGCTGTGTTGTCTGATTAGTTGTTTTTAAAAATCAAATTACACAGATTGTATTGGAAAAAGCAGCTAAGCAGAGGATGCACATAATTGCGAGTCCACTCTAGTTATTCTTCCATACATATGCCCCCCGCCCTCCCATCATAACTTTTAATTTGCCTGATTAGGTCTGATTGCAGCCCTAAGAGTGGCAGTGGCCTCTCTATTTGCCGTTGTGGGAGCTGCCGATGGTACGTAAAACCAGGAATTCAACATGAGTTCGCCAGTGGTCACTGGATGACGATTATCTAATCACATGGCTGAACATGTGTTGCCACGCAAATTTGCATAAATGGAACTGTAATTCAACCTTTGCCCGCCCCTTTCTTCATGCCGGTGGGGCCATACTGTTAAGTGGTCAACACACGATGGGTGTTCACTGTCGGCATTGCCAGTGCTACCAATGTAGTCCTATAGAGTTGAGCGTTGATGCCCAACCTAACGTCGACACTACCCTGGGCGTAATGCACCGCTCAGATTCTCCACTTTGACGCTACACTCAAAGTTCAAACGGGTGGCGCTGACCTCTCGAAGTGCGTCTGATCAGATTACAGCTTTGTTTTGACATTCTAAATCTAAACGCCAACGGTTTTCTTCCTTTCTTAACCTGAATGCATGTTTCCATGGTTTTATGATTAAAAAACATTGAACTCCTGTCTATTGGCTGGCTATATTCCTACCGCCAACCTAGGGTCCAGCGCTTTGCTGGACACTCATCTTGTGTTGACTGCTTTCAAGGCAGACCAGTGTGTAATTGTGTGAGACATCATGCAGAGCTGATGATCGGGCAGGGATGATGGGACAGGTGCTTTTGTTTCAGTGTGTTTCAGTGGCTCTGACTCAGGCAAAAGGAAAGAATGGAAAGTTGTTTTTCAATATAGCCCAAAGCCCAATAGCTTTGGCTTTGTCAGGTCGACATCTTTAAATTCAGGATTTTTTCCCCTCATGGAAACAGGTTAAAAAAAAAAATAGGCTGTGTATTATATATGCTTTGGGTCAAAACACTGTTCAGATGTAAATCTTCATGTAGTCATGTTTATCAATGTAATTCTCTAATTTCTTAGTGCTTGCATCAGTTAAGGGACCAGGTAAACATTCAATGGATCACTTTTAGAACAGACATTCTTGTTGACCACAGCTGCGGTCTAAACGGCAAGCATGTGGCCAGCCTATGGTAGCTATGCAGTGGCAGCTACCATATGGTTACATTAAATTAAACATTTTTCTTGTACCCCTCTGTCTCATGAGCCTTTCTCACGCTAGCCCAAGCACTTCCCTGACCCTGTTTCATACACATGATCAACTTGAAGCGTGTTGTGTCGTGAAGCGTGGTCATTCTGAGACAGGCCTCACCAGGAGGGCCCTCTGTTTAAAGAGAGATGACCTCCTTATTCCCTCATTAGTAACACACACACACAGCTGTATGTATCAGTGCGTTTGGGTGTATTGGAGAGGGTTGGAGGTAGGGGCCTTCCCCAGACGCACAGTAATTGTTTCTGAGTGTGTTCTGGTGCTCCCTTTGTCAAGTTGCATGATTGTCCAGAAAACTGTTGTATCTGCACACATATACATGAGAGCCACAGCAACATTTGTATCAAGTAGCAACCATTCAAAAACTGTTCTATGCATTTCTTGCCTCATATGCAAAATCTCCATTGTATTGCATGCACAGAATGAAGACTATCCCCACAGTATTTTGAAAGACGACTTATCCAGGTCTGTTATTAAGAATATTGGGCTTCTTTCGAACAGTTGCAATGTTAACTGTTGTAATGTTGACTTTGTGAAGAAAAATAAAGTACGTAGTAGAACCATATGATTTCAACAAGGAAAGCTGCAAAAGCATCCAAACATAAATCAATGATATACTTTAATAGTAATAGCTTTCACATGCACACAGACAGGGATTTTCCTGGCTGGGAAAGAGGCAAGGGCGGTAGTTGAAGACATTTTCATGTGCCGATTTTCAAACGTGATTGAACAAAAAGGCAATAGTTATACTGTAATTATAATGTTTATGGACCAGGACCAAAATGCAGACACGAATTTAAGAGGTGAGTAAAACATGTCTTTAATAAAGGTAATGCAAAAACAACAGGCACGGTAAAAAATAAAAGAACGGGAAGACAATAAAAACTGAAAACTAAATCAGCAAACTGAAAATAAAGACTTGAAAACTAGATTCTACAGGTAAGACAACAGGATGAAGACGACAGACAATCTGACAAAGAACACATGGAAAGGGCCAACTTAAATAGACAAGGGAAAAAACAAGCGAGCACAATGAACTATAACATAGGTTGAAACAATTCAGGGAAACAAGACTACAAGAAGAGGAGAAAGGAGGACATCTACAGGACAAAACATGAAATACATCAAACTGTTACAGACCCCCCCCTTCCCCCCTAGGAACATCTCTCTGCGTTCCACCTGGCTGGTCCAAATGCAGTTGGGGGAAGTCAGTGAGGAGGGCAGGGTCCAGAATATCCCTGACTGGAACCCAGCACCTCTCTACATGTCCATAGCCCTCCCAGTCCTGTGAAGAATTGGTGGAAAGAAACTAAGGTGGAAGGGTCAGGGGACTGAGGCAAATGAGCTTGACTCTGGAGATATGGAATTTGGTATGGATATGGAGGGTTCGAGGTAACTGAAGCCGGACAGCAGAAGGGTAGAGGCAGAACTGGGAAGAGTGTTGTGTGCGTTTTCCACCCAGACCAACTGCGGGCTCCAGGTGAAGGGATGGATGGAGACGAGGCAACATAGGGCAGTCTCCAGGTCCTTGTTAGTGCACTCCGACTGGCCGTTGGTCTGGGGGTGGAATCCTGATGACAGGCAGACTGAGGCTCCTGGCAACTTGCAGAATGCCATCCAGAACTACAGAGATTCGGGGGGCACAATCTGACACGTTTGAAGGGAGTCCATGGAATCGAAACACATTGTCCATCATGAGCTGTGCTGTCTCCTTGGAACTTAGGGAGTGGAATGAAGTGGGCCATCTTCGAGAAGCGGTCAACCACTGTCAAAATGGCGGTGTAACCGTCCGAAGGAGGTAGACTAATGATAAAGTCAAGGGAGATATGGGACCAAGGGCAATGTGGGACTGGCAATGGTTGCAGAAGATTGGATGGTGTTTGGCGGGGAGACTTATTTTGGGCGCAGACAGGACAGGCAGAGACAAAGGACTTGGGTGTCGACTACCAGGGAAGGCCATCAGAAATGCTGAAACAGGAAGGACAGGGTGTGTTTTACTCCAGGTTGACAGGACAGCCTTGATTAATGAACACACTTGAGAGTACACTGAGTCTGGCACAAACAGGCAGTTGCTGTTGGGCCTCACAAATGGTCCTCTCGATCCCCCAGGTGACTGCAGCAATCAGGCGGGAGGTAGGCAGAATGGGCTCATCATGGCAGGGTTTGCCGGCATCGCCAAACTGATGGGAGAGAGCATTAGGTTTATCATTCTTGGAGCTAGGGCGATATGACAATGTCAAATCAAATCTATTCTAGAAAAGAGCCCACCTGGCCTGCCAGGAGTTCAGGCATTTGGCCATCTGGATATACCAGGGTTTACGTTGTACACATTTTCCAGTGGCGGCCCTTCCGCTGTAGGCTCGCCTCTGTAGTCCTGCAAAATGATTGCTGCCGCTGCTTCAGAATTTTATGAAATGTCAAGAAGTCACAGTTACGCGACTGCAGAGCTGTCCGCTCCACTGAACTCAAATGGGATGAGCCACTGGAACAGAGACAGGCAGGGCTCTCTACAGTACAACCATTCAGATGGTTGCAATCTGCAACCTCACCACTAGATGCCACTAAATCAGTGTGTATCACTGCACCTTTAAACCAATTTATGTGGGGTTGAAGTAGGCTGGGTATACCCATGCTGCCTTGCGCGCTCGAAATTTCGATCTGCCAGACAGTCTGGTGGCTATGACCGGTTCCTCTCGCAAGAATTTGCGAGACTACATCTCATTTGTGATTTAGTCTGGTGTTAGCCAGGCTAATCCATTCCCTTGAATTTGACCACAAAACTTTTAAACCATGCCTTCATTAGAAGTAGGGATGTTCGCGATTAGTCGACTAGTCGTTGCTGCACTTGCTAGTCAGCACCAGAAATACCAGTCGGTGACACTTTTTTTTTTTCTCTCTGAGAAAGGCATTTCTGCTGAGATATAAATTGCGGAAACACGCCATGCAATATTGATAGAAATACGCACATAAGAATTAGACCATGCTTTTAGTAATATAATTAACTAATGTTAACATGTTGTTTCCCAAAATATTCTATCGTCAATCTAATAATTTCATTCACTTCTCAACAGCGCTCTTCTCCACAGTCAGTAACTGTGATCAGGTCAGGTGCACTGCCATTTGTGATCAGTTGGTCTTTTCATTACTTTATTTAATGACTTGTTTTAATCAGGCCTGGAAATAGAATAATAACCATGAATGTGAGCTTGCGCTCACACTGAAGGACAAGGCGCTCAGCTTGCCCTGTTGTAGCCACTCTGGAGGTACATTGTTTAAAATGTCTATCAACTCCGCCTGATTATATTAACTTTTGTCTTGACTCTCTTTACTGAGTTTGAGCGAACAGTGACTCACTTTGCCCACAGTAATCGATAAGCAGATCGATAGAATCAATGAGAAGAAAAGAACCACGATCATTATCATGTCCCTTCACAGATTTTTTTTCGGATGATGAATTAGATCACAGCTAGGCAACTGCGGGGGGGCGGGGGGCGGGGGGGGGGGGGGGGGGGGGGGGGGGGGGGGGGGGGGGGGGGGGGGGGGGGGGG
>JAOPJH010067127.1:0-12000 GCA_027122575.1 Merluccius polylepis
CCCCCCCCCCCCCCCCCCCCCCCCCCCCCCCCCCCCCCCCCCCCCCCCCCCCCCCCCCCCCCCCCCCCCCCGGCAAACACCATCTTACAGTAGCCAATCACTGGCTTAGGGTCCGCAGTTGGGGTCCCGGTCAGCAAATACACTGACCCGTAATTGGTTTAAGAGGTAGTGGAGAGCTGTAATTGATCTATCTGGAAGAGGAGCAAGGCGGCCATTATCAGAAATAGCCAGGCTTATAGTGCTATATGTGGCGCCCTGGCCCAGGTGTAATAAGAGCCATTCGTTACCTCTGGTTCCAAGCAGGTGACAGTGCGGCAGAAGGGCCCCTCGCTATCCGGTGCCGTCCATTATATATGGTAATACATCACAGTGACATGGCTAATTATTGCCCCCTCCCGTTTCAGGGAGGGGTCGGGGGAGACCACTCCACGCATGATAAGGATATGTAGGAAGACTAAAAGGGTAGTTAAGAGCCGCAGATGGCTCTTGGCGTGTTGTTCCAGTAGGCGGTATGTTCGAGACCTATAATAGGCTTAGCAGGTTCCCAGCAGAGCCTTATTAATGCATCGTTTCAGAGGTGTGGAAAAATACAGTTGAACGTTACCTCATCCGAGTGTCAACATGCATTGCGTAACGCCTGGCAGAGCAGTCCAAACAAAAGAAGTTATTGATGTGATTAGATAAACGAAGCTGATATGTTGGAACCTGGCACTCTGTAGCAGCATGGCAATGTGCGCTCCTTGTGTCATCTGGTACGATGCCAGAGGACCAGATCGCTGGCCAGCTCTGAAACCTTGCCCTATATCATAGGTAATCCTTATTCATGGCAGTGGTGGCCTAAAGGTTAGAGAAGCGAGTATGTGACCGGAAGGTCGCCAGTTCAATCCCTGGACCGGCAGGATAATTCTGGGTGGGGAAAGTTAAAAAAAAATAGCATTTGCCCCTCCCTCATTACCACCACTGAGGTGCCCTTGAGCAAGGCCCTTAACCCCTTAAGCTCCAGTGGAGCCGCTCAGTGGCCAGTAAGTAAGACTGTGGTTGTACTGGGCAGCTTTCCAAGTGTGAATGTGTAACTGTGGAAATGTGATCAGGGCGTTCCTGCCAAAGAGAGGCTTCCTCTCCGTGAAACTTCCCTGAATAAATAAAGTTGAAAAAAAGGGGTTTTAATATAAAAGAGCAACCATGACGTTACAAATTACACAGAGTATGGCAACATAAGCTAACTGTTTACTGTTTAGTCGACCAGAACTAAACATTGTGGGCCTTTCACGGGCGTCAATATTTAACACAAGGGGACGGGATGACAGATTGTTTGTTTTAAATCTACAGATGTATTATTAAGTATTGTTTGTTCAACGGGCGAGGAGGTTATGCTCAAGCAGCACCCTGAGTGCTTGAAATTCTGACCAGTAATTACAAGATGTCCCTTGTGCAAACATATCCTCAGTTGACTCAGGCTGAACACACCACTACTTCCTCCACCACCACCATCATCACCCCCATCATCACCCCCATCATCACCAGCTCCACAGAGTACAAGATTTGATAAGATCGGACTTTATTAATCCCGAAGGAAATCTTGTGCCAGAGATTGCTCAAAAAAGTACACCGTAAGAATAAAAACAATAGACTAGTACATATAAAATGTATAAAGAGTAAATGCTAACACCGGTGCCTAATAGAATAACAATAACAGTTTGTCAAATAAGTTAACTAAAAAAATAGACAAGATTACAGCGCCAAGTTCGCCACTCGGCCAGTACTTCACAGTTTAAATCTTTAATCAGTGGAGCGGAGCCGGGCGGCCGGTGAAATGGACTCGCTCTGCGGAGATAGCCCTAAGATTTTAGATTACAGCGTGTTTTTCCGCTGAAGAATTGCTAATTCAGCAGTAAGTAGCGGCGCTGGTCAAAGCGCCGGCTGGAGGGAAGTTTATGCATTTTTTACCGTTCAGGAGTTGCTCGACTTCGCCGAGATAAAACTCCAAACAACTAAACCGGGCAGCTTAGATCTGGCAGACAGACTGGTAGCGGGGCAGACGGAGAGTGAAGCATCAGATTTCTTTAGCTTTTATGTGCGTTAGCCCCTTTTTACTGCACTGCTCTGATGTAAGGCCATTTTTCTTAAAGGTACTCTAACGTAAAGGTCACATTTTTGTTTGGTATTATTTTTTAATTGTTGGCGGTTGATCCGTTCGGCAGGCACCCATGATGTGCACACATTTAGACAGTTTTAAGTGCATTGCGTTCGAGGTGTGTTAATTGGGGAGTTGCGGAGACGTTTGAAGGTCAAGCCGAATCAAAATGGCGGAAATGGTGCAACCAAGAGCAGACCTTAAATCAGCGCTCCTTCCCCCCCCCGCTCTCACGGCTCCACTCCCATTGCTTCCTCATCTCCACCCTCTCGCATGCAACCGCTGATTCACCACAAGTCTTTTCGCTTCCCTGGCTTCTCGAGACATTTCTTTTGTTTTAATATCATTTAGGTTTTATTTAACCATGAAATTCGGGACGGATTAAAACAAGATGACTGAACAAGAGGATTTTTTTCTCTCACCTGGGAGTCGGGACGTGATTCGTTTGTGTGTTTCCTTTTGAGTGTTTCCTTCCCTTATCCCTTCCCAGCTATGGCTATGTCCCCAGAAATGCCTGTTGCATGTGAGAAGGTAATTGTTTAAATCAGGCTGCCGTCAGTGATGTCATACTTCTATTTGAAACTTTGGAGGACATTTGGTTATTTTTCTACCCACCCATGAGCCAATGTTAGCCAGAGGGGCTCGGAGAGACGGCTCAGACCGACTATTCCGCCATTGTTTGCATTTAGACCATTTTCATGTGTTTGCGGGCATTATTACTGAACAGAAAAATGTCAGACCCATTTCTTTCTTTACCTTTGGTAAAATAAAACTGACTAATGAACACAAACACAGTCTCTAGTTGCTTGGATACTTACTTTCGTTCCACAAGCACGACCCTTTGAATATCTGATTATTCACATGAACCCATGTGTACACAATACCATGTGTATACAAGACACACTTTTTTCTTTGTTTCACAAAAAAAACTATGAATTGTTTCTACTGTTCCATTCAGACTTGAGCATCGTGTCTTGAGTTTTGGCGATAAACAATAATGTGTCTAATCACCGCCTGCCCACAGGTTCGTACCTCTACCCCAGCTTCCAGGGCCTCATGTCGGACAACGACACCGTGCGCCTGGGCCTGGACTTCCAGAGGATGCTGAGGATCAACCACATGCTCTACATCGCTGCCAGGTCTGCCCTCCACTCCTTCCCCACCTCCACTTATCCATAGGACTGGCGCTGGAGCAATGCATCCGCTGTTGATTTACCAGAGAGAGCGAGAGAGACATGTTTGTCTCTACAAGCTCAACCCAAATGAATTAGTCACGTTGTTGAAAGTTAATCTTTAATTGTGAAAAGTTGGAGGTTTCAATCCCCAATACGTATCCTCCTATTAAGATTTCTACATTTTGAGAGTCGTTTGAAGAAGAGTAGTGTTTGTACGATTTCCTTGCCAGTCACCTCATGGTGTTGCAGCTGGTTTTGTTTACCCGCTCCCTGCAGTCGCCATTTAAATGCTGGCAGGAGCTCCACACATTCCTACAGCACACCTCTCATCCTAATTGCATCAAGCTATTTTCTAAGGTCAGAGGTTAATTGCCTCAAAAAAAAAAAAAAAAAGTACGGGGACCAACCAGCTCCGATCACTTTGTTTGGGCAAAATACATTTTGCTGCAAGGTTGGCCCTGACCCAAACGTCAACAACACTTTCTCTGCCAAGTGCTGCATACAATTAGCTATGGACTTCATATTTTCCCCCAACTGGGTGTGACAAAGTGCTTGGCTCACTCCACAACATGATTCATATTGGTACCTTATGTCATTGTATAGGAAGCGTGCGTTGTTCTTTATCCTGTCATAATTGGAATAACTCTCCAAAACTCTTCATTTGAGTGAAGAGTGAGTCAGGTATTAGTGGGGATGTGCGGCAGTGTGTGGGAGAACATGTGGGGGGTGTTCATGTATAGGGAGAGATGCAGGGATGTGAGTGTGTGTTTCTTTGCTTCCAGGGACCATGTGTTTGCCATAAATCTGCCCGCCTCTTCTGAGCAGATCGTCCCTCTGCAGGTAAGTGCCCACACCTGCTCGCTTAGTATTCACCCGGGTGGTTTCATCTCATCCTGGTCCTGTAACCGCTAGTTTGTTGAAGTTTGGTTTGTTGATAATATTACTTTTTTTTTCAGTTTGGCTCGATAGTCCGTATAATTTATACAAGCACCAGAATGCTTTGTTTTTACTAAAAATTATATATATATATATTATTTAATATTTGTGCATGCCATCTGTTCTCCGAAACACAATCCCAGCATACTCATTCGACTAACCAAACACTTGTTCCTACATGTTAGATTAAGGACTTTAATTTCATCCACTCGGCTGTTTTTTCACCCGCTACAATGGCGACAAATCGGTAGGAATGAATTCTGATATATTAGCCAGAATTCATTCTAATTATTTCCCCGCTTCCTTCCTTCCTGCGTTGAGTTTCAAAGGGGATTGCGATCTTACGCATAATAAAACCTAGTTGTCTTTGTCTGACGCATTTATCAAGATATATCTCTCCATGAGGTGGAAGAATATTCTTGGCAATGCAAGTTATAATGCAAGTCACATTACTTCAAAGATAATTTTCTCCCCTGCAATATTTATCTGCTTCACCACTCCATTCATTTATTTTACCGAAAATATAGGGAGAAACGTTGATATCTCATTATTATTCCCCCCCCCCCCCCTCCGCTGTTTGCCTGCCTTTTTTATTCAGGCATTAAGCAATCTCTCTCCAGACATATAACCAATACGCCCAGCCCAGTGCTCTCCTCGCTTTCTGAAGTGCCGCGCCTCGCGCTGCTGTCTGAATCTAATTTGTCAAACACGATTGCACTTAAATAAGAGGCCTGCGAGGCGCCGGGGATTTTTTTGTTTGCTTGCGTTTAGAATTAGCCTTGAACATGGCCATCCACTCCCTGCAGGCCGCCGCCGCCGCCGCCCGCCGCCGCGGCGGCTTGCATGTCGAGGAGTTCCCCGCTATCGATCCGACTCTTTGACTTGTTGACTCCCCCGGCGATGGAGGAGGAGGACGGTGCTGTGCCGCCGCCGTCCTCTCCTCTCCTGGCTTGTTTATGAGAAGATAGATATTTAATGTGTGTGTCCCACATGCAAAGCGCCTCGGGTCCTGATGAAAGGGGCTGTATCAAATGTATTATTATTATTATTTTTATTATGAGTGCCCCGCCAGCGGAAAATGAATGGAAGACGATTTGAAAGACACATGTGCCAGCGTTGCACACTGACTCATCCTCCCCCTTCCTTCCTTCCTTCCTTCCTTCCTTCCTTCCTTCCTTCCTTCCTCCCCCACTCGCGGCCCCACTCTGCTCTCTGCCTGAGCGGGGGCTGCTAGCGCGTGACCGAGCGTCACGGGGGCGCCACCGCGTCCTCTACATCACCCCGCGCCCGACGTCCTCCCTCGCCTCGGATCGCCGTCTCAACACGGCCGCCCGTCATTTTTGCGGCCAACGGTCGCAACGCTCCTGCCGGGTGGGCATGAGTAGCTATTAGTAAGCCAGGTGGAGCGGAGGGAAGGGGGGGGAGTGTTGCAGTAGTGCTGACTCTCATCAAAAAGATGCTTTCTTGTCATCTTTTAAGAGTCTGCAGCTCCTGAGTGGCAATCCTATCCCGTCTCCATGACTACGGATGTATCTACGGATCGAATGAACCGATGATCCCAATTCTGCCGGCGTCTGAAAAAAATTTGATTTGAAGAAATATCCCGTCTGCGTATTTTAACCTTAATCTGGATAACCAAAAAAACACAACTAAATGAACATATGTTTTCGACAGGTGTAAATGTACTGTGCAGAATCAAAATGTAATCCGGTGACAGCCAGACCGTGTGGAGAGGAGGGGAGTGTGGCTCACATTGAGACCGGATCCTAGTGAGGTGTGAATTCTAGCCACGCAACGCCCCCCCCTCCCCCTTCCCTGGGGAGAGGGTGTGTATCCTCCCGTGGATGAGAGCAGCAGCCGCAGCGAGAGCATCAAGCTCTTCAGCTTCAGTTTACTTGAGTGAACAATCTCCGCAACCCCTCCCCAGTAGTGCGTACCGGGGGCTCATTGCCATGCGCGGTTCGTCGAAACTTTTTTAACAAACATACAAAGGGATACGCTCCTCTCTCCTCCCGCAAGTCATCTGCATTCTCTCGCCTCGCCCCCGACGGTGAATGATTCAAAGAATTAGCAGAGACAATTTCCTCCAGAAAACAAAAAACGGTTGCCTCTGTTGCCTCGCGCTCATTAACGAGTCAACAGAGGATCCTGTGTTGCTCGAAAATGAAATCTGCTCACAAGCTGGACGGACCGGCAGCAGTAAAACATTTAGGAAGGTTTTGAATGTGTAGATGTGTCTCTCTATCGGTATTGGGAGCCAGAAGGGTTTGGGTTTGAACAGTATTTTTTGCTCCGCTGGATACATTTTGTGGATCGGACCATTATTATAATATACAGCCCTTTTTCCGAGCTTCAGGCCAAGTCCGCTGCCCTGAGAGGTCCAGAAAGTTGGCGCATTTACATTTCATGGATATTTCTGTAGATTTCGAGGGCACAATTTGCCTGAGTTCATGTTGATTTCCAGCCCTGCTCTGTGTGAAATCAATAGACTTGAGAACCTACGGGTGCCGGTTCCAGTCCACAAAATATTATGGGCCGGCTGTAATGCTGTGGACTCGGATGTTACATTAACGATCCGATATGTACATATTCTCTCGTTTTATTCCCGCTGTAACCCGAGTTGTCAAGTAGCCAGTTTCTGATGGGCTGTCGCCAAGCAAGAGGAGTTTAGCTAAGTGTAGCTTAGCGTGGCCCATAATGTAGCGTCGTCTTGCTTAGCGTAGCTCATAGCGTAGTAGTCTGGCTTAGCGTAGCTCATAGCGTAGTCTGGCTTAGCGTAGCTCATAGCGTAGTCTAGCTTAGTGTAGCTCATAGCGTAGTCTAGTTTAGCGTAGCTCATAGCGTAGTCTGTCTTAGCGTAGCTCATAGCGTAGTCTCGCTTAGCGTAGCTCATAGCGTAGTCTAGCTTAGTGTAGCTCATAGCGTAGTCTAGTTTAGCGTAGCTCATAGCATAGTCTGTCTTAGCGTAGCTCATAGCGTAGTCTAGCTTAGTATAGCTCATAGCGTAGTCTAGTTTAGCATAGCTCATAGCGTAGTCTGTCTTAGCGTAGCTCATAGCATAGTCTAGCTTAGCGTAGCTTATAAATGAGCAGCGGCGTCGAGGATAAACTCCAGTTGGAAGTCGGGTGACTCCTAAAGTGGAGCCGGAGCAAATGTTAGAGCAACTTCATCTTTCAGTTAAAGGTCGCATGTTTAAACAGGAGACCTCATCTAGTGTTAGGGTTGGGCGATTTTACCGATAGTGCGGTTAAAACGGTTGTCATATCAATACCGTCTCAAAATATGTCTCTGATTAGCGCTCAAATTTCTTTCTTACTCCACCACCTTTTGCTGTTTTGCTATCGGTGCTTTTAGGAACCTTGCTGTATGTTTTTATTTACTCGCATCTTTGCATGTTCTTTGTATGCGTATGTGATGTATGTCATGGTTAAAAAAGTACAATTATGTCTTAAACTATATCGGCGTACATGGAGAAAATATACGGAGAAAAAACTTGAAATGCGATGCTAGCGGCTCTTCTTCCCGTTTGAGGCAACCGATAGCCAGATATAATGCTGATTTAATAATTACTTTTGGCTTATGAGCGTACCGTGGCCTGCTAACACAAAGTTATGAATTGCGAGCCTTTGAAGGTCAGAATTCATCACTTGTCTATTACTGCCTAGTAGCCTTATAGTGGATTTGTAATGGGGTTTTTTATGTATGAAACAATAATGGGGGGGGAAAAAAGTGATTTGCAGACGATTGCTTCCACCCGGTGGCAGAAAAGAGAGGAGCAGCTCACGGCACGTTGGAAACAGACATTATAAGATGCGCTCTTACAAGTTGCCTTTTTTTGGAACGGTTTAACCGTAAACCCCAATGTTTTGGGGAGAGGTTTTAAAAATGAATATATCGCCCAACCCTAGCCGTGTTTGATGCTGACGGTGGAGAGCGCAGCGCGTCGGCGGAGTCTGGTGAGGATAATGGGATGTAATTAAGTTGACGTACATCACCAGGCTGGCCGCTTGTATGAAAGCATCTATCTCAAGGTTGTCTAACCCCTCGTGCTCGGCGGTTGTTTTTGCTCTAAAAGACCCTGTTGGTTTGTTGTTTTTCCTTTGTTGACAAGCGGTAATATCTTCATGTTCTTCCACCCCTGCTGGCGGCGCGCTGCTCAGGCCACCTCAGAAATCACTGACGGTGTGATCTGTCTCTCGTCTTTCCCTTGGACGGTATATTGAAGTTAATGAGAGTTGCAGCACAGCTGTCTGGTAATGGGAGTTGAGCGCTGGAGAACAGCGAGCACCGGGTGGTCCCGGGAACCCGGCCCGTCTCCGCTGACAGCTGGGTGTCTGTTCACTTTTCAGAAGCTCACTTGGAAGACCAAGGATGTGGAGAAATGCACTGTGCGAGGAAAGAACAGCGTGAGTTGCAGCTGCCGCACACACACACACACACACACGCACACACATGCACGCACGCACATACACACACACACACCCACACACATGCACGCACGCACATACACATACACACACACACACTCACACACACGCACAGAGACACACTTAAACAGATGCACACACACACAAATTACGATACCCTCTCAAAATATGGGCCTCGTTAAAAGCGCCCGTTTCATTTTATCACACTTATTCGAATTTCTCTTACTGCCACTGATTTGCGGTGGTGCTAACCGTCCGCCGCCGCCGCCGTCACTTGAGGCAAGAGAATTTGATCTGACGTCAGCCAATCAGTGGGCTGCGCTTCAGCGGGAGGCACGAGCCTATGATGGTGAAGGCTAAAATGGCAGCTAGCGCTATCGCCGCAAGTGAGCGACTAAAATACGATTGCAGACATCGAGAGTAGAATAAGATTAAGGTTGGAAAACATGCTTCGTTCTCCGCCATTATTGAATGGCCTTTAACTTACATTGGATTCAATCGTAGACTTTAAATCCTCAATTGAATGCCATATCGAATTGCCCGTTTTGTCTTTTCCCTAAAATTAGCCCTACCTTTTATGGCTTTTATGGTCGATATGTGTGCAAAGCGTAGGCTATATAAATATTGATGATTTCATTCGTACCCCACGACCTTAAAAAGCAGGTAAGATGAGAGCTAATGAGTAAGGTGAAATGATCTCAAACTATATTCCGGCATACATGCAGAATATAGTATATACACACAGGTTAAGGCACACAAACGGACCATGCATAAACATACAGACATGCATAAACAGATATACACACACACAAACACTGACACACACAGGCACAGGCAAACACACACACACACACACGCACACACATAGACATTGTCACACCGTCACACAGACTCATGAATAAAACAATAGTTTTCCTGTGCAATTTCCCGAAACAAATGCACACACAAAGATGCACAGACACACAAATGCATGGACACATAATGTGCACACATAATCCCACCCCTGCCAACAACTGATAGAACACACAAAGTCAAGTCAAACACACACACACACATCATAAATTCATACACTATTCATCTTGCCTAATTGGCTATTCCTGGTTAAGTGTGTGTGTGTGTGTGTTGTATGTGTGTTTGTGTGCAACTGTCAGTGTTTTGGCCATTTGTTTGTGTGCGTGTGTGTGTGTGTGTGTGTGTGTGGGTGTGTGTGTGTGTGCACGCGCATATATATATGTCAATACCTGAACATCAGTCCTAGCTCTATTCCATAGCCAGTAGTCTTTACCCCGCATGTAGCCGTTGCCGTGGCGCCGGGTATTATCCACCGCATGCACCGCCAGTGACATCAGGCTGCTTTGCTCCCTGCAGGACGAATGCTACAACTACATCAAAGTGCTGGTCCCGCGCACCGACGAGACCCTGTTCGCCTGCGGTACCAACGCCTTCAACCCCACCTGCCGAAACTACAAGGTAACCCGCGAGGCCACGCCGGTCTGGGGGCGGTTATGTGTTGTTGTGCTGTTACGGGCCTTTGAACGCCTCTCCCACAGGCTGAGCGGCTTCTCTGGAAGACACATACAAACAAATTGAGATACACAACATTCATGAGCGAGTAGGTACATGTCGTTCACGGTCAACCGGTTATCTCCGTCGCGAGATAATCGGTTGATCCCAGATGGGGAATGATCAAGGAAACCCTGCAGGAAGTTGCAGGTTTCACTGAACCCGGTACCGTTTCACCGAACCCAGTACCGTTTCACTGAACCCGGTACCGTTTCACCGAACCCAGTAGCGTTTCGGGCTCGTCCAAAAAGAAGTCGAACGCTCTAGCCAAAACAACGCACTGCCAGAGGAGCCAGATGCACGCCTGTCTACTTGTTGGAGTGCGACGCCGAAGCCGTTTGTCTTGTGTGAAGTGCGATGGCGGTTTACCGAAACTAAGTCATTGTGAACTCGCTGCCACTTGGAAGAGAGATGCGTGTATTTCTTTTTTTTCAAAATAACAATGCCATCGTTATTTTGAAGAGAGAGACGCGTCATACCGTAATCGGTGTTTGGTGTAAGCAAATGAAAGGCGCGCCGTTGACAGGCTAACATGTCCAGTCAGCAGAAAGATAGAGAGAAAGTGAAGACAATCTGTCAACAGAGAAGGTAGATGGTGTACTGAGGTGTGGGACGTTTGGGAAGGGAAAATACAGCCTGCAGCTCTGGATAGGAGTCCTTGCCAAGCCGCTACTAGAGGAGAGGGGAGTAAGGAGGGTGTCTGGCGCTGGAATGGAAGGAGGGAGAGGGAGAGGGGGGCGGGGGGGGGAGAGAGAGAGAGAGAATGGGGAGGAGCTTTTTTAACTCTATAAAATAACTGGGAGCCTTATCTTGGTGGTTTACTGTCTGCTGTAGTGATGAATAAGGAGAGAGAGAGAGAGAGAGAGAGTCAGTCTGTCGAGGAACAGGCACAGATAGTGTCCTCGTCAACAATGGCGGCACCGGTCTTCACCGCCATTGGTTTTCGCTTTACAACCGCGGCGTGGGGACGATACGGGACTACTGTAAACTGACCATCGAACATGATCAAATTGAGTCATTTCTGGTTCATCTGGCAGGACGGTGCAGTGTGCGAGGGTGTTCGACTCCCGGCCAAAAGGTTGTGGGCGCCGTCCTCCTGTCCCCTGTCCTTGAGCAAGACATCGAACCCCCTACCTGCTCCTTTATTGCGTGTATGCAATAAATGCAACACGTCTAATACTACTAGTGTATCAGATCTGAGGTATTGTTGTTGTTGTAACTCCCAGCACTGAGAAGGTGAGGCTCCTCTGGGCCTCACGTCTTCACACAGCTCAGCCAATCAGGCTTCAGGCTTCTGCTTGAACCCCAGCCGATGACATCATGCTATTGAGCAGTTATTGTTTCACAGCAGGCCTTCTGTGGGGAGAGGGTGAGAGGGAGAGAGAGAGAAATATATATGAAGGGTCACCAGCCTGCAGGGGTTAGGGCCGAATTCCTGCGAGGAGGGGGGGAAGCCAGGAACTTAAAAGTTCACTTTAGGAGAGGCTGGATCCAGAGCGGCGACCTCCAGGAACGCGGAGGTCGGATCGCCGGTGTGTGTGTGTGAGGCGAGGGGGCCGGAGCCGTCACACAGGGCCCTTGACAGGGTCCGGGAAAATAGGGGGATACTTGGAAAACACTACATTTCCCATGAGCTCCATTGCCTTTTGTGTGAAAAAAGAAGTACTTTGGCTCTGGTGGTGCGTAAAGAGGTGAGAGAGAGAGAGAGAGAGAGAGAGAGAGAGAGAGAGAGAGAGAGAGAGAGAGAGAGAGAGAGAGAGAGAGA
>JAOPJH010067223.1:0-11955 GCA_027122575.1 Merluccius polylepis
CCCTGTTTTGACCACGCAATCTAAATCTAACGACAATTATGGCATTCAGTATTATTCATACTATCGAGAGTGGGTGGCCAGGTTATGCGTGAGAACAATGCAAGCTTCTTTGCTAGAGCTGCAAATGCATATGCATGTAAAACGTCTAACATATTTTATTCTTGCACCCCTTTCATCTACACATCTATCATCCACCGGTCCCAGGGAGCCTGGTTACAATTTAATAGTGGATATAAAATAAAAAAATGGAATTCACGTCGCTAAGACGTTTCCAGAATTTAATTTCATTATGAAGAATCACATTTTTTATAGTTGCAATGACATGCCTGCTGTGTGATATTTTCTATATCTATGCAGCAGTCCTAGAACAGGATGTTTGGAAACGTACCGCTAGGGGCGCCAGAGCAGCCAATCAGAACCCGACCTCCAAGCAACTGCGTGCGCGTGCTCCGAATCCGTTTTTGTAAGTCACCGAATAATGTCGTCTTCACTGTACAATAAGAAATAATTGAAACAGTTTTGTATATGACACAAATGTCATGTACAATGTGGATAAATATATATATATGGTGAAAGGCAAAATTAATGTGTTCGAGTAGTTTTCCACGAGGCTGCTAGCTAGCAGAAGGGAACTAGCCGTGTGAAGTACGAGCTAGCTTTAAAAAGTGGTCCGTTCACCTCACGTGTGGTTCGCTTTTCGTCGTTTGCGTAACGTATGTATTGTGTATGAAATGTAAGTCGGAATGTGCTTAATGTCAAATGAGAAAACTACTTTACGCACATTTTTCGCTAAATGCTGTTTGACACGTTTGATGGAGGGTGAGCTGTGAGCCGCAAGCTAACGTTATCACCTGTAGATCTGCAGGGAGCAGACAGGTGATTATAAATGAAGGTCTCTCCCTATCACTACATTTAAATTCCCCAAATTGGACACTTTTAGCCAAATTAAATAATTGAATATTTGCAATTCTTAATTGAATTGCATATATCCCAATCCACCCTTTTTAAAATGTTCTCCAAACACGTTTTCCATTAAGTTAATGTACAAACCGTAATGGACCAATATGTGGCGCGCCCCCCCCAAGAGGTTTTGGGTGAGAATAAAAATAGCAATTAAAAAAAAATCTCCGAATGTGTTTAATAGTAATGTATCAAACAAATGTCTAGGGCAGGCCCAAATACATAATTTCAAGCTTCGAATATTTGTTAGGTTTGCTGAATGAATCTTCGAATAATTAAAAAAGTAGTCAATTCCCAGTGCTGCGTATCTTTAATTGGTCTGAATCAGAGCCGTTAGAGACCACTGCTGTGTTTTTATTATGGGATGTCAACTTCAAATTCTTAAAAAGATAGGCTACATGGTATGTGTGATATAACCACGATATTTCTTTAGTAATGTACCACACTAAGGCCATATGGTAAAATTTTGATTTATTTAAAATATAACAAGTATTTCACCAAATTGGTGAAATAACTGTTTAACACATAAAAAGAAGAGCCACTAGATGACAGCCCCACAAACAGACACACAGCTTTTTTCGATTCTGCTGATCCTGCTTTTGATTTCGAGGATCGAAATTGAAAGCTTATTTCGATTGATTTCATTTTTTTTAGATTTCGACCCCCTAGTTTTTATCAACTGATCGTTTCTTCCATTTAATTTCTGAATAGCCATAAAAGGAAAAAGCATTTACGTTTATTAAATGACCAGTGGACAGCGGAGCGTGGCAGTAAGCCTATATTATGTAAAAACATGTTGGCCTACAGATTTACGACATCAGCAGCCCCTGCGATGACTTTGCTTTTTCTTTTGTCCCTGTTGTGTTAACTTCAAATTCAATGTTTCTGGTTTGAGGGGGGAAATGATGGCAGACCGGACGCCGTTCAAGGATTCTGTACCCGGAGGAAGAGCTGCCCACTGGAGGGCCGTCTCTGAGTTCGACCCCAGCTGGCAGGGACACTTCCAGAGCTCCTGCGGCCAGGAGAGCGCCACGGCGGCGAACAGCCCCAACGCCGCCGAGGGAACACAGCCGAGGTAAAGAAGCAAGCGGCAACCGAGATAGTTTTTTATCTCTAAAAAGGACACAGAGCAGACTGGCGCTGATCAGTTGTATTGACTTATTCATGTAGTAATTCCTATTGTGTTTGTCTGATATAAACTTATAATCAATGTGAAATTAGTGATTGCCAGCTGTCATAATGCAGGCTGGGAAGACGAAAGTCTCTAAACACCACATTTCTTTCCTCCTATTCAACCGGTGTTTCTTCATATTGTGCACTAGTGTGGCAGAGCAGCACCGGTGCCAGGTGGCGGCGGTGAGCAGGGTGAAGTTGGACAGCCTGCTGAGGAGGTTCCCCAAGTTCCACGGCTGTAAGAGTCACATGGCCGCCTTCGTCCTGCAGAGAGGTGAGTTCTGTGCTGCGGCATTGTGGTTTTAGTTTTTGTTGTGACAATATTATATCAAGATATCCAAATATAACTGGATAAATGTTTAACTAGGGGTGCACGATAATTATCGGGCCGATAACAGCCCTGTCATTCCGATAAGTTCGATATCATGACGAATAGACCCGATAACATTATAATGTAATATTATATAATGTTGTCAGCGCGGCAGCGCCCCGCTCCCACTGGGACACCTGACTGGCCGGCAGTGAATCAGAAAAACTCTTTCTGCCTCATGTCGGAAAATAACTCGTTACTCGGTCATCATTTTGGTAGTTGCTGACTTGAATTGATATCCGCAGCATTTCTGCAGCATTTTCCGTCACGCTGTGAATGCAGCACAGCGTGCTTACGTTTGAAAACAGACATGGTGTCGATCGTGTGGGACTGAGCGTGGGCATGACCAGACGACAGGCGACCTCCGTCTTGCCATCTGCTGCAAGATCAACATTACCTGTGAAGATAGAAATAGGTGTATCATTAATTTAGTTTGATTTGTTTTAACTGCAATGTGATCGATACCGGTGAAGTCTGTGCTAGGTAGCTAGTTAGACCTAGCGGGCTAGTATTGGCTTACAAAAAAAGGCTAACACCAGCATCTTACGTTCAGTGTTAATAAGAATCAAAACGTGTTAGTAACCTCTCTTCTCAAACTTAATTGCCATTTATGTGTGTGTGTGTGTTTTCCCTCTGCAGAGGTGTTGGACACGGCGGGTAGACCATGGCAGCATTAAGCTGTGGTGGCGCTCGGCTCCAGCCAGTCGAGCGTCAACAAGTGGCTCTGCTACAACGGGACCATGGTCCAGGACTGCAACGCCATCGCCATCGCCAGGCGTGCTCTAAAAAGGTGAGCGGCAGAACCCAGTTCCTTTTCTGCCAGGTCGTTACTAAGGTCGTCTCTATTTACTGTAGTAATAAAGTAACGTTACCATGTCGTTACTAAGATCGTCTTTATTTACTGTAGTAATAAAGTTACGTTACCATGTCGTTACTAAGGTCGTCTCTATTTACTGTAGTAATAAAGTAACGTTACCATGTCGTTACTAAGGTCGTCTCTATTTACTGTAGTAATAAAGTAACGTTACCATGTCGTTACTAAGATCGTCTCTATTTACTGTAGTAATAAAGTAACGTCTGCATTCCATATGAATCTCATGTTAATTGATTGCGTTCCAGGCATTAGTCAGATCCATATATTTCTCTGGTCATTTGCTGCTTGTTTCCAGGAACAAAAAAAATAGTGCAAGCTAAAAGTTGTTATTTTGAGAAAGAATTGCCCCAGAATATGAATCAACATCTTTATATTTTAATAATTGAAGTGGCCATGGTATAAGCGGGATAATCCACTCCGAGGTGTGCGGTGGATTATCCCTTACATAATTCATGTCACTGACGAGATGTTACATTCGTCTGGTCTGAAAATAGTGCACAGCCACAAGAAGTGGAAGGGACCGGTGATGGGTCTATAAAATGAAAAATAGGAGGCTGAAATGTTCTGCCTCTGGTTGTGAAATGTGTAAATTAAAACACTTTTGTTATATTTCTGTTCAACTACACTACAAGAGGCCTCCTGTGAACTGTAAATAAAAACAATAGCTTGTTTTTAACGTTGCTGTTTGTTAACTGTGTAAATTAACACATTAGCTTTCATGTTGCATTTAATTAAATGTTCAACGGGGCACCTTTTATTTAAAAAAATATATATATATGCTTTTAACATGATAATTGTCTTTCTTAAATCATAATTGGAAGAATTTACGCGTGGAAATGAATGGTACACCTCATGAAAAACCCTGTGTATGTCATCATATTCAGTCTGAATTCAGCAAAAATGTACTGGTACCAATAATGAGGTACTTGTGGTACCCAATCATTGGTACCAGTACGTTATAGTATTCTTTAACATGAGATTTTCAATTCATAAGCAGATATTACAATGCATGATGACATATTGACGTGTCTATCGGCTACAGTGTGAGGAGGAGTCCACCCACTCTCTGGTTCTTCACCAGGTATCTGTACAAGCAGCTTCTGGTCTTCTTCGACCCGGATCCCAAGTCCAGGGACGCCAGTATCTTCGAGCGCCGTGCAGACTGCAGCGAGCTCCAGCTCAAACCCAAGATCCTCCTGCACCTGTACAGCAACCAGCCGCCGGACGGCAGCGCCAAGAACTTCTACTTCCAGTAAGTCTGCCTGTTTCTCAGTTGGAGCGTCCGCAGAAGTCATGAATACATTTAAACTTAAAGCTGCTCTGGGTAAGACTTCAGAGTTGTAAAGAGAGAGAGAGCAGAAGAGACAGATTTAGAAAATAAACAACCCAAAAGAAACGCCCCTCCGTCCTCGGCGTGGCTTTAGCTGCTGGACTTGTGAGAAGACCACGCGAGAATCACAAGACCACGAGATAATTTGTGGATGTAAAAAGAGAACAACAGACTTCGCTGAAGTCACTACCTGATGATCCGGAGCTGTCAGCTGAAACACGCCGTGTGCTGCTTTCTCCGCTTGGCCCGGGTTTTTCGTCAGTGTCGCGATCATTGATCTAACAGAGTATGTGTCAGTGATCGCGACACTGCGGATGGACCCAACGGATGGACCTTCGCAGGCGAACCTATCCCAAGATGCATTGCGGGCCGGTGATGACTGTCCATTGAAAATCCCTCCATACCAGCGGCCGAGGATTACACTTTTTTAATATGAAAGTAAGGTTAGGGTTATTTTAAATATGACATTATATTGTCAAAGTTAAATGACAGCCATATAAACTACGTTAACTAACTGTTGTTACGATAAGATGAGACTTTATTTCTAGCCGTGTCCTGATTGTCAACTGCAGCTGTGAAGGTTGCTAGGCAACAGGAGCGGCGCTTCGTGACGCAAGGGTGTGAGGGCAGGAACAGCTGTTGACGCAAATAGGAAACCCTCCATAGACCAGACCGTCGCATTTAACAACAATCTCGGTGCAGCCTTCGCGGTCTACGAAGACGGTCCACGTCTTCGTAGACCGCGTCCTTCGAAGGACGCAGCCCCTGAATTGAGAGACCGCTAAAGACTGACCTGAAAACTAAAATACAAACAGAACTAATGAGGGAATGGGGAACAGGTGAGGAACCGAGGAACATGCAGGGAGCAGATAGGTTGAGGAAAGCACGAGGAGCAGGACAGGGCTGAGGAGACGGATGCAGGTGTGTGGAGGGCGTGACATGCAGTTACTAAGGAGATCACTGTTCAGAATACACTGCTTGCAATAGGCTTTGTGCACACGATTAAAGGAAATAATTAGATGAATTATAAGAGCAGCATGCTCTGGGAATGTATGAACATCACTATAGGTGGTGTACTAAACTAATTCTTAGAGGCCTATTTGTTTCTGTCGAGGAACAGTGCATGCTGGCGACTGGCGTGCTGCCCCCCCCCATTGAGATCTCCACAGAAATAATGGTCTCTGCTTGCCCACGCCACTTCTCTTTGAGCCCACGGTGAAAGTAGGAGCTGTGGTCTTTGGAACTACACTGAACGACTCGAGTGGACTGTTCAAATAAAACATTTGTTTTAACCAATTTAACTATTTTACAAATCAAAAGGGGGGAAAAAGAGATGGAAATCCGTGGAAATCCAGATGAAAGAAAACGGTTCAGATGATCCAGATGATCCAGAAAACGGTTGAAAACACTCGAATTGGCATGCCAGTCCAGTAGGTGGCGATGCTGTGTCCTATAAACAGTCAAACACCCCAGAAGGACATTCAGTCATAAACGGAGAACAATTGTTTCAGGCAAACTGAGGTCATGTCACCATTTTCAAAAATTTCCGTTTGATTCACATCCACATGTCGTGTGGACGGGAGGCCAAAACGCAGCGACAACAACACTACGATATACAAAGCCCTGCGTGTACGTGTGGGCGGGGCATAAAATGCAGCGGTGTCTCTCCACAGGAGAGGCTCGGACGGCGGCTCCCCGGTGCTGCTGTACCAAGCCAAGGGCCTGCAGATCCCCGCCTCCACCCTGGACCCCAGCATCTGGGGGGCCAGGGTGTTCTGCGTGCTGGCCAGCAACAAGCTGTGCCGCTGGGCAGCCACCGGGGTGCAGGGGGCGCTGCTGAGCCACTTCACCCAGCCCATCTACATCACCAGCCTGGTGGTTGGTGAGTTCTCTAACTCATTCACGCACGCACACACACACACACACTCTTTAAATTTTGTTATTAGGGGATTCATTATTATTTGGATTCATTCGTAGTTCATTGATGGCATTCATTAGAACATTCTATTAAAAAGACTGAAATGAAAGGCTGTGTGTGATTAAATGAGAGAAGTTATGCATTTTGATTTTAGTTCCAGGCAAACTAGCACCCTCAAACCTGTACTTCCAATAGTTGTTTAAACATACGTACTTATTGCACAACGCCTCTATTCACAACAACGCCGCATGTTGTGGAGATGTTGCTCAGAGCCGGCTTCCATTGCAGGGAGCAAGATCCCCTCTGCGCAGGTCTCTGACATCATCAACAGCTTGGGTGATGGATGGCAGCAGCAGCTGGCCGCCCCCTACAGGAGGCAGGACATCCTGGTGCAGTGTGGCGGCGGCATGTTGTCCTCCGCCCCCCCGTCGCACCAGCCGACCCTCAGCCTCAGCTGGTGCGCGGGGGACCAGGACGTAGAGGTGCTGGACGGAGCCAGCGGCTACGTCATTGATGGGTGAGTCCTGGTGGCACGACAGTCATCTGCAAGTATTAGGAACAGTAGTGAGGTCATGGCATTCATCCGTTGTGAGGACCATAGTGATGTCATAGCGTCCGTCTGCTTTGAGGAACAGTAGTGATGTCATAGCGTCGCATCTGCTTCGAGGAACAGTAGTGATGTCATAGCATTCATCATCGACACATAGAAGACAGTAGTCAGAGTAGTTCCAGAGTTCCTAACCGTCGGGAAACTATGACTGCTAAATTATTTGGGAGGACTTTTATTAGTGTGTGTGTGTGTGTGTGTGTGTGTGTGTGTGTGTGTCGAAGGTCTCCGTGTGTGAGCGGGCCGAGCTTCTCCAGCAGACTGTAAGAGAGCTCTGTATAGCTACTTTGGCCGCGTGGTGCGCCTGGCCGGTCACACCCTCTTCAAGGAGCTGCGCACATACCGTGACGCCAAGGTAATCAACAGGTTTATTATCGTAACTTAGTGAACATAACTCTACTCAGAACATACCGGAGTACGGCTTTAATGAAGTTCACAAATTGGGTATGAAGCATGCAGCTGCATGCCTAGCTTCCTCAAACTATGACTAGGAATGTGTCATATTGTCCTAATGGATATTTCCTACACGTAATTGTCAATTGCGTGCATGTATTTAAATAAAAGGAATGGCGCTTGGATCGAAGACGAACAAGACTAAGTCAAAACCTAGTCTGCGGTCGGATCGGGAATCCGTCCTTAAGCGCTCGATAGATTCAGAATGAACAGCCGTCGATAAACAGAGCGCTTGTAAAAGCTCTCTGAGGACATTAAAAAAAAGACTGTGCCTATTTATAACAACAACAACAACAACGTCATCCCTCACTGCGACCGATGGTGTAACCGTCACCGAGTCACTCACTCACTCGGTGACAGAGCGTCCGGCTGTAGGGCCGGCCTGCTGGTCCAGAAAACAGATACCTGTGTGAAATGAAAGCCCAAGCAGTGTTCATTTATCTGTTGTCTATTTAATCTGGATCGTGTTTTCAGATGGAGGCACATCCCTACCAACGAGCAAAGAATGAGGTCAACCAGCAGTTCCTGTTGCAGGCCGGCCCCTGGAACTCCAAACACCTGGTGGACTGCTTCAGCCTCTAACCTCCTGCCCAGCGCCACCTGGTGGACTGCTTCAGCCCCTAACCTCCTGGCCGGCGCCACCGAGTTAGTTTAGTTCTTGTGGTTCTTACCCGCTGTAGAGGTCTCCGTATCGATTGGGTTTGCTGTGAAGTTTGCTGCTGTTAATACGATACGTTTTGATTGGTTTGGTGGTTGTTTTGGTTAATTAGTGTCAATGTCAATGTGTTAATTATTTGGTTAAGTGTCAAAATAAACGGCACTTCACGGTGAACTCGGTTTTGTCCTTTACTTTTTTAATTGAGTTAAAACGGCTCAGGAAGAATCAGTGTGTGTGTTAGCCATGGAAAACAGCACTAAGATATTTTTCAGCAGCAGTGCACATGTGCACTATGTTGATGTGCACATGTGCACTATGTTGATGTGCACATCAGCACTGTGCACGGGTGCAGAGAGTTATGAGTGTGATCAGCGGTTCCAGTAGGGCTGTGCGGCATTTCAACAGAAATGGTGTAACGGCACAATATAACATCAAATAGCATGTGACCTTAAATAAATGCAATTAATTATTATTATTATTACCTTACTATGCGCAAGCCACATTTCTTTGCCATTAACGTTCAGTGCAAATAAAGTTTACGGTTTGCAATGTGTAGCCATCCCACGGTCTGGGTTTCATAATAATGTTGGTTCTTTCTACCCAATCACATATCTCGGCTACTTTCTATTATTACGTCACTTGTGTAACTTTTTCCCCTTATGCTATATTATGTCTAAAGCCATTTATGAGCAAATGCCACCTACAGTATCATGTTTTTTTATTCTTCTATGGTACAACACTTCAGTATTTTTTCCACTATTTCTCTAATGACAATAACAATTGAGGTTTTCTTTTGGCATGGCTGACTGCAGTGGCGCTGGTAATCCAGCGGCGGCGCTGTGCCACTGCTGGATGCATGGAGGATACTGGACTGATACTGGTTGTAAATAAATAACGGAAACACAAACCAGTAAGATCTGATATTTGCTATCAATTAGCTATTGATCCTGGCTGGATTGCAGTTGAATGTGTATCAGGCGGGACCACCGCCGGCTTCCAGGTGCTTTCTGAGGGCTGCAGGTGAATGTGGTTGGCTGTGTCTTGGCACCGAGTGAAGTGATGCTATGATACCATTGGTATGAGCATTTAGAAAACAATGTTAGGTAGCCATCTAGTGGAGCATAACTGCTAAAACAAACATAACAATAGGGTGAGCCCAAAATGCCTCGTAACCTTTATTTTAGCATAGCATGAAGTGACGTCTGCATTGTATTTAAAGGTTAACAGTGTAGCAAAGTGATTTATTTTAGCAATTGGCTATTTTAGAGAAGAATAGCCTTCCCTACGCTGTTATGTTGCTGTTGGAAGCTGTTGGAATGCAGAGATCGGGGCCACGAGACATAAACTCACATTGTTGATCCGACTGTTGCATTCCTAACCGTCCTAAGTGATTCCCATCGAGCCTTACAAGGACACGGGTCCGTGTGGTTCCATGGTTAAACCCAGAGAGTGCACGAGGAAGCTCTTTAAGAACAGAGTGTGTGCTTACTAAATATATTCATCATTATCAGTATTGGGTTTTTTTCTGATTTCATTTTCCACTACCATGTCCCATTTACTGGTTGCCTGGCAACCAAATTCTATTTGTAAACTGACACAAACGGTCGTGTCTTTGTAATTATAGGATCTCGTCCAATAACATGCAAGTAGACAGACTGGTGTTTGTGTGTGAACTAGTGATATTCAACAATGGTCTCATTTTGCACATGATCAAGTCTCAATGGTGTTGAATTGCAAGTGTCTAGCGGGAATTATCTACTTTACTTTATAATGATGCATTTTTATTCATTTTGCATGAATACATTCATTTTAAACAGGTGGTTGGATTAGATGGATTATATAACATGAATTAGAGATGAAGTCAAGGTTTTTTTCCTTCAAGCAGGTGGGTTTAATAAGTGTTTATTTCACCTTGGTCTCTAATGACTTCATAAATCTTATTAAAACGACGTCAATTTGAATGCGGTGCGACCAGTAAGACCGGGACAATCTAGTGTGGATGTTTCATTGCAATAAGGAAGATGGAAACGCCAGACAGTATCCTAAACCCATCAGGGCTGCAGAGCTATGAGGGAGCTGGTGCGGCGGCGGCGGCGGCGGCCGTCCAGCATGATGGGTTTGTGGGCTTCTGGGATGGAAGAGCAGCCGGCGCCGCCTCGCGGCAACGCCAAGGCGTTCCCCAGCGACACTGAAAGAGGAGGATGGTACATCCAATGAGACACGTTGGCACATAATGAGAGTCTTGCTTCTTGTAGCACTTAAACCCAGAGATGTGCGTACAGAAGGTGCAGTGTGTGGGATTTAGTGGCATCTAGCGGTGAGGTTGCAGATTGCAAGCAGCTGAATACCCCTCCGCCCCTTTCCAACGAGGTAGGAGAAACTACGGTGGCCTGTAAGGTGCCAGAAGGTACTTCTGAAATGATGATGATGGATGTCAACGTCTACGACAGCATCGAGTAGTGAAGTGATGAGGTTCCTTGATAGACTTATAAATTGTGTTTAGTCATTTAGTCTGTTAAACTATCGGTCAAAGCTTACAAGTAAGATGGCAATAATGATTTAAAACATTCAAAATGCATCTAGAACCGTTTGTCTGTTCTGGGCTACTGTAGAAACACGGCGGGCTCGTGAATGAGGACTTGCTCCCTATGTGGATATAAAGGGCTCATTCTAACCAAAACACAATTCTTATTGTCATGGGATTATTCACTAATTAAAACATACTTATGAATAATATATATTCAAGTCCATTCCGCTGAGTGCCACTAAATTCAACACACTGCAGCTTTAATCTAAGGTTGGGGCCCTAGAGCCTTTTGGTGGGGGGGGGTGGGAGAGGGAAACCGGTTCCTGTAAGACCCTCTCACCCAGGTTGGGTCTCCTGATGGAGGGGTTGCTCTGAGCAGTAGTGGTGCTGGAAATGCTGTCCGAGGCACTGGACTTGATTGAGCGCCGCAACTGGTCCGGCGGTACCAGCGGGTTGGGGTTGGACCCCCCCACACCCACAGCACCAACCGACGCCGTGTGGCTCCACTCTGAGCAGGAAGAAGCAAAACACACACACACACACACACACACTGGTGAAACAATACCTACAGACATTGGTTAAACACTGTACATATACACACTGGTTACTGTGCTGCACTAGGATGTGTGTGACTGGTACCAAAGTAGTAGTAGTAATAATAATATACATGATATATAATATTTCGATAGCATGTTCAATACAGAATTGAATGCAGCTCAAAGTGCTTTACATGCCATCTCCAGGTGGATACATTATTAATGTATTATCCTGTAGGGGTGGTGGAAAGAAAATCTATTCACTTAAGTATCACCATTTTATGTTACCATTTTTATTATCAATTGTTTTAATGACTGAATCGAAAGACTGACTGGCATGTGCACGCCTCCGCGTCGTCCATTCATTTCTTTTAATGGACACCTTACATATTTCATTGCAACCAACTCTCCATCATTTAGCTGGGGACATGTCTCATGTTGGAGGTGTTTGTCGCAGGAGAACGTCGAGTATGTTTTAAATGTCGGCGCTGTTGTGTGTGAAAGATAGTTAGACGCCAAGACCCGCCTTACGTTGCTTCTGATTGGTTT
>JAOPJH010067272.1:0-11926 GCA_027122575.1 Merluccius polylepis
CCAATCAGAATTTTGGTCGACCCAGACCACATCGACCAATAATTCGACCAGTCGACTTGGGGTTTACAGCCCTACTATGGTGGCTACTCCTACGTGTCCTCTCTGAAGCCGTTTGTCTGTTCTGGGCCATTGTAGAAACATGGCGGTGCAACATGGCGGGCTCCGTGGAAGAGGACCCGTATGTAGTTATGAAGGGCTCGTGCTAAGGCAATGAAAACACAACAATTCTTATTTCCATGGGATTATACACTAATCCCATGGATTATGCAACTAATTAAAACATTCTGCCAAGTCCTTTCTGCTGGATGCCACTAAAACACACTGCACCTTTAAGGCTACATGTTGTGATAGAGTATAGTATACCTACCATCATCCCACCTCAGGTAACGAAATGGCTTTCCATCAGTCCAATGCCAGCCGTGTTCCTGGTCTACGGTGAGCCCCATCCAAAGCCGATAATGACCCTGGCCCATCAGTACTGCAAACAGCGTATAGCATGCACATATTTGTCAGCAGAGGAGTGGGAAAAAAACGTGAAGACTGTTTTTTATTTTAAAGATCACCTTTACATTTACATTTAGGGCAGACGCTTTTGCTCAAAGCGACTTATAATAAGTGCATTTGTCAGCAGAAAGTAAAACAACAATATCGCTGTTGGTACAGAAAATATGTCAATAGGACAAGTTTCTAAGTGCACCATAATGCTAGGTTTAACTATCCTTTCTGGTTTACAGTATGGTGAGCTGGGGTAAGATGCTATATGATGCTAAGTACTATTTAGTTGCCAGGACGTACGAACATACAATAAGTGCGTAGAAGTCACACACGCACACTAGTTATCGTACCCAGGAGAGTGTCTAGTGTGTTGGGGGCACAGTACCTGTGATGAATGCCTGCTCATCGGGTTCTCTGATGCTGACCAATGAGGAGCCTTGCTGCTCGCAGCTGGTGTACGCCTGGGTCCAGTTCAGCGCTGATTGCATGTTGATCTGGTAATACGATCCCTTTATTATGTTTTTCTTCCAATACGTTGTGACTGTGGAATGAGATTTAAAAAAATATATATAATATAATGTATAATGAATATAATGAATATTATTAATAGCTGGTTTAAGCCCCCCTCCCAAAAAAAGGGGATAATAATGATAACAATAATGATGATGGTATTGATAATAATTATAATAATTATAATTATAGTCGTCACACAAATCAGACGTTAGATTAATAATCTAAAGTCTGATAGCAGATTAGCAAAAATGTGGGTAAACAGGGAGTGTCACTTCATTTCGCTTCATATTTCTAATTATGTTGCTGGAGAATGGGATCTTAAGCGCGTAATTGGCGAACACAAACTCAGCATTTGTAAACTTCCCAGTGAGAAAACAAGCTAAAACATCCTGTCCCGGACAGGATGTTTTGAAGGTTTCAAAACAACCGTGTAGACTGTCCACTGTAGAAATACACTATTCAAATCCCCTTCTGAGTGCTTCATCCAGTTGCGCAAATGAGTTTCTCTTTGATAGAATATGTCCGTAAGGAAACAGGTAATAAGGCTTAACTCCGCCCCTTTCAGTGTTTGGTTTCCAGCCCAGCCTCTGTGCTGTTTACCTCCAGATGTTCTGCTATAGCATCATATAGCATATTAATAGTGAAAATGAATAGTATTTTTAGAGGTAGTGCTTACGAGTGGATGGACAATAGCCCCATTGTTCATTCTCTGATTTGGTTAGAACCGAACACCAGGCCCTGTTGATCGTCGAGTCATACGTAGTGCAATCATCAAACCATCTGTCCTTGTAGTAGAAGGGAAACATGCAGATCCTGCCCATTGCATTACCATCAATAGTGTACCACTCTGGAATAACAGAAAGGTAGGGTTAGGATGAATGGTAGTTTTTTTAAATAGGTGTTTATACTCATTAGCCCTAAAACAACATTCACAATTCATACATAGCATCAGAACAGCAGAACTAAACTTGGTTTGCACGTTTTGTGGTCCATCGAATGAGTTTTCTACCGTCTGTGTACTCTGTATATTTGAATATACAAATAATGAAAACAAGTATCTTGAAACAATCTCATTAAACGAGACAAGGATTTCAAAAACATTCAACAATCTTTTGTAATTTCTCACTGTACCTCTGTGCGTCCTCAGACAAGCTCCGGTGGCCGTCCCGCGGATGATGAATTCGTTGTAAGGTCCTATGTTTTTGGTGAGAACCAGAGATTTGTCTGCCTTCAGCGACATATAATACGATGTGCCTTGAAGGGCAAGCATGGTTCCGTTCTTGCACTCCCATCTTTGGAGGCTGCTTTTGTCATCACAATCATACTGGCTTATGGAACTGCCCACAGATCTCCCCTGAGCTCCGAGGCACTTCCTTACACCGCCGATCAACAGTCTGTTGCCTGACGTCCAGCGCAGTTTGACACAATCACTTCTGCTTGGCACCACACAAAATTCAGTGTGCTTACCAATGAGGATGAATGGTGAATCTGTGAAGACAGGAGAGAGTTGTGTTCAGTGAATCGCTGCAAAATCGAGTGACTGTGGGCCATACTCAAATACGATGCAGTATTCGAGTATGGCTCGAAAAGCTGGAGGCATTCAAACAAAAAACAAACGCACTGTAAAAGGATTGTTTAAATGAAAATGAAATGCACTGCATTGTTATTTTGTCTTTAAATATGTATGCCAATTAAATTATATGGAATAGTTTTTTTAAATTTTGTTTTCCAAATGTATTCCTAATCACAGGATGCCTCACAGCCTTGTTCGCCTCATGGAGCAGAATTTGCCAAAAAACTACATTCATTTACCAAATTATATTAATGAATATTGGCTACATTTTCGGAGACATGTAGACAATGTCGCTAATTACTAATGTTTACAATATCAACCATAGGCACACACTAGGCCTTGTATGCAGTATAAAAGTATATACAGTATATAGAACTAGTACTATACCATCTGAAGCCAGACATGAGCATGTTTGGATGAAGAGCACAAAGGCTACCACTGCTATCCTCATGGCTAATGTTCCACCGATACCTGCCACACACATGACGCTATCCCTGCATTGCCAGCAGAAGACTTGTAAGTTGTGTGCATTCTCAGGAGAGGGGCACAATCTTAAGAGTATCGTGACGTCCTGTCCCCCCCCGCCTCCATGAATAAGTGTCATGTTTCAAAGAGACATTTCAACATTTGTCTAAAGATCAAAAAGGAGGAGCAAATGACCCACACTCACTGCCTTAACTGAATGCTGAATTGACAAACAGACACGCACCCACACACACACATTGTTAAATGTGTTATAGGTACCCCAAACATAACATGACGTTTTCAAGTTTAAAAAAATAATATAATACAAAAAATATGTTATTGCATTACTCTCTTGCCTCCAAATATTTGCAGTATGTGTGAGTGTGTGCGAACATGCAATAGACTTCAAAGCATACAAAATATATATTCTATTCAGCTTTAATTTATTGACAGACGGTTGTAGGCTGGTATCAGATATTTTGTCAATCAACTTTTGCTTTA
This sequence comes from Merluccius polylepis, assembly GCA_027122575.1. NCBI lineage: Eukaryota > Metazoa > Chordata > Actinopteri > Gadiformes > Merlucciidae > Merluccius > Merluccius polylepis. The sequence goes on from JAOPJH010067272.1 coordinate 3,548, forward strand.
ACCTTCTGCAAATATGGACAGATGTGATGTGAACAGATGGTGTTTGACACGAGTCACAGATTCTAGACACTCTAGCAGGATGCTCACTGTGTGGACACACCGCGAGCGACATGAGCAGCAAAAGCTGCCGGCATTAATTTTCAATGAGAGCTGGCGACGAGGAGCTGCCGGCACCGCGTCCAGAGCGACGAGGAGGGTTGAGATTAGTTTAACTTTATGCAAATGAGCGGCATCGGCGCTGAAGCAGCGTACTGACTTCTTTGTATTAGTATTATTATAGTATTGTTTGAACATATTATTTTGCTTACTAAATAATAAACAGGGGCAATGTGGAAATTGTTATTTGAACATGCTTGTCACGCCGTCATGCCAGCCTGCCTAGCTCTACTCCAAACTTGATATTGGAATTGGCACAACCGAACTTGATGTCTGCAGTGCTGCTTGAACAACCCGCCCCCCTGGCGACGGCAGGTAGCCAGCGGCCAGAGCGCCCACTGCTGCTCATTTCGCTCGCAGTGTGACCGTAAAGTTAGGCCACACAACACAAAAAAAAAACATTCAGTCTATTGAAATTATGAACCACACATTTCAAAGAGACATTTCTCATCATTTCATCTTTTGCACTCATTGTTGATGAATGCATTTAGGTGAGTTAACAGGCTAATTTCTGAATCAGTAAACAATATAGGCCTACACATTTTAAATACAACCATTATAAATTAGATCAAATAAATGCATTTAGTTAACAGGCTCTCTTTTTTTTCATATCATTAGCACAACAAACAGAATTTAGTCTATAGCATCTTATAATATTTATCAGAGCACATTTAATATCAAAACAGGCTAATTTATTTATATTGGTTCGACAATTTTTTTACTTTTGCTTCTGCTTGCGCAGCCAGACCACGTTAAGTATGTGAGCCCGGTGAGATTTAGGCTGAATTTGGGAGGGCAGCTGACTCTCTAAACTGCCCCGATGTGTAAACAGGCTGAGATGGTTGGGAGCGGGTTGTGCCTTTCGGAATAGGGTGACCAGGCGTTCCGGGGACAGTCCCCTTTTCTGGTGGCCTGACCTCCAGAAAAGGAGGCAGCTGTCCCTGTAAAATGTCCCGTTTCTAAAAACGTCCTGTTTCTAAAAAATATTTTTTAAATATATGAATAGATTTTGAAATGGCAAAGGTTCTACCTTGCTGTCTCGTGTCTATCTAATAGGCTGTGTCGCTAGGCAAAATGTAAATATGTCCCCTGTTTTATTTCAGAAAAAGTAACAGACTCAACTACAAATGTCCCCGTTTTTCATTTCAGAATTCTGCTCACCCCCTTGCACGTTAATAGATGAGTTTATGAATCTAGATACAATCCAAATCCAAAAAAGGTTGTAGAATCTAAACAGGGCCATTGTCTCCCTTTTCAATGGCTACTTCACTGTGCAAAGGGTTGTGCAATAACACTAACAATGCAATATTTTGCTGACCTTATAGTTTTTTGTGGCTGTGTAAGCAAATAACAGGAACAGAAATCTGTTGCAAACTGCTCTCTCACTCTGCTTTTACTCAAGTCATGCTAGACAAATAGTTTTGAATAAATCAATAGAAATGCTTCTGATCAATGAATGGCCTAAATAGCAAATAGCTTCTCCCCACAGGCCCTGTTCCTACAGCTAGCTGCAAATGTGCATCTCTGGTGGAACTGGCGGAAACTTCTTCCAAATATCTTATCGAGACCAATGCTATATGTGTGTTCCCTAATGTTCACTAATGACACACCTCGACATGCAATCCTTTAAACATGAGAACACTGACATCACTGGCAACATTTCAAGATATCTGTGTGAGACCTTTGCTGGCCTCTTCAAAGCCATCTGCTCGAGATTGTTAATACAGACACTTAACCGTTTCACTACATCACTTTGTCACTGAGGTTTAACAACCAGAACAATTATCATAAACATCATGGCAGATACAAAGAGTAAATTACTATAGCCAATAGGCATTAACTTTATTGTTGGTTTAATGTAGAGAACATTGTGTTCACCATGGGTGTAGCAACCCAAACAACTGTCCTAAGGGGCGGAGATCCTGTGGTGAGTTTGACGGTTTGTCAATCACAATTCTTCCTTTGTATGCCTAGCATTCTCCACTTTCACTTCCTTCTCTGCTTCTCCATACTATTGGGGAGAACCATGTGCCTCCGATGTCTACCTGTTAGCTAAATTATACGTTTCAAAGGGTGTTTATTCTTCTTCTTTTATTGATTTTATTAGCAGGTAGAAGTCATCGTAGTAATCTCAGATCCAGCAGTCCTACTATGTTATAGCCAAACTTCTGGGGGGAGACGGCACAGAGCCTGGGCCAGAAACCAAATACATTACTGAAATATTCTACCAAAGGGAAACTAAAGAAAGTATATAAGATGAGAGAAAATGTGGGGAGAATGATTAGAAATAGAGATAGAGGAGAAGACAGAAAAGGGAAGAGGAGAAACGGATTCAGAAGGAATAAGAGAAGAGAAGAAAGACACAACAGCTAAAATGTGGAAATCAAAGTCTGAATTTGAAGCAAGTTGGTATCAAACTTTGAAATATAGAAATCTATTGTACATGAGCTGAATAGTTGAAGTGGCTATAGTGTCTTTAAGCAGATCTCCAAAGTCAAGGTGTATAATTAGCCTGACCAGTAGGCTGTCCCTCTGAATGAGTAGGTTATCTGCCTTGATGTAGGATGTTGGTGCAGGACTCCATGGTCCACACTGTGTGGGCTCTCTTTCTCCGATTTGTCTTTGTTTCTTCCCAATCTTGTTCGGGCCGTGTCATTAGTAGTTAGAGATGGGACCGATCCCATCCATATGGGGTGACGATACTGATGTAATTCACTTATTGGATATCGGACTGACCTTGCCGCTCCATGTATCGGTCCAGATTCTATTCCATAGCTTGTGCTGGACCATTAACCCCCTGTAAGATAATAAGAGACAATGTTATTAAGTAGTATTGATAGTGTAAACTCACATGAATGGATGAAGATTTCTGTAGGGAGAGGATTTAAATTACTGTATTTCTACAGTCGCCAGTCACACTTTTTTACAGCTTACCAATGCTGTCAATTGCTGTTGGTGTTTGCTGTTAATAGCCAATTACATGCTTACAGATCCCCGCCTCCACCAACATGATTGGTCGAAACAAATATGAAGTGAAAGAAAGTGAAACTTTCCCCCAGATTTGAGCTTGTCTGCTTTCAGACTTCAGAGTCTGATTTGTGAGATTATCCTATTACCAGCAGCAATAGTAGCAACACTTTGATGCTTTTCCACTGTAAGAGGTGTTTTGTTGGAGTAAAGAGTAGCCATGTTGTGCTAGTTATTCTTGGATCACATGACTGAATACAGGACACAAAGGTCTCAAATAAACATTTATTTGCATGCCTTCCTTCCTTCGGCCTGCGTTCATCTCATGAGCTTAATTTATGGATTTGTGTGCATGTTGTACTATGTGAATGTGTCACACAAGATAATCTGTTCAACAATTTCCATTTTGTTGGGAACCTACAGACCAGTGGATGGTATGCCTACAAGTTAAACACAGAGCTTAACATCATGTTTTGGCACATTTTTGTCTTGCCACCATTTTGTCTCTCTGACCGCCTTTGCCTTCACTAATCTACTAATCTGTCCATCCCTCCTCTCACGCTTGCACTTCCCATGTACCCATGCTCAAGCCCTTGTGATAGCGTGGCCCATGTTTGCTGATGAGGTCAGTTTCGCTTCTGAAGGACAGGATTGCAACGCCACATTGGACAGCAGCATGCCCAGACACCAGCCTGCGGTCTGGGGGTAATACCAGCCATGTGTCACCCATTCTAGAGGGAAGTATTCTGTTTTGCCGAGGACACAATCACATGCAAGGAAAAGTATATAGGATGAGAAGGAAAGAATGAGAGAAGAGAAGGAAGACACGTTTCAAGAGCCAAAATGTTGAAATCAAAGCCTGAGTTTCATTGTATCTTAGAATGTAAAAATGTTGTCAAACTTTAAAATATAGAAACCTGAGGCAAACCCCCCGCATTGTGCATTATTTTTCGATACATGCACACCTCGTCCTGAATTATCCCTTACTTATTCTAGAGAAGATAAGTGGCATAGTGACTTGTAAGCAGTTATCATACGTGCGTGGTAGGCTAGGTTCGCTTTGTGTCTGTGGAGAATGTGTCATAAATAATAGTATGTATGTTTGTGTGGTTCATCAAAAGTGGCTTATCAAAAGTTTGATCCCAAAATTAGAATATTGTTAATATTATATAGGAGATGGCACTATTTTTTCAAATTAGTTTGTTCCAATAGTGCTTATATGCTTCAAACTTCAAACTGAATTTGATGACACTATACAAATCCAGCACAAGGTCCAACATGAACCAGAAAGACTAGCAATATAAATGCTATTTTAGTTTAGAGTATGTTGTGGACTTTAAGCATAGGTTATCTGATAAGACCTATCAGTGGAAAGAAAACAAGATGCAAGCGTTTACACTAGCTCTGTTAACTAAAGAGATTATACTTTAAAAACATACCCATTCTTTTTAATTGTTATTTGTTTAATGTTTTACGAGACATGAAGCCATTCTTTACACTTCTGTCAGGTAAGGAAATATAATTAACCTATATGTGCTGTTTTTTACATGTGGTCCTTTGACAATAGGTACTTTTATGTAGTTCCATATAGTACAAATGTGTTATGTTTCTATTGCTAAAGGTGTATTCTGGACTTGCTTACTAATATATGAAAAAATAATATCTTGACAATCTCAGACCCTCCTAGTTATTCCAAAAACTATAATGCTCAAAACCTGAAATGGACACAGACCTAGCTGAAGCTTTAAATAGATTTAACTGCATTAACCAGACATAATAGAGCTGACAACAACCAATCAATCCGTACAACCTTTCAGTTAATCGTCTTGCATGTGTATCCTATAGCTCAATGGTCATTATGCTGTGTTTGCTATTTGACTTTTTTATGAAATGTAACAGCATTCTTTCTGCAGTGCTCGTGGCCATTGTGTCGTCTTGTCGTGATGGCGAGTTTCAATGTGGCTCTGGCGATTGTGTGCCCCCGGACATGATCTGTGATGGCACAAGTAACTGTGAAGATGGCTCCGATGAGTTGTGCGGTGTGTGTTGTCTTTAGTATGCAACTGAGACCTTTGTTGTTATTTTCCCATTTTATGCTAAAAAAAAACATTTAACAGACTGCGACTTTACAATTTACCAAGAAGATGCCAAATTGTAGATGATGATAGGCTAGATGTAAAGTTGGGGAAGGAGCTATGTGGAATGTGTCTGGTTGTTTGGGCAAGTTTCCGGTACATATGAATATAAATAAATATATATGTACATTTACTACTTGCGGATCGGAAACTGCTGTAATTATGTTTCTCACCCATTTGATGGCTTAATAATTACACTTTCGCGTTTGTGGCTGTGTAAGCAAATAACAGGAAATTCTCCAGAAATCTGTCACAAACCTCTCTCTCACTCTGCTTTTACTCAAGTCATGCTAGACAAATTTGTCTAGTGTAGTCACCAGAAGTACGCAGTGGGTGTCCATGCTGTTGCTCACATTTATGGTTCTGCGTCAGTGACTGCGTGTCAGACAGCCGATATTGTTTCTTGCCACAAATTGAATGACATCCGGTGATCTTTATCATGTGAAGATGATGTGTTTGTAATATATCTTCATTCACAAACCTCCTCAACATATGTTCAATCTACTCCATGTCATTTTAACCGGTGGCAATAATACATTGGAAAATGACCAATGACCAAATGACTCACTCGGTCCTTGCGGCCGGCCATCGCCTCTATATGTGGAAACATTTTTGGTTCACTGAGGCTATAACAGTGGTGGCCTCTGGGGACTAGGTGGGTGACGTAGAGACCCACCTTGCATGTCCGGCGGCTAATCCACAAAGAAGTATATTCTACCACCCTGTGGCCCCGGGGTTGTCATATAATGTGGGCCTATATTTGTGATAAATAACCATGGAAACAAACTCAAAATGAGTCTGCTCACTGTTTACTCAATAACATGAACACATACATTACTACTAAAAAGTCTGTAGAGTTTGTTGAAGTATTAATTTTAAAGATTTTTTAAATAATTCAAATGTTTGTGCCTTTAACCCTTCACTGGGTCAAGGTCGGTGTGATTTTGAGCAAAATTCCTGTGGGTGGAATGATACGAGCAAAAGCCCTTATCGTTGGAGACTGGCGATGGCCAATATGACCTCCAGGCCTACACACGACCATTCCACAGGAAGCCTTTCGGGTAAATACAACTTATTTTAAGCCTATAGCTTGCATGCCCATCACGAATTACGCTTACTAATTACCATTATTGATTGACCATTACTTTATTATGAACTGTGTTGTATTTTATGAGTAACACATGACCTTTGTGTCACAGGACATGTCATGTATCTAGATGGCAACACAAGTTTCATGAGAGTGGCTACATTGGAGCATTCCTTTACTAATGTGGCCGCTCTGGCGTGCCAGCTCAGGTAGTTATCGTGAAAAGATGATTTCATTCATTTCTTTTTTCTTCAACATTTCCTTTGCTCACGCTTGATTTTGTGACTGTTTCAGCTTCTGGTACCAAATTCAAGAAATCAAATCTAGTGGAATGTCCCAATTTTTTGTAAAGATGCTGAGAGGCGACGATGAATCAAAGTTGTTGTCGATTTCCAAGAGGAAGACGGAAGGCTGGGAGAAAGCCACGGCTTTCATTGGAAATCAACCCGGAGGCTACAAGGTCAGCTGTACCAGAGAGATTGTCTATCTGACTGCATGCAGGAGTAAAGTTTACGTATACAATCTACACAGGGATGCCTGGTCTGCCTTCCCGCCTGCCAAGCTCCTCGTTTTGCTTTTTTCTCACGCAGCCAAGAAGGGTAGCCAAGCCTCCAATGGAAGCACTGCTTCCCATTCAAGTTGTTACAGTCCCACACACACAGGCTTTTTCGGCTCATTGTGGTCCAATGCGTTGATATGAAATGATCAATGTCTGTTCCATTCGCATGCCAATTTGCGGTCAGTGTTACCACTCTAGTGATTATCACATTCTAATATTTAAAATGACCTCAGTGATTCAACATTGTTATTGAATAATTTACATTGACATGACACCTACCTAACTGATCCACCATCTCCAATACACAAAATGTGACGATGAAAAGCAGGATTATAATAAAATGCCCTGTCTAAAATGCATTATAATACTCTCCATCACACACATTTTTTAGATTCATATGTTCAGCAACCAGTCAATTAATAGAAAGCATCTTAAACCAAAACATCATTTCAACCTTTTAACATTTATCACACAGCTGCAGTTTTCGGTCGAATCCTTGTTTCTGACTGTCCAAGATGTCATGCTTGATGACATCACCTTTAAGCACTGCTGGGAGTGGGACGTTCCCATTGGATCGAACCAACTTTCGTGTGACTTTGAGATGGACGCTTGCTCCTGGTACCATGACAACACCAAGGGCCTTTTGTGGAAGAGAAGTCGAGGCGTCTTTGGTGACGGTAGTCCAGGATACGACCACACCACTGGTAAAGGTGAGACAGGTCAACATTTTCACTGATAGCAAGGTATAAAGTATACAGCAAGGTATCAGTGGTTCTCAACTGGTCTAGCCTCAGGACCAACTATTGTGTGTGTGTGTAATAATCAATGTATTTCTGTAGGTTATTTCATGTTTATATCTACCAGAAACAACCGCAATACCTCCTTAACGGCAAGGCTCATCAGCTACCCTCAGCCTGTAGCTCAGGTCATATGTGTCAGCTTCTGGTACCACATATTTGGCAACAGCATTGGTAAGTGTCTTACCGCTATGAACACACACAAAATATATCAAATTCATTATCAGGCTGATGTTGACAATTGAGTAATATGTTTTTTTAAATGCTGCCAAGTTGTAAGAAAGGATAAAACCCCTTTAAGGTCTGTTCATGAATTTGATACATATTTGTTCATTTCCAGGTTCTTTGAGGTTCATCACAAAATACACAGGTGGGAATGAGACGCTGGTGTGGATGAGACATGGAACCCAGGGAAACAAATGGCGCTTCGCTGACCTGACTTTCAACAGTGAAAGTCCAATACAGGTTTTTTGTAGATTTGATTTGTTGCAACTTATCTATCGTGGCACATTTTCTATCTTGATATACTCGATCAACACCGACAGGATCTGAGCAGCTGCAGCAGATAGCATATGTCACAGTAATAAATAACATGTTAATCTATGGAGTTATTTTAGTATCAATATTAATGAATGCACAGAGAAGGATTCACACTTGTATTTTGTGATTCATATATAA
>JAOPJH010067288.1:0-11915 GCA_027122575.1 Merluccius polylepis
ACACACACACACACACACACACACACACACACACACACACACACACACACACACACACACACACACACACAGGGTTTGCAAAACAAAAACATGCATGTTGTCTGAACACACTGTCCCTGACACTAAGGAGTCAGTGTTTAAGAATGGACCAAATTAGTTGTTACCGTAAAGTTATATCTCTATTCTTAGTATTTATTTAGTGTTTTGTTCAGAAATATAGGCCCTCTGGTTTAATGATTGTATCTATATGACATAATATTACATATTAGGGGTTTTGCACAAACTATTTCATCTATTTAAATATTGTCCTCTACTTCTTCTGTGACCCCCAAATCAGCCAATCAGCGACTGTGATTCGCAACAAGGCCGTGCTTTTAATAGGCCTATTTAACCAACATTAAACAACGTGTAGTTTCCCAAAACATCTACTCATTAATTTCATTTAATCTGATTCACATTTCTCAACAGTGCTCTTCACGCCAGTCAGTAACTGCGGTCATGTCAGGTGCGCTGCCGTTCGCAATCAGTTTGTCAGCTGGTCTTTTCATGACTTCATTTAAATACCTGTTTTAATTAGCTATAGAATAATAACCATGGATGTATGAACAGTTTTAATAAGATGGTGAATAATAATAACCATGGATGTATGAATGAGCTTGTACTCCCGCTGAAGGATTGAACTCTGCTGCTCACACACACACAGTCAGTTTTCAGCCTTTTTAAGTTACGTTGAATATTGTTTTCAATATTTCAATAACTACATTATTGGCTACATGATAATGTGCTATGGACATAATGCAAGCCCACTTTTTAGCGCATTTATTTGTTTATTGAAAAACGTGATTACGCATTTAAACTTTTTTAATTCTTTAAATTTTTTTATTATTTAATCTGCAACATTCTGTTTACACGTCAGGGAAATTAATCACTAGGAAAATCCCTAATGGAAATACAAAACAAACACAGACAATTATATATGTATATATAAAATCATAATGTTAAGAATAATTGGAAAATTTGATCTTGAAACGTTTACTGAAGGGTCACAACATTTTGGAAATTCCCGTTTTGCATGTGTTTGATAGTGGGGAAGTGGATTTTAAGCCAAATATGTACTTACTGGATTAACGTTTGACACTCAGGATGACGTGTGATACCTAGATGCTGTGTGACTGACCGCTGATCCGGCCTCCAGAGTTCCAGACCGACGGTGGGAAGACGCGCAGGGACAAGATGGCCACAGAGGAGGTGGAGCGAGGACCCGGGTCCTCTGCGGTCAGCGCTCGCGGCTCCTCCCTCCCGACCGCCCCCGCCCCGTCCAACGGCACCCTCTGGAACCCCCGCGGGAGCGACCGCTCGCTACTGTCGCCGGCGTCCGAGGGTGGCTGTAACCACGGCAACCACCAGTGCGGCCCCTCCCTGCTGTCGTACAGGAAGTTCTCGTACAACATTGCCGGCTCCAGGGGGGAGGGGTCGTTTATGGACGGCGACCGCAACAAGCCTCTGAACACTGCAGAGAAACTTCCTGTGCAGAATCCCGCTGGGGAGAGAGTTAAGGGAGTTAGCGGTCGGGTGGCTAGGCTAGCTGGGAGAGGTCCAGAGAGCTTCTTGGGCCAGTTGGATGGACATGATGATGATGAAGCTGGGGCTTCCGCCAGACGGAGAACTGGCAATGTGCGCTGCGCCTGCCCGGTTTCCCGCCTCCAAGCCAACAGTAACCACAGTCCTGGATCCAATCCAAACTCCATGTCATACACAAGCCCCGCCCACAGCCCTGGATCCAATCAAAATCGCAGGTCAAATGTAAGCACCTCCCACAGCTTGGGGTCAAATATAAACCCTGCCCCCAGTCCTGGATCCGGTCCAAACACCAAGTCCACCATATGTCCCGCGCACAGTCCTGGGTCCAATCCAATCCTGGGGTCTAGTATAAGCCCTGCCCTCAGCGGCTGCAGAGACAATCCCAGGCCAAGTTCCAGACCGCCCCAACAAGTCCATCGCCGCAGCAGCCTGCCCGTATTCATGCTGGCGTCCCACAAGGTAATTACCTGGGCCCGGAGCGGTTTGGCGGTCACTGTGTAAAAGCAAACTCTATTGGCTCCTAGACGGCCTGTGCAGTAGAGGGAGAGTCACTGCCAGAGTCAATGGGGCATTTCTGAGACTGACAGGGAAACTATGAGATCACAATGTACAGACCTGAATGATTGTAGCATTAGGGTTAACTGCTAACCCACTTGTTGGCACATACTGAATGGAATAGGTTAAAAACCACCAGTTTGTCTTACCTGCATATACAGTGCAGTCTGTACATACATTTTCCATTTGAAATTAAAGAATCAATATAGGTTCAGGTTTAGACTTTGATTTAATGTGAAATACTGAAGGCTGTGAACAGTAAACTATTGGTTTGTTGAACAAAGATGACAGACTGACAGAAAAAAAAGGAAAGTATATTTGTACGTCCTGGCACTTATAGTACTTACTTAGCATCGAGTAGCATCTTACCCTAGCTATCTTTGTTGTACTTTGTTGTTCAGATCAGTACCGGAGCAGATCTAGAGTTTTTAAGTGCTGCATGACCTTGTTTCGAACCCTACCTGATAGTTTCATACCGAGTTAGACCCGTATGAATTAACGTAAGGGGTTATTAGTTTGTTCGTTCATGTTCATCCATTCATCGATTCATTCTCAGTGCCCTGTGTTCTCAGTGTTTGTGGCGCTTTGGGCTGTCGAGGAGCTGCCAAGATGTTTGGACATCTCATTAGATCCAACTAGGGCTGGGCGATTTGGCCTAAAAATAAAATAAATTTATTTTTTCTCTAACTAATGGACAATTTTCGATTAAAACCTCGAATTTTCTGTTTTTCTCTAAACTAAAAAGACCAAGGCAACATTTAAATACATATTTTCTTTATTAACACAATACAAATAAATGAAATTACCAAGTAGTCTAGGCCTGTGTGAACAAATCAGTTGTTCAAGAATAACATAAAAAATAATAAAAATCAGCACCACTTAGTGGTCATTACATTGGATTTATTTTTAAATCAAATTGAAAAAAATGTCTCTTGTAGGCCATCCCTGAATAACTTCCTGGTCACACAAATCAGACGAATTAAATATCAAAATCAATACTCACTTCCATACAACTGTATGGTAATGCCGCCTTTTTTAGGAACGAGTTTTGCGTGAGAAAGTGAGAAAGTGAGAGTCGGGACTACGGAGTCCCTTAAAGCACAACACATCTGCAGAGTCTATAACTGTTTTTAAATCGCGATTTTGCAGTTCAGCCATTTCAAAAACCATAGGAAAGTGAAAATGCAAATGAGTCGATTAAATTGAAAAAATCGCCCAGCCCTAGATCCAACACAAAAGATGACGTCCAAAAGTGCATTGAGTGGTTAGCTATTGTCGGTCAATAACTATGGAAGTAAATCTGTCTCACCAAATTTTGAAATTTAAAAGCCATTGAATATCTAGCACTGAATGTTTTCGCTTTGAAATTCTGTATCTGAATTTTTTGCCTTAGAGTTATTTTCAATAACTCATTTTCACTTATTTTTTTCAATGTTCACAAATTCAAAATCAAAACGTGGGATTTATCAATTTGTTCTTGGCTTGTAAATGGGAGAAAATGTACGCAAAGGGTCTGACCTTGCGTACGCATGGCTAAAGCGGTAGAGTGAATAGGAAAACCACCAGAACGAAATTATAAACATGAGCAGTTACTGCTTTTGACCAACTTATGCAAATACAATTTCCCCCCGGAAACTAACGTGATTTTTAATGATACAATCGATTTTCTCCTACACCTAAAGTAGGCCTATACAATAATTGTATCAAGTAAGAGTCAATATAAGATAATTCGACTATGCTGCATATTACTAACTGAAGTCATTTATCGAAACTTTATAAAATGAGGGCAGCTGTAGGTGCGTGTACCAAATGGCTGATCTAGCGTTGTTAGAGGATGTGGTGGGGGCTGATCTAACGTTATTAGAGGATGTGGTGCGGGCTGATCTAGCGTAATTAGAGGATGTGGTGGCGGCTGCGTAAGAAGAAGTTAGCATGTTTTCAGACAATGCACCAACTTATTGGAGGTGTCCAAGTCTTCTCCACCCTCAGGTTTTTGGCTACTGGCTCGTCTCAGAGAAAGTTAGGAGATATAGCAGGATTTTTCCAGCCCCCCCAAATTTCCAAACATCATAGAAGCGATAAACTGAAATCACCACCCGACAATGAATTCAATTACGTAAACAGAAATGCACTCGCCAATGATGCTAGATCGTCAGAATTGATTGCTTATTCTTGGTATCCTGTATGTTGTATGTTATTTGTCTGAATTTTTTTAACTCGGATTTTGGGCTCTGAATTTGAATCGGATTTGAGCAACTTGAATATATATTATTTGAAATTTTTAAAACTTGAATTTTTTATTCTCATTTTTTGAAAAATAAAAGTGATAACGAGTTACTGAACATTTGAAGAGTTCAATTCAACGGTAAAAAATTCAGATACATAATTTCAATGCAAAAAAAAATCAGTGCTAGAAATTCAATGGCTTTAAATTTCAAAATCTAAAATCTAAATTGTCTCATAGAGGAGGCAGGCGCAGTCAATCAGAACCGATATTCTCCAGAAGTATTTCACTCACTAATAGCTGATGGATGGAGTTTGGAGTTATCTAGGTGTCTCTTAACCATTTTATGCCCCTGGCAGTAAAGCGAATCGCTCAACTGACCTAAGTTTACATGACGTTTAATAATTTGTATGATTGCTTTAATCCAATGAAGGTCTGTTTATTATTTAATTTGTGTGTCATTTTGGAACTACTGCCCCAATCAGCACTGCGACTCCACCTCTCTTGTCTTTAAAAGCATCCCTTAAAAACACACCCTTTTAAAATAGCTTTAAACATCCAACTCTCCTCACCTCTCTGTATGCTTTTAAATGTTTCTTTTAAATGTGACTTTTTATTGGTATTCGATTATTATTTTTTTTGCTGTTATATTGTATTGCCATTGTAAAATGTTTGAGTGTCTAGAAAAGCATTATAAAAATAAAATGTAATATTGTTATTGTTATAACATGATGCCCTATCTATCGTTCCAGGGGTCCCCCGTGCCGCCCCAGTCTCCCAGGGGCCCATCCAGTGAACCGGGGTCCCTAGTGTCCTCCCCCTCCAGCTCCCCTCTCCCCAAACACCGCCACCACCACAACCACCACGCCCAAGACGGCTATTCCAGCCTGGAGAGGCTTAACCGGAGGCCCAGGGTCAACAAAACCTCCCTGGAGAAACTCTTCCTCTGGCGGTCATCCCTGGACAAGGAGTCGTCGTCGCCGAAGGGCAGCGAGGGCGGAAGCTGCAGTGGCGAGGAGGAAGAAGAGGAGGAGGGGGAGGGGGTTGCCGTGGACGACGTTGAGTTCGTGCGTAACCGAAGGGAGGGCTCCACCGTCCTTGTGAGGCGGTTCTTCAAGAACAACCAGAAGGTGATTGATCGTACAAAAAATATCCAACCCATTTAATGCGTCATTGATTTGGACTCGATTTTTAAAGTCTTTCTTCTGTTCATTCGTTTTTTCTCATCTTTTCTCACTCACGCATCGTTACGCATATTTAGTTGGTTTAGTGTTTACTTCAAGACAGTCTTCCTTTGTTCATTTGTTTGTTTTTTCTGTCCTTATCTCTCTCGCAATTGTTATACGTATTGATTCATTTATGTGCTATGTGGTCCAATATGACTCATGTTGCTTTCCCTTATGCCGTCTCTCCACAGCTCGTCTCGCCACACCTTAGTGTGGCTCTACTTGGTTTGGTTTCAGACGTGTTGCGTTTCCATCTAGAATTAGTATCTCTTCAAAGTGGGCGGGTCGTCATCAGTGATGTACTTATCCACGCGACACATAAACTGGGCTGGCTGTGGGATCTTTCTTCAGCGACAACACTCAGGAGCGTCTCCACCTCTGCCGCGGTCCACGGCGTGGTCTTGCGTTGCGTTGTTCCTTCCATGTTGATCAGTAATCGCTGAACGCAGATGCTAGTATTTAAAAGGTAGCGGGTGTCAGGCTCTCAGGAGCGTCTCCACGTCACTCTCTGTCCAATCAGTGGCCGGCTGCCGGCTTACGTCACAGAAAAAGTATCAGCTCAGCTCAGTTGGAACTTATACGGAGGTGATACTAAAAAAATCACCAGTTAGCAGGTACCAGGTACCAGGTACCAGATACCGGTAATGGAAAGGCAAAAAAGCGAGCTGGTACTACCAGTGGAAAGACGGCATGAGACGACTGTCTGAAATGTAACACAGGAAGGAAGTGTGTCATCAGGATGCTTAAAAAGTCCCAGCGATGGAAAGGAGGCTCGTACTTTATATGAATTGGATGCTTGCTCGTCTGTGACACCTTTGGCCCCGTCAGAGTCCACATCCTGCCCTGCAGCTGCTGTACACAGAACAGATCGTTACGACCTTTGAGTAAAACTCGAGTGTGAACACAACCGTCAACTTATTTAAATTCTAACATTTCAACTGGCAGCATCATTTCAACATTTCAACTGTGGAGAAGTGACAAATCTAGGTAGGTGTACTACAGGGCTTGTACATCAGAATGCATCATGGGATTTTTTGCTGGCAGTTTCAAACACAACAGTCTCCCCATAACGACAAATCATTTCACTGTTAATTACTAAACAATGACCAAAAAACATGAGTACCAACACAATAACTAACATTACAATGCTCCTATGCTTCGGAAAAAATTAATACCACTTAGAACACAATTTAATACTGATTTCACGGCCCAGTGACGGTCGCAAAAAATATTTAAGACCTACGCAAATTACATTTAAGAAATTTAATTTAAGATGTTTTATACTTTTAATACCTCCGTGCATACCCTGCATCTCATAGGTTTTGATTATGGTTCCTTCTCACCTGTGCTGTCAAACGGGTAAGTGATGGACCGACTCTTCCTGGGTGTTGGTGGATTAGCAACCTGCTGTCCACCATCTAGCAAGCAGAACATGAACCAAAGGGCAGAATTAGAAGTGGGCAAGTGAGTCATAACATTCCTATGCAGGCTTAAGTGGTGACCAATCTAGGTCAGGTGACCCATCTAGGTCAGGTGACCTGCATCAGTGAAACCCAACCAGAGGAATGAGAGCATGAGCAGGTTCCAGGATTTAAAAAATAATAATTGTCATTTTTGTACAGTTCTTAAGTAAAATTAGTCTTAACAAATATTACATTTACATTTACATTTAGGGCATTTAGCAGACGCTTTTGTCCAAAGTGACTTACATTAAGTACATTTGTTAGAAGAACGTGCAACAGTAAATCACCATCCATAGCGTCAGGATATGAAGAAATATGAAGCGAAAGAAAAAGAAACCAGATTCACCCAGATTGTTTGTCTGCCATCAGACTTTAGATATTCATCTAAAGTCAGACGTTAGATATTCATCTAACATCTGATTTGTGAGACTAGGGAACCACTGTCCCAGATGGTGAGCGGTCGAGGCACAGCTCATAACGACTGTATACATTGTGCATGGTTTATGTGCTTAACATGAAAAGAGCCAGTCTGGGAACCAGACAATCTGCAAGCTCGTGTTTTATTTGCTCTGGCCCCTCCCTCCCCCGGGCAGACAGATTTCCAGCCGACCTGGCCAATCACAACCGTGATCTAACCGTATCCAATATGGGGCGGGTTTGATACGATGTACAGAGGAGCGCTGTTGAGGCATTAACAACAACCAAACCGTAAACAACCAAGATGGCTGCTGCTGCTGCTGCTGATGTGGAACAATTTGTTGAATCCAATATTATGTATTAAACAAATTGGACAGTGTATTTTCTCTCGAAGAAGAACAAATAACTTCACTTAAAGCTTTTGTTGATAAGAAAGATGTGTTTGCCGCACTTCCGACAGGATTTGGTAAAAGTTGAATCTACGTCACACGTTTCGTTGCTCTGATTGGTTGTAGGTCTAGTCAATTGCGTCGAGAGGCATTTTCGTCAGCGCCTGTTGGAAATCGAGAGGTTCCAGACTAAACTAGTTTGGAAATCCAGGCTAGCGATGCCAGGCTAGCTGCCAGGCTAGCGAGGCCAGGCTAGAATAGAGGATCCATTGACCTGCTTCGAGGAGGGTGTCTGAGGGGCCAGTGGTGGCGTGTGCGTCGGGGCGGCGGAAGATCTTGCAGGGGCTGGCCTCGCCCCCGGTCAGTCTGCTCAGGTTGGACAGAAGCACAGCCTGCCGCTCCTGGTCAGTGACAGAACACAATGGTGTTAAAACAAAAACAAAATAGTGACTTTAATTAAGGAGCTGGTCTTTTTGTGTCTTATGAGTCTAGTCTTAGGACTTATCATGAAGTGGGTGCGCGTACGTGTGTGTGCATGTGTGTGTGTAAATCGACAGTAGCTAGGTTCTTCTTGTTACTTTATAAACATGTCAACTGTCTGGGTCAACCAGTTGACACTGTCAGTCTACCAGGAATTTAGTAGCATTTCCCAATATTTATAACATTGTCTAGACTAAATAATTATCGTTAGATTAATCTACTATGTTAGTTAGTTAGTTGCAGCCCTAAAACTAAATAAAATTGAATAAAACCTACCTTGGTGGCAAGGTGAAAGAAAATAAACAACTGAATTCCCTTATAGTAAAATAAATCCAAATAAAACATTTATGTTAGCTCTGGCTCAGCGGCAGAGGCAGTCAGAGGCAGATACAGAACAAGTATCAGTATCAGTTCCTCTGTCTCCTCAGCGCTTCTGAAGTGGCCAGACTGTTTATTATTGGTTCTGCCTTCATACCCAGGGGCCGGACTAGCTCATTGTATTTGAAATAACATGAGGAAAAGTCAGGATCAACAAACTCATGGCTGGTTTCTCCCCTGGGTGTGCCTCCACGCTTTTCCTCCAATAGTTCAAGCTAACCTTTTAGCAATGTGTCAAGGGAGGGGCTGGAGAACGTCTCCCCCTTCAGCCAGTTCGTCATGCAGGGTTAGTGTCCACCCAGACGTATGATGGATAGTTAAGCCTACCAGTTGGTAAGGTCCACTGGGTAGGCTGGTAGACTGATCCAGCCATCATACATCGGGGTGGACACTCCCACTTGTGATGTAGAGGGTAGTGACATCATCATTTTGAAACCGCTTGTAATGGCTAATCACACCTGGTGGTAAAACAGGGGCCCTTTAAATGATTAATCGATTATCAAAATGAGATTCGATTCATTTTCTGTCGAACGACTAATCGATTAATCGACTAATTGTTGTTCGGCCCTACTAAGTATAATTACAAGATGGCTGAGCTGCTCACTGCCCTTGTGATTGGAAGAGACATGCCAGTTAAATTAGTATCCAGTCGTTGCCTAGAATAACGCCGCCTTGTTCCTCAAATGAAGGAGCGACTCTTGGAATTCACCATGCGGTCTAAACTTCACTGGGCTCACAATGAACGACAAAGGGTTTTTGGTGAGTCTGTGCGCGCACCTTTTCTATGACTCATGTTGATGGCCGTTCTGCATGCTCTGTGTGTGAGTGAGTGAGTGAGTGAGTGAGTGAGTGAGTGAGTGGAGAATGGCAGACTTTTCAAATAGGATCAACATTAACCTGTCTGTCCCCCTCCCACTACTGGGAACTCATTGGGATTTCTTATTTTGCTGAAATCTATTGAAGCACCATGATTAATGAGTAAGTGAGTGAGTGTTACCGTATTGAAGAGCTCAGTAGTGAGACCCAGGTAATTATGAAGTGCCAAAAAGGTGACCCTCTGGAGGCGAACCATGATGATCTACAAGTACAACATTAAGGCAAGCAACAAAAAAACCCAACATTTTAGTTCACTAAAACATGCTGCATTGAAATGTGACTATTTTGAACAAAAGCGATGGCCAGGGTCCAACAAGACAAAAAGAATTTTGTCTTTTCACCTGCTAGAGTGGAAAAACCTACCGGCCAAGCAATTGTTTTAATATGCAACCCTGGATTTTTTTAACCTGCCAAATGTTAAAATCTCTCAGCCATTGGCTGGTGGCAGCAGGTGTTCATGTTGGACCCTGGCGATGGCTGCCGTTAGGTGCAGCGTTAGGTGCGGGTGGGTGGGGCTTTACCTGGATGACGCGCACAAGCGTCTCTGGGTATTTATCAAACACCGACTGAAAGGCTGACGCAGGCAGGCGCAGGACAGTGGAGCGGGATGCGGCTCGCACCAACACCGTCTTAAAGGGGGCTGGGTAACCCTGGAAGAAACAAGAAGATGATAATTTACGACTGCTGACTTATTATTCAGCCCCATTCTACTGACTTAGCGTTGCAATAACTTTGTGCAACAATTCAACTGTGCAATAATTCTGCTGTACTCTGGTATACTCTGGCACTAAATGCCAATGTAGTGGACGCTGAGAGTAGTATGTAGTGCACACAGAGAGAAGTGTGTAGTGGACACAGAGAGTAGCGTGTAGTGGATACTGAGAGAGTAGCGTGTAGTGGATGCTGTAGTGTGTGGTGGACACTGAGAGAGGCTCACGGTGATGATGTCCAGGATACTCAGCAGGCTGTGAACACTGTCGCCGGGCAGCACCTCCTTCACCACGGGCTCCGTGCCGTCCTGCACAGAACCAGAAATAAAAACACAATACATTGCACAATGAGTAATATGTCCCACCACAGATGGCTCAGAGGGACAGGCTGGTATAATAATTCTCCCTATACATTCGGACAGCACTACAAAATGGCAAAGTAATCGTAGTGACACAGCCTTTATGTCATGTGTGAACAGTCCATGGAGTTTGCAGTCTGCCGTGTATAGATCAAGCATTTGTACCTAATGAGAGAGGTAGACCTGCTTGAGCGCTGCGTTAAAATGCCATCCATGTGCAAATGGTTTTGGTTATTAACCGCTTGTTTAAAGATGGGTACGCATAAAGCTATGTCCAAAAAAAACCCTGTTTTGGCTGTGAAAAAGAATGAAGATTTTATTTGACGCCGTCTACATACGTTCTCCTGAATGAGGAGCTCCAGTCGGCCATCTTGGACTACGTAGATGCTGTCGTCGTCGTCCCCCGGTCGGCACAACCCCTCCCCCTCTTGCAGTTCAATCACCACCATGTGACGACACAGCTCCAGGAACAGAGGCTTCTCGAAGTGACCCAGAACTCTTCAAAATCAAGGCAGGAAAATGAACAACAACACATGGAAATGTGATCCATCTCCCTGAAGAGGACACACACGAAATGGTGGAAAGAAAGCACTTTGCTTTTTATCTTTGCCGAGTAAATGCTGGAGTGTGGAACTTTTGTCTCCCCTTCTGGCAGTGAAGAGTAATTACAAAAAGGGTGTGAACTCGTTTGGCGAGGGATTGAATATAACGGGCGTTCCCATATATGTAAAAGTCTGGCAACTATAGCTTCAAATAATTGACTTGCTTGATGAAGGCGTTTTCATTTAAGCAATACAATTAGTTCAACAGGTTTTTTTAATTGATCCTAGGCCAACTGAAACCAGATCAACATGCCAAACAGACATGTAACTGGTTCATGTGCCATGCATAGGATAAGTCTTCATATTACATTATAATGATGACTGCCATTATGGCAATAGTGATGATGATGATGATGATGATAATGAAAAACATTCACTTTAGATAGATCAATATATTTTATATCAAGTCACTTAAAGGTGCTGTAGGTAAGTTGTAAAGAAACAGTAAATAAGAGCAGGAGAGAGCAGGAGATTTTAAAATTAAACAACCAAAAGAACGATAGATTAATCACTGGATCGACAGAAATTTAAGTAACACATTTTTATAATGAATGAGCTGTTTAGGTAATTTATCATTAAGTACAAATACCAAACATTTGCTGCTTGATGCTTCAGAAATTCAAATGTTTGGTTCATGGATCATTACAAAATGAAT
>JAOPJH010067328.1:0-11900 GCA_027122575.1 Merluccius polylepis
ACCCCCACCCCGCCCTTAGATGTGAAACAAGTGAGAGGAAGGAGAGCTGGTAAATTAGTTCACATCACACACTGCATCAGTTCATTTAATGATACCACTCCATTTCAATCTGCATACGAGTCCACGCAAGGAAACGATTTCAGTGGCGTGGTGTACGGTCTGGTACATTCTGGACAATTCTTCATTTTATTGGAAAATGTGTGATTGTCTGTGAGTGAGTTTCCCTTTTTTCCCCTAAAATTGTGACGATGAACAGGATTCATAATCATGTGATGATTGCAACCAGAGGTTCATATTTGCGCTGTAACAAAATATGCCTCAACGCGGCCGCTGTCGGGATAACAATGAATACTCTTTGTAATAAAAAAATTATAATAAAGTACAGGGTTCCATTTTCTATATTTTAATAATCATTAAAAAAAAAGGCTTACAGTGTTTTGAAGCAATCAATGAAGCAACAGCATTCGTTTACAATAAATTAATTTATCCCAAGAGGGATAAACAGAAAAACAATCTCTATACAATTTGTCTCTTAGGAGACGGCGCTCACTGGAGCAGTTCATTATAGGGTTCTTCTGCCGAGCGCGTCCAGCTGTTCTCCAGGGCGCGCGGTCCGCCTCGTCGCCAGCGTGCTCGCTGCCACGGTGCATTATGCATCTCCGCTGAGGACACCTCCAACATCACCTAGCCTGGCACGCGCTCCACCCAGACTCCACATCACTATGAATGCTAAGCAGATGTTCTCAAGGAGCTCAGGTTTGTCTAGGTCTGTTTGTAATCTCTGCGTTCGTGGCGGCTTTTTGTTTACCTGGGTTTTCCCCCGAAGGACGCAGCGGGGGCCCCACTGAGCGGGAATATGTCTCACGTCGTAACGGTAATCAAAACATCGTTCTGTTTGCTATTTAGTCATTTGAGAAGACGTTTTTTTATCCGGAGCGACTTACAGTGTTTCTTTTTTTGTGATAAAGGTCATAGGGGATAGGGGGCATGTTGCTCAAGGGTGCCTACAGGTTAGGCTGCGAGCATAGGGGTTCAAACCCGAAGTCTTCTGGCTGGGAGTAAAGCTTTCTAACTGGGAAATAGCAGTCCCCCCCCCCAGCCCGCGGCTAGTTCAGGTTTGTTTGTAATCTCCACGTTCATCTCTCTAATTCTTTTCACTTTCATTTGCCCAGGAGGTTGAAACAAACATTAAACAGAATTATGTATCTCATAGAGTAGCCCTGTGTTAGCAGATATTATTACAGGGGGGAAAACCACGGCCAAGAAGTCTGTGACTAAGACGTGTAAACACAGTCTGTGATCATCCCTTTAAAACAGCATTGAATTTGGTAATTTTGTCTGCAGCATTATTAAATATGAAATTGAGACACTGTAAGACTCATGGCCGGCAGCAACAGGGAGCAACGGGTCGGTTGAGACCTTCATTCCTTTAATATCTTTTTAAAGCAATTAACGCGTTTCATAAGTTAAAAGTTAAGGTTGAATATGGGGGGTTCGAACCCAGTACCTTTGGGTTGGGAGTCGAAGCCCCTAACCACTGCCATAGCAACCTGGCCTGGCCGCACGATATCCAGACATGAATCAGACAAGATGTGGTCGGAGCAGAACAAAGCAAAAGGAGAGGAGGAGACATTTAACAGATTAAATAAACAGCATTTTAGGAACAGTGCCCGTTTCCCTGACAGATTCCACGCTCCTCCTTGTCGATTGCCAAGGTTGCAGACAGACTTACGGTAGTAAAAGCTCAGAGTCAAGTCCCTCTGAAAAGGTCAGGAGCGTTTCGGCAGCCGTCTGAATCTACTAGACTGCTATTTGTGCCAAGTCTGAGACAAAGGGCCCGGACAAATGTGGACCATGGGGATGTTGAGAGCAAGGGCAGACCCTTTTTCTAACTGAAACACAACCAAATACTTCCACAACACGACGTATTAGAAGGAACCACAAGTACCCCCAGTGCACCCTCATCAAATCAAAGCGCTCAAGGTCGAAAACAGAAGTCTGTGAATTCCAGGGACATTAACGGACTAAATATCACCATCCAGTCCACCAACAAGACACTATTGATCCAATACACCATTAGATAACGCTAAGTAATGGGAAAGTACCCAGAAAAGACATTAGGACAGAGAGGGGAGGGGGGAGGGGGCGAGCGTGCCAGCGGACACGTCCAGAGTCACATTAAGGGCGTCTGGCGATGGAGGAGGAGAGGAGCGTGGGAGAGAGCGATAAGAGCCCTGTATTCTCTGTTGGGACTCCCCTGGACGATAACTGCCATCTGTCAACCGCTTCACATATCACTTTGCATCACCGTGGCAACAGAGATGTGGGATGATGGAACATGGCAGGTAGTCTCCACACTTTAACCTTTACCGGGCCTTACAGCGCAACCTGGCCTCAACTGCTCCTCATCGCTGGGGAGAGCTCAATGTAAATCCCCCCATTGGATCTTACTGTATTAAATTATTCAATATGATACGATGTTATTTGATACTATGTTATAGGGTTCTATTTTATATTCTGTTATATTATATTTTTCTATATTATATTATCCATCATAGCGCCGGCCTTATTACGGTACTGTCTCCGACGGCCTTCACCTTAGTCACCTTAGTTTTTTCAAAACTTTACAGTAAGCTAAAGCTAGCTGAGCTAAGAAACAGTATGAATAATGACTAACCAGAGCACGACCGTAAGATACCTGAGACACTAAGACCTTAAACTTGTAAGCACGGCCCTTGCGCACGGCTCATGACGAGCAGGAGCGAGAGGAGCAGGAGCGAGAGGAGCAGGAGAAGGAAAAGGAGGGGAATGAGGAAGAGATGTATAGGGAGGGAGGGGAGGAGGACGAAGATCTGCAGGAGGAGGAAGAGGAATAGCAGGGGGCTAACCTGTCTACTGTCACCTGAGTCCATGGCCCCCCTGTGTATTGGATACCAGAGCATCTTATCGCTGGTCAGTGACAGACTAATCTCCCGTCCGGCCTAGTGTCGTTGTTCTGCTGACAGACCGTCTGCTAATGAACTTCTGATAAGACTGTATGCGGCCGTGGCCGATAACACGCGTCTGTCGGGCTCTGAGGACGTTTTCTGTGATTTTATTATACGTACTGCGATTGTTGTTATTGTATATGTGTTGCGGTTGCTGTGGTTGTTATTGGTGTTTTGCAAACTTCCTCACTTGTAAGTCACTTTGGATACAAGCGTCTGTTGAATGGCTAAATGTTATTATTATTAACATTATTATTATTATTATTATTATTATTATTATTATTATTATTATTATTATTATTATTATTATTATTATTATTATTATTACTATTAGGAGTAGTAATTTAATTGTTAATATCATTAACAAGCCTCATTATTCAGTGCATTCATTGCTAAAACAAAAATCAAGGTACTAAATAATGAGATCCAGTCACGGTGATGCTAACAACACACACATCCAATTATGTTAAGCTTTGTGCAAAGAGAAAGCGCTTGAT
This sequence comes from Merluccius polylepis, assembly GCA_027122575.1. Taxonomy (NCBI): domain Eukaryota; kingdom Metazoa; phylum Chordata; class Actinopteri; order Gadiformes; family Merlucciidae; genus Merluccius; species Merluccius polylepis. Next base: position 3,485 of record JAOPJH010067328.1, read on the forward strand.
CGTCCAATTTTGAATGTTGATTAAATCAGTTCAGATCACATAGTGGTTCATTTACCATTTGGAATCTGAAATTGGAGAACGTCAAATGTGATGGATATATTTGGATGTATAGCATGCATGCACGGTTTGCCCATTTTGCATATCTTGAATTTTTGTGTAAAAAATACCCTTTGTCTGAAATATCGTCAAATCAAAGGCCGACATTTCTGTCTATATTTCCCAGTGGAGTTGGACACGTACAAAATCTGCTTGATCAGTCAGCACAGCTGTAGATCATATCATGTATATCATTTCGTAATCAACCAGGAGTTATGCTGAGAGAACACTTCCTACATGACCAACTTAAATGACAGATGCATCACCCGGCGGTAATGAGGGAGCGCACGCCGCTACACACACAGACGTGCTCAGCGTGGGCTGTTCACGGCCCGACAAAATCACATAAATTCAGCCATCAACGCGACAGGCTGCCGGTTCGCTGGTTCACCTTGAGACGCCGTAGCCATGCCTTTGTTTCTCTGCCAGAAACGAGTTCAATATGTTCAACTTAGCTTGACGAGGACGGATGTGTCCAAATATAGGCTTGACTTTCCCTGAATGTCGGCTATAAATAGTCAAACACATCAGGGAAATACTCTGGCATGAAAGATCATTGATCTGATTCACTGCGTACCATCTTCTATGTTGAGCTTTGAGCAGCGTATTTGTTGTCTGTTCGGTCCCGGAAGAGATGTAAGCTGGGGTTTCGCTCATGGTTGGTAATAGTATAGTAGTACTCCAGTATGTGGAGCTTGGCCGATCGCCGCTGGCGAATGTGACTGAAAGCCATGCTTGCCTGGGCTGCAGTGGCAAACAGATGTCACTCAGAGTGTGATGCGGGCCAGTGAGCACCATGTGCTCTGTGGCGATGGAGGCAACATCCACCGTTAGCTCGCTAACATTTTGCCTCTCAGCCCCTAAAAAGATATCAGCTAAATATCAAGGAGAAAAACACGGTTCCCCTCCCCGTGCACACAATGCACTCAATTGCAAAAATATACATGTCCGCTAAAAACTTTTTTAGCAAATTTTTTTGTGTGCTCATACAATTATCTGGCCGCCCTCCAAAATTTGGAAGGCGGTTTTCCGACCCGCTCCGCAGCGCCCTGAGTCCACATACTGAGTCCACCGCTGGTTTGTCTTTGACATCGTCTATACTATAGTGTTTCAGTGAGCCGTGGCAAACACAGTCCCTGAAGAAGTCTGCCTCTCTCATTCTCGCTCTCCTCCTCTGGCAACCATGACAACTGGGTGAACATGATGGTACTTGATGTGTGTGCGTGTGTGGGTTGCCGCCGCCGAAGCGTGTCACCAACCACGGTCACAGTTGTTGTGGTGACTGTGTTATCATCGCGGTGCAGATGGCCGGTCAGTCAGTTGATGGTATGAAGGGTGTGTGTGTGTGTTTTGAAGTGAGCCGCGAGCCTGCGTGAGGGAGTTGGGGTTCATAAGATTCCACCCTCTATGGGCCTTCATTCACCAAGCGGCCATCTTGGTTCTCAACAGTAGCTGGGCGGGGGGAACTGAATGCAGAACTTGCATTCGGTTCCCCCCCGCCCAGCTACTGTTGAGAACCAAGATGGCCACTGGGCAAATAACGTCTATGTGACAGGGACTGACGGAGCCATCGAGGAGAACGGCATTGGTTGGAGCCATAGAGCCGCTTCGCCAGGCCCTACGGCCTGCCATAATGACGTTGAAGATAAATCATCTTGTTATGTGAGAGACGATCCCCTGCCGTTTGCGAGACGAGAACAAACCAGCTCAGGCACATTGGCTCTCGGCTCGACTGTGATGCTGTCCCGACACGCTTCCTACATATAGGGTTACACCCTTTTGGTGACACCCCCGACGTATGAATAGAGGAAAACTAATACATGGAGCGCTGCTCCACTTGTGTGCTGCTAATAGCATAGTTAGCTTTGTGTTTGGGCTTTGTGTGGTGGCGAATTAACATACTCTGGTGTTGGTTCGTTTGTGTGTGAAGAGGGGTTTCAAATTGAGCATGTCCGGTTACCAGGGAAACAACTGCTTTAGCTTAATCCCTCCGACACAGGTATAATTAAATTGATTACTTACTTGGTGAAGGGGCCACTTAGAAGATATTATAAACTGTTTATCAGATAGAGGATAGTTGCGATATATTTCGGCTAAAGCGCATTACCGTCGATGCAATGTGTAATTGCTCCACGCGATCTATACCACCGTGACATTCACGTTCTCTTCGGCTAACCCCTAAATGGCTATGTTACGTGTCATTAGTGAGAAACTGTGATTTAATTTGTAACCATGGCAACACTCAAATGCATGTCCTGATGAACATGAAACGAAATTAATGTTCCCATCATGATCCTTGTCGATCCCTGAGGAAGAAAACATATCCCCAAACTACAATTGGAAATTAAACACACAGATAAAACATACAGGCTTAAAGAAAAAAAGAATCAATGTTTCATTATGTACCGGAGGAACTGTTTCGCAGGGATACAAATTAGAGAGGAAATCTAGTCCAGCTAATCTCCTGTATGCCAACATTCATTAAGTAGTGAGCATGGAGTACATCGTCCAGACTTCCTCCCTCAAAAGGACCGGAACGATACCGACTATTACTATTAATCATTCATACACCATTCAGAACAATACACAAAGCAGAGGAACAGAAATTGTACGTGAAAGTGAAAGTGTAGACCATGTATAGTGACCCCATTCTGCCAACCTGGCTCCTGCATTCTGACTTGACTTCCCACACCAGGAGACTGGGTTTCAGCAGAAAGCGCTGACATCTCCTGTAGCATGCTAGCTTGCCGGATAACTGAAAAGGCTTAGACAACAGCGTTGTCAAGGAAGGGCATTGTGGACGGTCTGTAAGCATTACAATCAACAAAGTAAAGCTTTTATATACAGGTCGTATTGGTACTCTACAAACACATAAATTAATAATACCAAGTAACCATATAAACATTTAAATGAGGGGTTATTTTGGAAGTTTTAAAATGAAAGTACATTGAATGGCAATTTAGCATTTTAACTAGCATTTTACTGTCAGATTTGGTGCCCATTTTGGACAAGAATCCACTCTTTATGTTTTTTTGCTTTCCTGTTAGAGGCACTGTGCGGGAACCCAATTTGGCAGCTCCCCTTGGTAGAATATATAATGTTGTAAACAGCGCCATAAGTTTAAGTGCATCAACATCTGTTCAAAGAGCCTTCTAGCGTGGGGAGCCAGCAAATGATTTACAGCGAGGGTAGCAATCAGCCTGCCGTTTTAAAGAGTTACAAGTATATATTTACTGTAAGTACCAATCGAAGCGATGTTAACATCCACACTTGCTCGGCCCTTCCAGAACACGGCCACATCACAAATAATTGAACCAACCTAAGTCAACTTTAACACTGGCCAATAAATCCACAATGTATTGGTCAGTGTGAAAGTTGAGTCGGATTTGTTAAATTATTCCAGAACTGGGCTTCCTGCATCTGCTTCATCGCCCTTAGTGACCACCTCTCCAGTGAAAAGGATTTAGTTAAAGTTCAGTTTCACCATATTGCAGCTCAGTAGCTGCAGCAGGATTTTGTTTGTGGGTGGGCCAACGTTATTGCAGTCGGAGATAGTGATATATGAATTAAATCCATTGCGTTTCAATAGGACAATATGCTGGTAAATGAATGACATCAGTGTCATCAACCGAACACTCTGGCATCCAGTTCTGAAGGTTATGGAGTAAAGGCTATGAAGCTGCTGAAAAGGAGCTATTTGTAAGAGAATGAAACAGTATATAACACTGCAACTGTACCGGCGTTCCTGATCTGCCGTGTTAAGCTGTGACGGGTGGTTTTGATAGGTCAGCAAGTGTAAGGTGCAGCTCATCTTAGCACTGCGACACCTTATCATACGTAACGTTAAATGCATCTTAAAGGAACCGTCACGCTTGGCTATTTTCTAATGGGAGATTAACATGCGTATTAAGCATGGGATTAATGCTTATGAAATGTCTGCAACGTTAACTTTCTGTGAAAAACACACACAACACAGTTGGACCATTGATGTCATTGGTCCGGGATTTGCATTCTCTATTGGTCTAAATTGGACCAATGACTCTTTTTTCACAGAAACCGGGTTCATGTTGCAGACATGTAATTTCTTCACAACACATGTATGAAGCAGTGCTCTTCAGAAAATTAGTCTACCTTTTCTTACCACTGGTTCACCATCACTATCTAATTCCACTACTGTATAAGACGAGTGGGTCAGTAAACATGAAATATTGACCTGCTGTGACGTGTGGATGTCCGCTAAGGATGTCCAAGGTTTTTCTTCTTTCTTTCCATTTTTCATCTATTATTGAAAACAGACAACCTCAACTTCTTGTAAATAAAGACATGGGCTATAGTACTCTACACAAAGCAGTGTTCTCTGGAGAGGAAATCCATCAATTTCAAGGCTAACGTATTTCAAAGCATTGCACACTGCTTCAAGTTGATGGTAATCCACCAACCAACCACTCGAATTGTCAAAGAAATGCGTTATTAAAATATATGTAGTTGCTTTGGATAATAGCATCTGCTAAATGACTACATGTACGTGTAAAATATGCAGAATTAAAACATATTCATTTCCAAAAGTCGCTTTAAAATAATAAAGAAAAACAACAGAAGGCCACAGTAGCTTAGCATCTCAATGGCTTCTCGCGTTGTCTCGTTGTGACAGCTGCACCACACAACATTAGGCATTATATTGAGAGCCATAGCAAGCTAATGAGACACACAAACAGCTAATTGCCGACATTCAAATTTGATAGCATTTTCTTATGTTTCCTAGCGTATCGCCACTTTAGACGTCCAACGTACTTTTAATTTAAAAAAGCCATTACTGCACTTGAGATAAATTTAATAATCTTAATACTAACAAATACATATTCTATTTGATGACGGGGGACAATGTAGGCGTACACAGGCACTCTTGGCTTTGATGAATATTTCCCATTCATAATTGTTTGGGGTTGTACCATGCCAACACAGAGCGCTCCCTGCCAGCATAGCATAGGTCCCTGGCACCATCGTAGTAGGGATGGGCACACGGCCAGCCCTACTATCCATCAAATGCACGTTTCTGTGTACTATGGATCTTTCTTCACAGTCCAGATGGTCAACTTCACTCTGGGAAAGTGCTCCTCATCATCTTAAAATAGCCACCGTTGGTCTGAATGCTACCGCCTATTAACAGTTTTTGTGTCCAAAAACTATGAAAGTCCTTAAGTTATATGTGATTTGTGTAAGTTGCGAAGCTCAGCAAGTCTGACTGTTAATGACGTTATTATGCTGCCATTAGGGGGAGCCATCTAGCATGGATAAATGTAGGCGTTTAATGTGTGGCAGTGATAATTACCATAAAGAACTTTTCAAATGGCTTTTAATTAGGGAGCAGATCATTTACCCAGAGTACCGAGGCCTGAGTCAAAAATGAACGAAATGAATCCCTAATAAATAAATACCAAATGTACATGTCATCGCTACCTAATGTACCGCCATCGCTAAGAGCTAGCAAAGGTTGCACAGCAAAGTCACAACTCTTCTCTGTTTTGGTGCCGCAATGGTGGAACGAGCTCCCTGCCGATGGCAGGACTGCAGTCGCTCACCAGCTTCCCCAAGAGACTCAAGACCCACTTGTTCAGAGTTCACCTGGACTCTGCATGGCCTCCTTCTTCTACCTACCCCCTCGTTGTGAAATAGTACTGTAGTAACATTTAATATTGTAGTGAAGTAGTACTGTGGCAAACAAGTACTGTTATTAAGTAGAACTGGAGTAAAGTAGTACTAAGTGGGTACTGTAATTAAGTACAGTAGTTAAGTAGTATCGCAGTAAAGTAGTATTGAAGTAGGAGTACTATATTATGGTAGTATTGTCGTTAAGAAGTACTGTAGTTATAGTTCTACTGTAGTAATGCAGTGTACTGTATTCAGGTAGTACCATAGTAAGCATTGCTCTAGTGAGTAGTAGGCTACTGTAGTAAGGTGCGGCTAAAAGCAGAACATCTGTGGTGACATATGGTTTTCCCGGGCAGCTGTTATCTACTCACTTGGAAGAAACATGCTAAATACATGCTAACTCCATTAGCATATCATGAAGTAAATTATCTCTTCAAATCATCAACATTGCGTCATTTTAATAAATAGACTAGAAGAACGCTTTTAATATTCATAGATTTGTTTAGATACGCATGAAATATATGCTAGCCTCAAGTGTATAAACATATCTTAACATGTTTTTTTTAAATTAACACTTAAAATGCATATAAATATTATTTATATATATTTTTTTTCATCTCAAAACGTATATACAAACATAGCAAAATATGAAACTATTTAATATTACAGATATGCAGAGACTGAGAGAGCCTTCCTTGAATCATCCCATTTATTCTCCTGATGTCAGCTTGTGCTTTGCTCTCTCCATCTCCAGAAAGAGCTTTTCTGTTTTGTCCTCCGTTCCCCTGGTTACACAGCCCTGCTACATCAAAAGCTGTTGGCCACGAAGCAACGTGATCATGGATGAGCCATCATTCCTGCTTTCACTGCTCCCGCGATTACCTCCTGTCAGCTAACATCATCATCACCACCATCACCTTCATCACCATTATCCTCATAGCTTCACACTGTGTGTACACTTCTGTAGCTGGTATGCTGTCTAATTATCTCGTTACGTTCTGACGCTCACTGTGTCTCTCTAACTCCTGCCATGTCTGACTAACTCAGACATGGCATAACAGTGACACCTGCTATTTCTCTGACTATTTCGTGCTATGTCTCTCTGACTAACTCCTGCTATCGCTGACTAACTCCTGCTGTCTCTCACTAACTCCTGCTATGTTTCTTACTAACTCCTGCTATTACTCTGAATAACTCCTACTATGGCTGCGAGTGACACCTGCTGTGTCTTCCCGACTAATGTCTGCTATGTATTTGACTAACTCATGCCCTCTTTCAGACTAACTCCTGCTATGTTTCTTACTGACTCCTCCTATATCTCTGACTAACTCCTTTTATGTTCTGACTAACTCCTGCTATATCTCTGACTAACCCCTACTATGTTTCTGTCTCACTCCTATGTTTCTGACTAACTCCTGCTATGTCTCCCTGACTAACTCCTGCTATGTCTGTCTCTAACTCCTGCTATGACTGTCTAACCCCTGCTATGTTTCTGTCTCACTCCTATGTTTCTGACTAACTCCTGCTATGACTGTCTAACTCCTGATATGTCTCTGTCTCTAACTCCTGCAGTGTCTCTTTAACTAACTCCTGCTATCATTAACGGATTCCTGCTATGTTTCTGACTCCTGGCTGGACATATCTTCCAGTTTGTGGAGGATTAGCATGTTAGCCATTTTCCTGGCATGTTTATTGATATATTAACATATAAAATGGTGTATTAATAAGAGCTAGTCTATGCCTGTTGAAAAATAAGAAGATGATTTTCCTGAAGCGGTATGTCGTTTATCTAGAATTTAACTCATCATTTCTCCACGCCCCCTGAAGGAACGCAGCCTTGAAATGGTAATCCACGCTACAACTATGGGAAAAATATTCCCTCATATTTGCTGCAGGTATTAGAAAACTATCGGTTGGGCAGAATCAGTGCCAATTATAAGCTGGTGTTTAAGTTGTGACTGTCTGGTATGCAACATAACCCTCGTGCTACATAACCCTCGGCAAACATAAAACCCTCAGAGTATATATACTGAATTATTACTCTGGAGGTGTAAGAATATATAGACATAACAGCATGTATAAAACTGTCTATGTTTATATACTAAAATATATTACCCTGAATGGGAAAAGGAAAAAGACGCTGTAACGGTATTTTCCACAAAATCTGTCCTTGCGTTTTCTCCCAGCTCGGCCAATAAATGTGAATACGCTCTCTCTCGTTGTAACAAAAAGGCTGTTAGTGTGGAGCAGGAGGCTGTGTGTGCTCCTCCATATGTCTGGACAGATGAAGGAAGAGGCTGAGGAAACGCATTTTGTTGTGGTCACACTCAAGGGTGTAGGGGAGCGGTGGATTATGGGCCCCGTGGCATAGCGGATGAGAGATGGCACGCGAAATCTGCAGCATGACACACACACACACACACACACACACACACACACACACACACCACAAACATACAGCAGCAGCGAATGCCAAACGTGGAAAAAAAATGTAATGCGATTCAAATGCAGCACGATAAAGCCTTGTTCTGTATGTATGGTGTTTGAGGACCGAGATGAGGCCACCTAGGTCTTTATACTAAGAGGAGGGGGGGGGGGGGGTGAAAAAATGCAGGATAAAAAAAGGTTATTTAAAGAACCAAAAATAAAAAAAAAAAAAACCAAAAAGCAA
>JAOPJH010067453.1:0-11850 GCA_027122575.1 Merluccius polylepis
TGTGTGTGTGTGTGTGTGTGTGTGTGTGTGTGTGTGTGTGTGTGTGTGTGTGTGTGTGTGTGTGTGTGTACGTGTACATGCACGTGCGTGCGTGTTGGTAAGAGGCAATATTCAAGATTAAAGAACTTTATTTGTCTCATACACATACAGGTTACGCCTGTACACCTGTGAGTGAATGTGTGTGCGTACATGACAACATTAATATGCACCCATTTTAATGTGCATGCACATTTTCTGTGTCTGTGACTCTGTGTGTCTGTGTGTTTCTGTATCTAGTATGGAGCACTCATGTATTAATCATTATCAATCATTGATTAATCTGCAGCTGAAAATGTAAAAGAAAAAAACAATTAGCATAATTGAAGATCAGTGACAGCTTTTTCATCTGAAAAATGTCTGAATGCAAATCATGGTGCAGAACATCATGAAAAGGTCATGACATTTTGTAAATGTAAGTATTCAGATGGCCATTTATTGCTAATGGACTGGAAATTAAAAGCACAGCATTTTAGCTGACGCTAATCTCGGATCCAGAAGTTCAACAATGCTATAGCCAAACTTCATGGCGTGCCTGGGCCACTGTTGGCAAAGGAGGAATACCGACATTGGGAAGAAGATGCTATTGTTTTAGTTATCAGTCCTCTTCTGGATCTGAGATTAATGGTCGGCCATATCACGTTCGTTGTGGTTCTGCCGGTCAGGGTGTTTCCAGTAGAGACCCATTCCACATAACGCGCGTCTACAGATCCCCGTCCCCAGCAACATGATTGGTTGAAATATATCTGAAGAGAAAGAAAATGAAATGCCCCGTTCACCCAGATTTGAGCTTGTGTACCATCAGACGAGCTGCCTCATCTGATTTGTGAGACTAAGTTCACACTAACTGGGTGCACCATGGTGCACAATTATTCACTTTTTGTATTCCAAAGCTTGAAAACTCTACCAATATGTGTCTAAAATGTACTGTAGTGTGGAGTGCCATTAACAAATGTAGCAAAAAAACAGAAGCTAAAAAAGGGAAATGTTATGGTTTCCTTCACGTTTGCTCTTTCTGTTCCAGGGCTGTCGGTCCTCCGTGGTCTCCTGGGGTCCAGTGATGAGGAGGTAGTTTTGGGGAATGCCGCCCTGTGCCTGGGCCACTGCCTGGAGGTGCAGGGAGTGGCCCAAGACCTACTGCCCACCGACGCTGTTCCTCTGCTGCTGCAACTCGCTGCAGCCGACACCCACACTGGGAGGACGGACGTGCAGCGTAACGCCGCCATCGCTCTGGGGAAGCTGTGTCGCGCTGAACCCAGGTGGCTGTCTCTCACTCCTGTGTCTGTGTGTCTGTGTGTCTGTGTGTCTGTGCCTCTCTTGCTCTCTGTCTGGCTCTCTCTCTCTGTCCCTCTCTCTCTTTGTCTCTTTCTCTCTCTTGCTGTCTCTCTCTCTCTCTCTCTCTCTCTCTCTCTCTCTCTCTCTCTCTCTCCACCCCTCTCTGTCTCTCTCTCGCTCTGTGTCTCTCTGTCTGAGCCATATGCTGATTACATTATAGTGTCTGGTACACCCTGAGGGTATAAGCTTGTGTGTTTTTATTTCACGTTCATCTGACCATGGCATGGGGGGGGGCTCGGAGTCACGTTTGATGAGTTGAATGCTGAATACATTTTTTGTTCACCTTTTACACAACAATTTTCGGTTGAGTCACTGCAACTTTTGACGACAGACAGACAAGAAGGTCTTGGAAAATATTGATGATTCAGAACGCGTATATTGCATATGCTTTATTTAATGGAGGCTTTCAGTATGGATTTGCAGACCTAATAAGCATGACAGTATAACTTAATGACAGCCACGGTGTCAGTTTGAAACCTGATCAGGCGTAGCTTAGTGCTCAACTTTCAATGGGCCTCATTAGGAGAGTTTTTAAGCACCCAACAAACAAATCTAAAGTTGTCATTTTTGTAAAAATTCATGCCGTTGTCAACATCCGCCACCTCTGTGGAGATATATATAACTTGCATCGTTTTTGTTTTGGTAATATTTCCTCCTTTCACGCTCAAACTCTTCGGATGGAAATTATGTGAAAATGAGAACCTTTTCATGGCACAACTCTCTGTTGAAGTGTAGTTCTTACGTGAGTCACGTGTTCTGCAATGTGTCCAGGCTGGACTGTCGGATCTGCTTTGGCATGAATAATTGGAAAGATCATCCCAAGTGTATTTCTGTAACATCTTCGATGCAACCCAGAATTGAATAACCTAGTAAGCCAGATATAATTACATCTCAGGAAAGCGCGACACATAGAGACAAATGTTACCTACCTTGAATGCTAAATTTGGTCCCACACAGGGACAAATCCTAGAATCGATGCATATCGGCGATGCATATAATGCTACTATATCATATAATATATCATATCATAAAATATATTGATAAAAATGTACTTGTTATTTTAACATCACTGCTTGAAATGTATTCAGTCCTTGAGATTATATAGTGGTGGAGTGCAGAAATTTGCAAGAAGGTCTTTACAGTCTTCCAAAGAAATGTCCATCAATGTGGCCTAAACAAACCTAGCATTGTGACCATTGAGAAGTGTGGTGACAAATATGTTGCATAGAATGCACATTTTCGGCATACAGCTGACTGAGCTGTGCAAGAACTGAGCTAGTTTGCTGACTCAGGAGTCGCAGGTTATAAAACTCTTAATTGCGGCATCTATTGCGGCCCTATTGAGAAGAATGGTTCCAGATTGTTACGTCTGAAACATACTCAGGGTTTTGAAACTTTATCTTTGTTTCAAACCCAAGCTTTACATCAAACCCAAGCTTGCTTTACATGGCGTGTTAAATTCAATGACAGCCGAAGCGACTATGCATTTTCCTCGAGGGGAGAGGGCAATAAATAATATCCTAATTTTTCAATAAAACATCGAGCCATATCATATCATATCTCCTGATATCTGTGCGTGATCAAAGCATCACGGCTGTCACATCATCAGTCTGAGTTGCCCACAAAATTCGCTGCTGCGTCTGAAGAAAAACGTTGTTCCTAAAGATGGTTGTACCATGACCGTCCCACAGCTGTTAGCTTTACAACCCTCAAGTCACAAAACCACTGGAGTCCAGAACGCATCCCCGCCGCGCCGTGTGTTGAGGTGTTTCTTTTTTCCCACAAAACATGTTCACTTTCCCCATGTTTCCTAATCCCTTGTCGGTTTTCTTCTCTTCCAGACATGTGCACAAACTCCGGGAACTGCATGGCGTTGAGGTACTCCACTCCTGTATGAAGCTCATCACGTAACTAACGGTTGAACAACTGATGTCCGACACCGTTCATTTCATTTGAATATGTCCTTACCTTGTTATTTCACTCGTCTTTAACTGTGGCTTTCAATGTGGCCACAGCTTTAAAAATAAATTTAATAAATACATTTGCCCAGTGCTCCTCACATCAGCACTTTTCAAAACATGCTAATTTCTTAGGACCAAATGTACCATCTCCTCCCATTCATTAAAACCCCAAGACTAGAACCATCACACCCCCACCCCCTCCTCACAGCTGTGTGATCTTGCTAGAGGGGCCAATGCCATAGTTAAGCCTTTTTTCCCATTGAGGGATATTTTATCTAATCTTTTTTATGTGTGTGTATATATATATCACCGTCAAGGGCGGTTTGAGATGGCAGGTTTAGTTGTTTGTCTATGAGGGTTTCATGTAGCCTGATATCGCCAGACCAATTTGCAAATGCATATAAATCTGAAAAATCTCAGTTCATTTTTTATTTCCAAGAGACGTTATCAACGGGCACAGACCTAAATGCCTCTGGATGTAATTGGATAGACCTACAACTAATCAGAGCAACAAAACGTGTGACGTAAATTAAACTATTACCAAATCCTGTCGGAAGTACGGCAAACACATCTTTTTTATCAACAAAAACTTTAATAACACTTTAGATTAGGGACCACATATTTACTATTAACTAGTTGCTGAGATCGTAATTTATGTACAACAACTTCCTTACTTACTATCAATAAGCAGTAATTAGGAAGTTGTTAAGGGAAAACTCTAATATTAAAGTTAATGGCCTGGTAGTTGTAGAATATGGTCATGCAGAATAATGCAATAATAAGTGCTTTATAATGACTAATAAAGAGCCAATATGCGTACTTATAAGCAACTAGTTAATGGTGAATATGTGGTCCCTAATCTAAAGTGTTACCAAAAAGTGTTTGTTAGAAAATATACCATCCAGTTTGTTAAATACTGTCCAGAAGGCCCACCCGCCCCATATTAGATAAAGGGTTCCAGCCAGGTCGGCTGGAAATCTGTCTAAACGGGAGGGGGGGCTAGACGTATCTGCCAGAGCAAATAAAACATAGCTGGCACTACGGTGCTTAACATGTGGTGCTTAAAAACAACATTATAGAAACATAGGTTGTTCTGTTTTACCGGTTCTAGTTATGTATGGTTTAGTGCCATGAATACATAAATATAAACACATACGTGGTAATGTATGTGCTTTCTTTGTATTGCTGAAAGAAAAAAAATCAGGACAAGTCATTGATATTCCAGTCAAAGAGCTAAACAAACAGACTGACATGTCAATATTGCCTACACAGCAATACCATAATGTGGGGGATGAGAGAAATGAATTTATTGAGCTCTAGAGTTCATGAAACCATAAACCCTGGTGACGTTTGAACTTTTATATTCTTGTGTAAAGCGCAGTACCATGCTCTTATGATTAATGCATTGCTATTCTTCACAGTGCATCACACATGTGACGTAATTGCTAGTTTCACAATCACTTGAGCCCTGCGGTATGCATACCTCATTCTAATCTCGAGCACTTCCACTGATAGGATATGCATTTGAAAATGCTATTTTAGTCCCATTTTCTGGCTTTTCAATTGACTTTCTTTTTTTTTTTTTTGTTATTCCAGAAAGGTCTTAGACAAATGATGGCAAAGGGAAATTGAAAGCTCATGACAGCTTAACAAGAAGACAAATCAATTTACCCAAAAATAAATATAAGTGTAGATAAAGATTGACCTTTCAATACATTTTACACCAACATGAATTTCTCTTTCTGCTTTCAATTACTGGAGAGGAAATGTAAACAAACAAACAAACAAACAGGAACGCAATATGAAGAAATCTTTAACGGAGTGAATTCATGAATCCATAATGTCGCGTACACCTGTGCTTACAACACCCTTGTAGTGATGCAGCTGCCAGAACGTCTTTAACATATGCAATGAAATTACACATGCACGCCATCCAAGAAACTTAGCTTGACAAAAATGGAATACCTGCAGTGATACCGCAACCCTTCATGCTGACGAGCTTCATTGACTCCTTCCAGGAGCTATGAACTCTTTGTTTGTTTGTCATAGAAATCTAAGCCATGAATAAATCAACCATTGAGGACACAACCTTCCAGTAAAAAATACAAATAAAAAAACACTGCATTGGTTGTGGGTGCTTTGCAAACTACATAATTTGCAATGAGGACAGTTTTTTTGTGGAGATTCCAGATTGATAATAAAACCCTGAAATAAACAGCAACGAGAACACTGAGCAGTTTCCGAGCTGTTTTCCAGCCTGCGCCCAGATAAGTTATTTGTTTGTTTTCCATTCATGTATTATGTATTAGGAACTATTTATTAGATTGTTGTTTTTCTAAATGGGAGACCACACATTTTCATGAATGTTTAAACTCTATGGACACATAACAACACCTACATATTCACAGAATATTTACTGTATATACGATAATTGCATTAAGGACTATTTTTAAAAGAAATAAACAGGATATATATCGATCCCTGTCTGATCAATCAAGAATAATTAAAACATGCCCCATGCCTTGTTATTATAGCCCTAACCTAAATGCAAACATATAACTGTAGCTTGAATAATATTCTAAATCAATGTCTATGTATTTGGTGTCCTGCAGCATGTGGCTGAGGATTTCAAGATTATCATTTTAGATGGCCAAATAAAAAAGGAAGAAGTGTAGACTAATTAGTTTAATTGGTGATGAGTTGGTTTACACATCCTTGTACTCACTGAGATTCAACACCTGCTGGACAACAATTTAATTCAAGGCAAAACACCATTAAAGGGAGGAAAAAAAACTGCTTATGAATAGATTTAATAAGTTGTTGCTACTGCAAATTGTACATAATTGTTTTCCAAGCAAAGACATTTGCTGGGGGAGAAAAACACAATGACTTGTGTTTTCTCTCCATCCTCTTCGACTGAAAATTAACATTTCCAAAAACCGAAGCCAAAACATAACATCAAAGACCTTTTGAAAAGGGGGCTGTATGCTACTGGTCATGTGGAGCTGGGAGGATGCGTATCAACAACACTGGCTGTGAGCTGCCACTGTTCTCGGATAGCCTTGTTTTACACCATCCGTCCCCTTGTGAGAGAACACAAATCACACAGCCCGTCCGCTGTAATTGTTTCACCGCGCAAGAGTCCATTTGAGTTCCAGCGACGGGCGAGATCGGCTGTTGTCGCGGAGTGAGACAATCTATCAGGCGTGTGAGCCCCCCCCCCTATACGGCACACAACTATACCCATTAATCCCTAATTATGAGAAGGTCATTTCTCTCTTCCAAAAAAGAAACATTTGAATCAATGATGAATGGCACTCGGAGGTCCAGGGGTGCTCGTTTATCCATAGATAATTTTTTTTGACATAGCGGTTGATGGCGGGAATCAAAGAAAAGCTGATTCTGATCAGCATCACATTCGCTAGCGGAGGGCCAGAAGCTCCCAGTGCTCATGTGCATTCCTGCCCAGTGTAATTGATAAACTGGCCGGGACACACAACAGTCCTGGTGGGGATAAACTGCCACAAGGTTTAAGGATGAAAAAGGAATTCCAGAATTGGGGGAGAATATCAATCTGCTTAGGAGGTATCTATCATCCAAAGTGACAGAGCGAAAGGTTTTGGTAACAAAAAGAAGCACAACAAACCTGTGTTTTACCTGCCAGCAAGATTGAAGAGCAGAATTGTCTGAGAAATCCCAGGGCGCCTGGATGTTGTTAGCTCCAGGCTACTTCCAATGCTCTCACCATGGAGGGGCCACGCTGGTTAAATCACCATATTGCATCATCACTTTTCCATTCAACTGTCCATTGGAAAAGAAAGTTATGAATGGAAGGCATTTTCCTCAAGAACATCCTCCGTCTCCTCTGCAAAGAATTTGATTGCCATTTCACTAAATTTCTTTCCCTGTTAAATAAATAAATACATAGATCACAATCAAAAAACTAAAATTCTACACTAGCTAACATTTGAAGTTAACCATTGTAGTGTTTCTTAAATGAAGCAAGGAAAGCGACCTCTTAATACCAAACAAAAATCATGTATTAAGTATCATGTAAGTATTCCCCAATCAAAACCAAAAAAGATTAATTAAAAATAAACTGTTTAGACATTTTTTTAATTAGGGAAAAATAAACAGCACCAGAGCAATAAACAGTTACAAAACCAACACTGCAGCAGGTTTCCCAAAAGTAATGCTTTTGAAAAACCCAGACTCACATCAATGAGACATCAAGGATACCGTGTTGGTGGTCCTCGATTGACTCTGTTACCAGACATCTCACTCTGGCTCCCTAGAGTTTGTATCTGTAACCACACCAACATACAACATTATCACAAAGCACTGTACAATATACAGGACTACTAAACAGGCAGCGTCTTGTGCCAATATTATCATCAGGTACACAAGCCTGCTGATTAACTGCTCTTAATTTTTTAATCCATTCATCTGTTTTCTTCTCTCACTAAATTAAGGCAGGAACATAAGGAAGATTATATTCAACGGTTACAACGCCATCAAAGAGGGGAGGATAAACAATGAATATCAATGAATGGACCAAATCACACCATTCGGAAATGATTCAGCAAAAATAAATGTGGATTGTGCCAATGATGATAAAAGTGCATCAAACTCAAACTCTACTGCAAACACATACGGCCCACATTTCAAAGTGACAGCTATATGCAGACGTTGAAGCTGCAAAAGATAAAGAGGCAGAAATTACAATGAAAGAGGGCAAAGAGTTTCAAGAGACGAAGCTAGAGAATACATTAGCAGCAGGAGGAGGAGGGAGGACGGAGCAATAACGTCTGGGATGTAAAAGAAAAACGAAAAAGAAAAAAGAGCAAGGTAAGGAGACAGAGGTCAGTAGACATGAAACAATGAACAATTCTGAAGGAAGAAAAAAAATCAATAAAAATACAGAGGGCTCAGAGGACAGTGTGGAGGGACAGACAATGCAAAGACGATAAGGACAGAGAGAGCGCAGGTCAAGGAGGAATGAAGAAAAAAAAAGGAGTGGATGAGGTGAGAGAAGCCCAAGCAAAGTCAGAGACAAAGAAGAGACACTCGAAAATATGTGTTACAATTATGTGAGAGCAGGGATCTAACAGAGATAATAAGGGGTCGGAAGAAAGAGGAGATTAGAGCTGTAAATCGGATTTTGAAACGGGGGAGTGTGCGCTACAGCTGAGGAGAGACGGGGACAAAGAGGACAGGACATGGAGGGGACACCTGATGAACATTGGCAGAGAGGACAAAGACATATGTGACCATGCATGCAAAACATGTTGTCCTTGGTATTACCACTTGTAACCCCACATCGTTTCCCCTACAATTTAATTAAACAGATGGGTGCATCTGAAACCAGTCAGATTCAGTCGTCCGAGTAGAAATGTACAATTTTGAGGGAAAACGTGACACAGGCCGAAGTTGTTTTAAATAATATACCACTGCAATCCACCACATAACACTTTCCCACTCAGAATTCAACTGAAACAGGATTTTTTTCTTGGAAAGCCACCTTGTGTTGCCTGTTTCTATATATCATGCTGTTATGTTCTGCTGTTAAACTCATAAAATACTTAGTATAGACTTTCATGATGAAATTATTTTAATAGTCCCTCCAGGCTTATGTAGCCTTGATAGTCCACTACCTGGAGCTAAAATAAAACCTACAGCTACTAAATACACTTTGTCCACACTGGTAAATCCTACTCACACCTCTCAGTTGAGCAATAACTGCCAACGCTTAAGACCCACTTAAGACTAAATAAATCTCCCACATAATACGTTAAGTACAGCATTTCAGATCAAAGTCATCCATTTTAGTAGTTATCCTTTATGGACCACCCCTGTTGACTGTGGCGGAAGGGGGGAGAGCAAAACAGTGAACATTAAACCAGCAGAAATATCTGAAGGTGTTACAGCTATAGCCGTAGGGCACCTCTGAATTCGCCACCTTCTCAAAAATCAGCAGGCCGATTGTGCACCATGACACTTGAGAAGGAAAGGCCCATTCAGCATGTGCTCCATGGCTCTCCTGATAACATGCTCGGCTCCTCAGAGGCTCCCATGACTTCAATGAATCCTGAGCAGCGAAAGAGAGTGAGGACCTCCCGGCGGCAGCGCACACCACCACCGCAGCTATTTATAATGTGGGGGACAGTTAACCTGCCTTCAAGACTCAAGAGCCAGCCAACCCCACCGGACCAATAAGGGGGAGGGATATCGAGGTGGAACCTGGTGTGAAGGTAATGGTCACACTAGGTCTGTGAGTGATGAGAACATCAAGCCTGTAGTCAATGGCTATTTTTACATTCCTCTGAGCAAATCAAACAAACAGCATGTGATCCTTGTCTTTAATGCAAATGGAAATGCGATTCAGCCAAGTATGCAGGCGATCAAAAGACATTGTGAAATAGTGTGCAGCTCGGCTGTATTAGTCGCGCAGCCCCCAGCTAATACAATAGCCGTGGTCTGACTTAGAATCAACTCATGTAACGAGCAATGACCGGGCTCATTTTCCAATAAAGAGTCCTGGCAAAATTGAGCACTCGATGAATTAGGATTTGGTGCCCCACAATTGACTCCACTAAATCTAAGTCTCACATAATGGAACTTTAATTGAAACAAGCGGACTGTGGGGTTTAGGCCCTCGGTCGGCCACGAGTTCAAGTTAATAGTGTATCTAACTTGATTAATATTATAATTATCACTACATCAGCAACTGAAGTTCAACAATGCACTTCTACCTCACATATAAACCATGTTGACCCTATTTAAGCCTACTCATTTCAGATATTTGGTGTGGGGTAAGGAAGGTCAAATCAAAGTATCTCCTCTTTCATCAATTGAACGGCCGCAAGATCAGATTTTCTGCAGCAGTAGGTTGGACATGAAAAGAAGACAAAGGCAAACAGGGTGCTTTGGAAAGCAAAGCACATCATTTTTCATGCAGATTATTAACCAGCAAGCCTTAACCTCGAACATAACAGGAAGACATGAACTTGATGAGCCCGAACAAGCGACCAATGAGGAATGGCTTTTGGTAAAGGCCACCCTCAGATATGACGAGGTACACAATGCAACATTTACCACAGATGTGGCTGCTGCACTTGAAGTGGTCCTTGTTTCAAGCGTGATCACTCCCAACGCACACAGTGAGCGCTGCTTATGAAGGCATTCACGGCATGTCCTGGAGGGGGTCTGCGGTAGGTATAATCATGAACTGGATGAAGCAGGATCGAAAATCGAAATGTAACTGACCTTGACCGTGCAGAGCACAAGTGGAACTGAAACTGAATACGCAATACCTATACCTGGTACCTATACCACAATATATACTTTTCCCCAACACACATCTAAGGACGAACCAAATGTTCGCCAATTAATGCCCAACAAGCCATATTGCAGACAAATAAGATAGACAAAAAAATCGCAAAAATCCAACAAAGCTTCTCCTTGTAAGAAAACCAAGTACCTTTAGTCAACAAGACAACAAGGACAATAAAGCACATTAGGGGGGTAATTGAGTAGCATGGTTGGATGGAAGCTTCTTTATCAAATCACATTTGTTTTTTTTAATACAGTGCAGACCACTGGAAAGTCACTTCGCCAGGTGAAGAAAACTCCCCACAAAACCACAAATTTTAACAAATAAGGGGAAAACTAAAGGCTGTGACAATTTGTAGCAAAGAATGCCATGAGGTCAGACTGGCCCACACTGTCTGTATGAATGTTCTTCCTGTTTACTATGAATGGCTGTATTATGTGAGGAGAGTGTTTTCTTCACTTTATTTTAGGAAGCCCAAGTTAAAGTAATAATGTAATAATAATTATAATATTATTGTAACAATATGAATCATTCGTGGACATGTTTATTATGCACACCTGTATGAGTTTGGTGGTTGTTATTTAAAATTATTAAATACAATGATGCTATAAACATGATGTGAATGTTATTAATATACAAAGAATACAATGAATGGATTTGAATCAACTCATCCTCTGTAAACCATCTTGGATCCCCATGGCGAACTGGCTTGCCGAAGTTCTTCGTGGGGGAAACATGTGCCTCATATTGATTCATAAGATTGCAGCAGGTACATCTCTGAGTATTGAATATTTTTTGGCCGGTATAGAAATGTGGCCTGGGCTGACAGTCTTATCTCCTGGAGCGGGCATAGGAAATTGAATGTCTCCCCCACACAGTGAGAGGGTGCGGCAAAATGCATGACCTCGAAACCCTGTGAAATGGGACCAACCCAGTTAGCTGTGGACTGTGGATTGACTATGGCATGGATGGGACTAAGTGGAAAACATGCTGGCAGTGGAGACAGGTGTACTTCTAATGCGTTGTTATAGTATGTCTAAGTATGATGTTGTGTGAGTGGTGTAGATATATCAAGACATCAATATATATATATATTAGGGCTGTCAAACGATTAAAATATTTAACTTGATTAATCGCATGATTGATCATAGTTAATCATGATTAATCGTGATTTTCGTGATTTGT
>JAOPJH010067462.1:0-11846 GCA_027122575.1 Merluccius polylepis
AACATTTCTAGCTGAGTGGGACCCAGGCAGCTCCACACAGCGGGGCTGCTGTGTTATACCGTTACCTTCTTTATACCTTTTTATCTCCGTGACTATCACCACTGGCAACGGTACAGACGTGTCGCTGGCCTCCATTTCCCCAAGCCGACCCACACCCCCTCTGTCTCTGTTAATTGGGTACCGTTACGCAACATCACCAGCGAGCTAAAAATAGAATGGGCATTTAGGAACAGACATGTTTATGGGGTCTGAAGGCAGCAGATGTCGAGTAGTCTGGGGAAAAACAAAGCACATACTCAAGAGTGCACTCTGAAAAAAAATGTTTATCTGCTTATTTGTTGCAAATATTGCTTTTAAACATATAGATTACTTTTGCACATAGATTACTTTTGCATATATACATTTATTTTGCCCACATAGATCACGTTTGCACATGTTACTTTTGTATTAATTGATTTTAATTTAGATGTATTGGATGTATTTTATTAGTTTGGTCCCTTTGCTGTCTCTCTGCAGCTCTACTGTTAGCTTATATTATGTTGCACATATTGATTATCATATTTACATTTTTGACAGGTAGGCTTCCCGCTTGTATTGGAGTGTGTGGAGAGGTGAAGGGGAAAGCTGAATAAGATCATACCTTCAGCATGGGACTGTTATACAACATGTCTTATGTTGCATAACCGCTGCATGGAGTCGGATGTGTTTATAATCTCAGGTCCACATAAACCGTCTCCCACACAGGAAGCAACGTATAAATATAAATAGTCTGTATTGTTCTCAGAGTGTCCCTTATAAATCTTCCTGGACCGTTTCATAGTGTGTGTGAGTCCTAACTGCATGGAGGACCACGATTCAAAGACGCATAATTTTGTGAATTCTTCAGTCTAAAAATAACCGCTGGCGGCTGGAGTTTCAACCGCAGAGGACATTTTGAGGCTGGAGCGCCATCTGTGAAGATTGCAGTGTGTCTGTTTTGATCGGCTGAGAAAGAGGAACTTGTGGTTACTTGTTGTGATGTGGACCTGTCTCACCTTAAGGAAGTCAGGGAATAACATCCCGAGGACATCCAGGGGGCAATAAGTCATTCTCGTCCAAAGCAATGAGGAGAGTTGAAATATTGTGTGTATTGTGTGTATTGTGTTTATAAGTACATTAGATTCACATTCAGGGGACGTGCATATTCAGTGTGTGTTTGAGTGCTAATGCTGACTTTGCAGAAGGGAGGGAAATGAAAAACAGTGTGTCCTTAGTATCTGGATGTTAAATGTTTTTCAGGATGTGGCATGAATTCATATATTAACAGTAATTGCTTGAACAGAGACGGCCCTTCGTGTGACGAGGAAGGTGGAGGAGGTGCAACTGGTTCCCAACTCCTCCTTCACCTCTGGCTTTCCTCCATCAGATCGTCATGCCAACCGCCTAATTATGGAGTTCATGTCCATTTTCCAAACCAAAATCCACTTTCAAAATGCACAAGGGGGTGAAAGACTCACTGCACTGTCAGAGGTTGCTTTGTATTTGTTTTTCTTGAAAGAGCGAGAAGATCAGCGGGTTGGATGCTATGGCGGGGGGGGGGGGGACCGCGACATAACCCTTCCTACCCAGGTGGGCTAGCGGCGCTGTCCATCCCATGGCCCAACTTCACAGGAACTACTTTACCTTCTCTCTGATAAAAGTAGTGAGGTTGCGGCTAACCCACTGAGTGTGTTATCTCAGTATTTTAGACCCATTAGCATCTTGCACAGAAACTTGCAGACAAGGTCGCCCTCCTCAAGTCGAACAAAAACACTGAAATGTAAAACGCATTCATTCATTAATTTTCAGTACAGATGATCAGGGACATGGGATGTATGGGACACAAGTTATAATATTGTAATGTTTTAACTCGGACCTCCGTGGTTGCTGGCAACGTTGTAGTAACTATTTAAATTTACATCAATAATGCCCCAATCAGTGTTATGTGTTGGTATTAACACTGTAGTATAAAGGTTATGATGGAAGTGTGTGTAGTGTGATTACTTTGGCGCTCTCTGGGAACTCGTCTGGCGTGCAGTGCAGCAACACGTGTCCCTTGTCGGGTAAGTTCATGTAGATGCAGTTGGCCGCCAGGTCGTCGGGAACCATCAGCTTGTCGTAGTGGTGGTCACTCATCTGCTGCATAATCTGCAGACAGAAAAGAGAAAAAAAAAAGGTGATGGTGAGCTAGCTCGATTCAACGGGACAGTTAATGCAGAAGACAGACAAACGTTGAGTAATCAGGAAAGGCAGCCAGAGCCAGCAGGCAAGAATGTCTGGAACCAGGGGGGAAAAAAATAATAAAAGAGTTAAACTGAGAGGCAGACATGGAGGCGAACAAGAGGAGAAGGCACCGGCACAAAACAGCAATCAGACAGAGCAGAGAGAGAGAGGGGGGAACAGGCAGACTATCTGACAACCAGACAGACCTTCTGACTAGCTAGTCAGAGAAGGGCTGGAGACACATGGGACAAAGGAGGCGGGGGGGGGGGGGGCTTAATGGAGAACCCAGGAGCCCAGAGGCAGACCAAGCATTCCTTCTCCCCAGATGTCATGTTATTTTTGTAATCTGACTTGAGGTGAGGGGTTGGGGGGGCAGAGGGCGGTGCTTGGGGTGGCCAAGGTGGATGCCTGAGGCTGAGGATGTTATGACCACAGCGTGGGTGCATGTGCCTCCTGATGTTTAAGGGCCAGAACATCTGCACATGGATAGTTCAGAGAGACAGAGAGAGAGGAAAAGTGAGAAGAAGAAGAGAAAACAGAGAATAGAAAACAATAAAAAGACAACATGAGCATCAACATACAAAGGAGGTATTTTGAGACCTGGCGTGGAATGAAACCTGGTTCTCCTGGCTGGACATTTCTATTCTCTTGGAAAAGTGTCACGTGTCGCCGCCAGCCGCCGCGGCTTGGCCACACTGCTAGACGAAGGTTTGCTGTCTGTCTATGGAGCGATGGAAGTGAGGGGGGCTTGTGTTGAAAATGATTATGAAACATGAAACACACACACAAAGTGTATGAGTGTGATAGTGAAGATAATTTAAATCCACCTAAGATCAGCATCTTCTCTGCCTCACGCCGCCACTCTTATACCCTCTGTCTCTCTCTCAGTGACGTTAACTGAGTAAAAAAAAAAAGTGATAAAGTGTAAAGTGAGACGATTGTGAGATAGAGAAATCTCCCATAAAGGAAGGATCTTCAGTTTCCCCAACCAGGAAATGATCTTCAGTTTCCCCAACCAGGAAATTATCTCAAGTTTCCCCAACCAGGAAATGTTTTCCCCAATACCACCCACGGCTGTTATGCTGGAGTCCAAAGATATGTTCCTTCCTCATTGTCAGTGGAAGGATCAGCTGAGCCAAATGTCTAATTCACAGTTTCCAAAACACTTGAAGACATATTAAACTAAACTCAATGTTGTTTATTTAACACAACATTTATTGACAACACATTTGGCGATTAGACACCATCAAATTATAATTCATGGGGACAATGGATCCCATGAAGTCTGCCGGGAGATGAATTCCCCCCTGATGGTGTCCAGACGCTGGTGGTGGTGGTGACTATAGGTGGACCTCGGCCCTGGAAGACACCATCTCTATCTCCATAGACAGGTGGAGCCTCGTCCCGGAGGTGAAGGGATGGAGGATGGATAAGGGAATGAATGAGAGATGTGTATATATAGGCTTTGCATTGGCGCGCCATTGTACTCCTGTTAATGCATGAGGTCCTGATTGGTTGAGATGAAGGGGAGAGGCTTGCAATGACAGCGTGGGAATGAAGAACCCAGACATAGAGCAACGAGAAGTAGAAGGGGAATGTCATCGTCTCCTGGTTGAACTTCTGCTTTAGCTCCATTTTAATCAGTAGAGACTAGTATTGAAAATGAACACAACATGAAGTCTGCGGGGAGATGAATTCCCCCAAAAAATCTCATGAAAGTTATTACCTTGATGTACGATAGACAGGAAGGCAAGCCAGCAATGACTTGAGAGATTCCCAGTTATGGGAGACAGGAATGGAAGAGACATGCTACAATATTCAATGCCTCAGCAGCAGTTGATGCAGGCTGACATGTGAGACCAGTCATATATGCACCATTAGATTACAGTACAATTGTCCTTGTACCCCCCAAAACCCACAGATGGAGCAGCATCTGTAAGTTTATATAGTGTGGAGAAGAGTGCAGTCGTCATGGAAGAACGAGGTACCATTTTGTGCTCGGAGTGGGACAAGAAGTTTAGGGCAAAGCTTCAGCCGTCATTGGGAGAGCAGGTTGTGCAGGTTAGGTCTAGGAAGCCAAGTCGAACAGGCAGAGTTGACATATGTTTTGGGGATGAAAAAAAGTAATTAAAAGTAAAAAATAAACGCCATCTTGCTTATCCCCATTATTTTTACAACCTGAAGAGCACCAGAGAGTTCTTACTAGCAATACACAGAGACTCAGATGCATGTGGCGTTTATCCCATTGGCACTTGCGGTCCCACGAGTCAAACCATATCATGCTGATTTGTGTTTCCATTTCCAGTTTGAACACGCAAAGTTTTGCCCAAGATGGACCATAGCGCGCCCGACCCGCCTCCAAGCGGGTTACGGTGAAGTCAGATGGGTATGGAGTCCGGATTGGACCAGACGACTCTTTGAGCACGTCATTAGTTAAAGACACGCCTTCAAGCGGGAAGCCTTGTTGTATTGGAGATATAAATCCTGAGTCAAACCAAGCCAGCACTTGTATGGAAAAATGCCAGTAGAAAGACAACAGATGGGCCAATCCAAAAGCTGGGGGAGGTCTCTCCACACACGCTTAGTAGGCTATGAGCAAAACTATGCTCACTCTGCATGCTGGGAAGTAGGACCCTAAATGCATGAACTAGGGCTATTTCACAATTTACACAACAAAAGTGATAAATGCACCATTACAATATTGCAAACAATACCACACATACTCCACCAAGTCCATATACCAATCATCCCAGAAGTTCGGTTTTGGGCTCTGGCCACCGGGGGAAGCTCTCGTTGTGATTTGCCGTTTGGTGATCTTGTTGCTGACGGAGATGATGTCGCCGATGCGCTCAGATTAATCTGTGGGAGGAAAGCTTCATGACTCCTATGAATGCAATGTAGTGGATGGACCGCTGGTTTTATCTGATTAACGGGATTCCCATCGCCGGAATGGGGTTGCCAGTTATCTTGAGTGGTGTGAATCGAGGAAAAGTCGTTGGGCAGATGATATGTAATGTATTTAGCAGAAGATAAAGTTAAAGATCAAGACTGCTTCTATACCAGAAGTAAAACTTACGAAAGAAGAGAAAAAACATTAAAAAAATGATCCCGAACAGATGCAACCTGGGACGGGTGAATTGGCCCATTATTAAACAGTCTGTGATATCGCTTGAATACAACTCCCTGATGAGCTTGGTGGCATGACTGTTGCAGTAAAAGGAGAAGTCCTGAGGAATAAATTGATGCCACTGGCCTGACGTGACGTCTGAACCAAGCAGGCCAAGTCAATAGAAAAGTTGGAACTGCCTCTTGATCTGAAATGCGAATGGATTCAATTGGGCCTCCCTGAAAGCCCTGCAGATATGAATAAAATGCAGTTGGTGTAGGGGCACGCATTTTGTTGTAGCTATTGTAATTGAATTTGATGCACCTGCCGGCCGCGGCATCACCCACATGCGAAGTGAGGTGATGTCGGCATGATTAGGATGAATAAGCTCTGCTCTGGGGATAGGTGACGGTCTTGGGCATAGGGTGCAATTTTCGCCATGTACCCGAAAGGTTTCCTCTGCTGTAGCACTGGGAAGAAGTGTTGGTGTTGACGAGAATCGGAGCCAGCTCTTTGAGTCGCGACGCTAAAGCCCAGCAATGGGATAGCTGCGATGTTGGTTCAGGTGCCGGTTGCATGGCTTAGCTGAGATATTAGTCCGGGTGCAGATTGCAGGGTTTAGCGCGCAGTGCAGGTGCTCCTAGTCCTCGCAACAGAGGAAGTAAAGTCGGTTCGGTGTTGTCCAACGTATCAGGAACCTCGAAGAAAGGGATTGGATCTGACATGCTTGTGGCGATTAATAAGCTGAATAATGACACCTGCAATCAGTCGAGATGGCAATAAAAAGAACAGAGGCGGGAATGAATGAGAGCTAAGTATATATACGCTTTGCATTGGCGCGCAATTGTACTCCTGTTAATGCATGAGGTCCTGATTGGTTGAGATATAGGGGCGGGGCTTGCAATGACAGTGTGGGAATTAAGAACCCAGACATAGAGCAACGAGAAGTAGAAGGGGAACGTCGTCGTCTCCTGATTGAACATTTGCTTTTGCTCATTCTCAGCTCCGAGATGCTGGGGGTGTGTCCACTGAATGTGCTAAACCACGCCCATTTGTGCACATGGGTCAGAGCCTCTCTCAACTGTCAAATAATAAATAGATAAGTAATAACGCCCTTAATAAGCGTTAGTTAATAGGTCATAAGGCCCTTAATAAGCATTAGTTAATAGGTAATAAGGTCCTCAAGTCTGGATTTCATGATGTGATTGTCAGAAAGTGACTAATTTCATTCGATATTCCAGCTCATCTTCTCCCCCCCCCTCCCAAGGTTGGCAGGTCTGTGTAATGGGTTGCGATGATCACCACCCAAATAATTGTGTAAAGCTGCATGGCACCATATGAGCGTATAGGGAAAATATATGTGCCGATTAAAGTCCATCTCTGCACAGGAGAAGGTGGAAAAAATATGATGTGATGTAGACGCATAATATACACTAACAGGTTTTACCGCCGAGAGAAAAGTTAAGTAAATAGGTCCTTTTGGTTTGAGAAGGTTATAATAATTAACTCTGTGTTTTTCTCAACCAGGCAGAGCACATGTTTGCTGACACAAGGATAAAAGTTAATATACAAGTTTGACAAAAGAAAAGGGCAAGGTCTCCCTCATGTTACCAACTCAGCCCAATGTGCTCATCTTACACTCTTTACTGGCTCCGCAAACTGCAAAAACTTTTTTTTCACATGTTCACGTGGACATTCTTCATGATTAATAAGTCAGTTTGCTGCGTGCGTCACGCTGTGCCTCTCGTCCAAGTACCATGGCGGAGAGGAAAAAGTGGAGAATGACTCCTCGCTTCTTGTTAGCCTGAGGCCCCTGCGTAGTCACGCTGGCCCCCGGCCAACGCCGGCCCGCCAGCGGCGAGAAGCCCTCGCTGGCGGGCCTGTTAACATGGAGAAGTGGCATCCGAGTGCCCAGTCAGACGCACCAGAGCTAAATATTTACTGGAAAACTAATCATTGAATACCCCCCCTTAGGCAGCGTCGACATGAACGCGGATGGCATTGCAGCGCGGTCATCTGTACACTCAGGGTGTTGGATCTCTTGATATATTCGCTATTGTTTCACCATTTATGAACATTTCCTGTGAATTGTTAAAAGTTTTCACGATGACGGGGGAAATAAAACACAGACAAAGCATGCCAACAAAAACAACACAAGCTGTACCTGAAAGTGTTTCCAAGAGACAACTCGTTTAGGAAAATAACTGGGTTATGGAATGGCTGCCGTGGGAATTACTTCCTGTTGTTGACAGCTCCGGAAGTGAGAGCATGCTGGCGTGTTTTGGCTGCAGCTCCTCCTACCTGCTTAGTTTAGTCATTTAGTTTGTTTTGCAAGTCTTTTGGAAAAAAAATGTCACTTTGATTCATATTATTGGATTATTTGCTACTAAAATCCTTTAGTTGGCTGGTCTGATCGACGCTCGATCGTGCTTGAACAGCTGTTTCGTCACTGAGCTAGCAGAGCTATTAACAGTTGCCTGCTGCACAACGTCCACTACTCTCCTCAGGAGGAGAGTAGTGGACAAATTCAACTCCTCACTCCTTCTATAGCCACATCTTTGCTGTGGACTTCTTAGCTCTTCTCGACTGCCAGCTTTACCCAACATGTTGATTTCCCTCCCCCTGGCAGAGGCTACAATTTGGACCAGGTGTGCACCACTGGAATAACCCTTACCCAGGTACAGTGTCCTGACCATCTTTGATCATGGAGATATCTCTTTTCATATTCCTCACTCCTATACGAAACCATGACTGACTTGATTATCTCCTTTCAGCTGTCACCCCCATTCTCAAAAAACCTGGCCTGGACCCAGAGGACCTCAATAATTGCGGTCCTATCTCCAACCTGCCATTCCTCAGTAAGATCCTGGGAAAAGCAGTTGCCTCCCAAATACACACTCACGTGAACAATAACCCTCTTTGAGCAGCTCCAGTCCGGTTTTAGGGCCAAACACAGCCCTGACACGACACTGATCAAAGTCACCAACCATCTCCTAATGACTGCAGCAGATTCGGGCCACATCAACATCCTCATCCTGTTCGACTTCTCAGCCGCTTTAGAAACAGTATCCCACTCCATCTTGGTTGACCGTCTGGTACACTCCCTTGGGGTCACAGTAACCGTCACAGTCCAAATCGACCAAATCCTTTTTTCACATCAAGAACATCTCTAGACCACAACCCTCACACTCCAACTGTTGCTCCCACCTGGACCCTGGACCGGCTCCAGTACATATAGACCTGCCAGGGTTATTACACAAGGCCATGGCAGCACATCGCCTCCTCATTCATCTGCACTGGCTACCATCTACTGCTCCAATCTCATTCCTAGCTACACATCTGTGCTCCTATGACACTGGTCTCATAGCCCTCCTTACCACCAGGCTCACAACCACAGGAGAGACTCCCTGTGGCAACGCTGAATCCACCTCCAGCTTCAAGGCAAAGCTCAAAGCCCACCGATTCAGAGGCACTTTCAGCGGCAAATAAACCCTATTTCTGTTCCCCTATGAGTCACACACTCTGCTATTAGTGTGGTTGCAAAGCAAGCTTGATAGTTATCGTGTCTTTTTAATATAATTTTTATTATTGTTCCACCTAATTTTCAGCTTTTGAGGTATCAACACCAAACCAATGCCAAAAATGCATTTTTAATCACAGTGTCAATTTAAACTTACCACTGTTGCAAGTGCTCACCAAGCTATTTTTTATAATGGATGACTATTTTGATTTTTTTTTCTCATGAACCCAAATAACTAGAGATGCACGATATTGAAATTATGACCAATATCCGATATTTACAGGGTGGTATCTGTCGATACCGATTCCGATACTGATATTTAATATATTTGTATTTTTCATATTTTCAGTGCCTTGACATTAAGATTTTTAAGGCCTACTGAACACTATACACAGGACCACAATGGAAACAAGCCCCTCTGCCCAAAGTATTCAATCAATCAATCAATACTCAGTGTCTGCTTTCACTACTGAATGAGATGAGTATACAAATTAAATGTAGTAAAAATGAAACATTTATTTACTTAATTTGTTTTACAAAGTAAAACAAACAGAATCCAACAGTACTGTACTGTACAGTAAGTTAGTAAGTAACCAAAACTTTCAGACAGTGCCATTTCAAGTGCATATCTCAACTGACAGTAACACTGCAACTAGATATTAAACAAATAAAAATAAATTGCACTGTCTGTAATCCCCTTTTTTCCAGCATTATTTTAAATGAAAGTATATAGGCCTACAGTACCAGCAATAAATTGCACATTACAAGGGGGTTCACAATCACATCATATATGCTGATAGGCAACGTTTCTTTTGAACATGTTTCTTAACAACAACAAAAAATACAAATAAGCAGCTTAGTGAGAACAAAATAAAATAAATAGTTGCATTTTCAAGTGCACTTTGCAGAGAGAGAGAGACAAATTATGGCAAATTACATTACCCCTATCAAATTCGAACGCTCCCACCTATGGCTCAAAATAAATCAAAACATCATCAACCATCCAACAGACATATTCCTGTGTGCTGCCTACATCCCTCCTAGTGACTCACCATACTATGATGAAGAGATCTTCCCCCTTCTCCAAGAGCAGATCTGCAGCTTCCAGGCCCAGGGAAGTGTGCTGATCTGTGGAGACCTAAACGCACGTACTGGCTCTTTACCTGACTACAGTACAGAGCTAGGTAACATCCATATATTCGGTCAGAACTTCCCACATAACACCACTAACCTCCCTCGTTCCAACTCTGACCCCCAGGTGAACAAGAACGGCAGAGACCTCCTGCAGCTCTGTCAGAGTCTGGGTCTGTACATTGTCAACGGTAGGTTACGAGGAGACTCTTTAGGTAGACATACTTTCTGCTCACCTCTTGGTAACAGTACAGTAGACTACACGATAACAGATATGGATCCTTTCTCTCTCAGTGCATTCACCATTAAACCATTGACCCCTCTGTCCGACCACAGCCAAATTACTGTGTTCCTCAAAAGAACAGAGACAAATATCAGCACACCCCCACAGCCCAGTAAGCTGTTTAACATCAAGAAAACATACAGATGGGCTGAAAACAGTGCAGAACATTTCCAGAAAGCAATCGATACCCCTGAAGTCCAAACACTATTAGACACCTTTCTGGACACCACATACACTCACAGTAAAGAAGGCATAAACGATGCAGTTAAACACGTCAGTCACATTATTATGCAGACTGCAAAAAAATCACAATTGAAACAATCCAAAAATAAACCTAAAAACCCCAAAGATGACAATTGGTTTGATAAAGAATGTAAAGAAATTAGACAAAAACTTAGGAAATTATCCAATCAAAAACACAGAGATCCAGGAAATATAGACATACGCCTTCTTTACTGTGACACACTTAAACATTACAAACGTACACTCAGAATCAAAAAGACACAATACACACACAAACAACTGACGTTAATCGAGGAGTCCATGAACACAAACCAATTTTGGGAAAAATGGAACAAACTTAAGAAATCCAAACCTGTAGAATTGGCAATACAGAACGGAGATATATGGGTCAATCATTTTGAAACACTTTACAAGACCTTACCAAACAATCCAGACCCAAATCAAAACCAAATAATAACTAAATTAAATGAACTAGAATTGGCTATAAAGGATAATCAGAACCCCCTGGACTCCCCCATTACCGAACAGGAACTAAAAGCAAAACTATGTGCACTAAAACCCAAAAAAGCCTGCGGGCTGGACGCCATCTTGAATGAGATGCTAAAATACACAAGCACAAAATTCCACTTGGCCATTCTAAAGCTCTTTAACTTGATTCTGAGTGTAGGTTACTTCCCTGACATCTGGAATCATGGTCTCATCACACCAATTTTCAAAACTGGAGATAAATTCGACCCGAATAATTACCGAGGCATCTGTGTGAACAGTAATCTGGGGAAGGTTCTTTGTAGCATTATAAACTCCAGACTCCTAAACTTCCTTACCAAACACAATGTCCTGAGTAAAAGTCAAATTGGATTTGTACCAAAACACCGCACTTCAGATCATATTTACACCCTACACACCTTAATCCACAAACACGTTCACCAAAACAACCACAAAATATTTGCTTGTTTCATCGATTTCAAAAAAGCATTCGACTCTATTTGGCACAAAGGTCTATTCTACAAAGTTATTGAATCCGGTGTAGGGGGTAAAACATATGACATCATTAAATCAATGTACACAAACAATAAGTGCGGCATAAGAATTGGCAACAAGAGAACAACATTCTTCTCTCAGGAGCGCGGAGTGAGACAGGGCTGCTGTATGAGTCCCACTCTATTTAATATCTACATTAATGAATTGGCCACCATCTTGGAGAAATCTACAGCACCCGGTCTCACTCTCCACGACTCAGAGATCAAATCCCTGCTCTACGCAGATGATCTGGTTCTGCTGTCCCCTACAGAACAGGGCCTACAGCAGAACCTGGATCTGCT
>JAOPJH010067469.1:0-11845 GCA_027122575.1 Merluccius polylepis
TGTGTGTGTGTGTGTGTGTGTGTGTGTGTGTGTGTGTGTGTGTGTGTGTGTGTTTGTGTGTGTGTGTCTCTCTGAGGTGAGACATTGTGAGGAGTTGTGTCTTCTTCAATCATGTATACATTTCAACTGGATGGGTTCAGTGTGTCCCCTATGATTTATTTTCTTTATTTTAGTTGCACTATGCTTCGATGTGTGTGTGCGCGGTGCTGCTGCTGATGTGTGTGTGTGTGTGTGTGTGTGTGTGTCTGTGCCATTTCCCCTGATTTTGGTGTGATCACTGTATCAGGAGATCACTGATCTCACTGGTGCTTTTCAACAGAAGTGGTTGCATACAATGGTGTAACAATATAACGTAACAAGAAATAGCATGCCAGCGCACGACACACCAGCCAGGGATTTGTTTTGTTTTTGTTTTTTTGCATTCATGAAATACAGTTTTCTGCAATTCGTCTGCAATTTGTAGCCATCCCGTCGTCCGGGTGTCATAATACTGTTCTACACAATCACGCACTGTAGGCCACTTTCTTTTATTAAGTCACTTGTTGTGTTCATTTTCTTTTCTCTTTATGCTTCCTACATTTAGTTTAGCTCATTTTCATTTTTATTCTTCTAGAGCCGAACACTATTTTACTGTCGGTATTTTTCCCACAGCATTTCTCCAATGACAATAATTACAGTGTAACATTTGAGGGGGATGCATTAGAGGGCAACTATGATACATATATTTTTATTTTTTATTTGAATACTAAATAAAGGGTGTATATGAAACAAGTTTCAACAAACCAAGTATGCCAATCCAACTGTCTAGGAGAGACAATGCATCCAGTGATGTACATTTTAGATTTCATAATTAGCTGCGTAAATCAGAGGACAGTTACTTGTAGTTCACTGTGGAGGGTGTGTGTGTGTGTGCAGTGTGTGTTGTTGGTGGCTGGTTTACAGCCTCACCTGGCCTGAATCAGACTGATTGGACTCTGGCTGGGTGGGGCTGCACACCTGGGGTGCATGAGCAATCATGGCACCCAGGATAAACCAGCCATCACCACACACACTTACGAGAGAGCTGCTACTGTCATGGCAGCTTGTAACATCT
Source organism: Merluccius polylepis (assembly GCA_027122575.1). Taxonomy (NCBI): domain Eukaryota; kingdom Metazoa; phylum Chordata; class Actinopteri; order Gadiformes; family Merlucciidae; genus Merluccius; species Merluccius polylepis. The sequence goes on from JAOPJH010067469.1 coordinate 1,094, forward strand.
GCTCGGCGAATGCCATCTCCAATAAATGTATATTGAATCCAACAACATCTACCCTTGTCCCTAACGGAGGGCCCCAGGAAAAGCCACTTAGGTGGCGTGTGGCAGGAGACAATCTTAAATGTGTTGCTTTGTCTGACAAGCAGCCGAGATAAAACGTTTATAATTAATAGTGATCTAAAAAACAGAAAATAAACCACATTGTATTTCTGAAGGTATAAACAGCACATATTGGGAAGGCCTACATTTACTGAACAAATGAATCAAATATGTAATCAGTGTTAAGATGGTACTTTGCCATAATTGTGTGAGCGTATAGAAATCGTCAGTGTTTAATTTATCACAAATGCTTTCATCTCTAGAATACACAACATATGAATGTTGCATTAAATACAAATAGGTTTTTGCCTGTTGTCATTGTATTTTTTTCCTCGAAACTCACCCAAAGTGTGTGGTGCTATTGCCAGAGTATTGGTCTTCAGACGATCTTCATATAGGACCAAAAAAAAGATTAGATTTCATATGAATAATGGTCTTTTATAAGAAATAAAAGATTACAGATTGCATATGTATATTGGATTCAACTTGAACATGAATATTTATTGTAATTTAAATGTCCTTGTCAAAACTCACCCTGTGGAGTTGCTGTTTATTGTGGTGTTATCATATTGGTCTTCAGACAGTCTTCATATGCAAACAAAGATTACAGATTGCATATGAATCTTGCATTAAATGTGAATATTTCCTATATTGTCATTTGATTGTTCCCCACAAAACACCCTGAGTCGCTGTCCGTCGGGAGAATATGCCCATGTTGTCTAAGAGAAAAGTTTACACAGTTTACAAGTTGTTGCTTGCTGAACCCTGAACCAATGCTCAATGACTTTAAAGTGGATAAACGTCTTACCTTTGGTTGACATGTGGAGGTGCAGCACTCCCGAAGACCCAGCAGCCCAGCAGAAGCGCAACGACGGACCATGCAGGGTTCATGGCGCTTAGCGGGAGAACAGTATTTATAGACGATAGGTAGGCCGATCTCTTTAAAGCCCCTCTATCTGACCAAGGCAAACAGGTCCGTCTGCAGCACAATACAAATTTTGCTGACAAATCTACTCTTCCGTTGTAATGGTATGTTACAGCTGAAGATATAAGCGACTACATGATCAGGTTTCAAACCAGTGAGTCAACCAGTGAGTAGAGCGGTTACCCCCACCATGCTGTTCAAATATTTACTGGATCTCTGCGTCAGATAGCGGGTCCAGTGCACGAGGCAATCTGCACGTCGACTCAACTCTGCCAGGGTCAGTGGTTTGGGTTACTGGGGGTGAAACCTCTAAATTTGGGCAAAACAAAAAAAATCAAAAGCCCCACAGTAACCAAATTGAATAGGGAGGTGTCGTCTAATCAAGTGATAAAACGTTATGAGCAACCAAAGGTACATTCCCAGTGGGTTTGGTATTGGATAGTCATATTTGGTTGCAATTCAAAAGACACCATTCTAGCTTTTCTTGGATAGGCCTCAAAACATAGAGGCTATAACACCACCAAAGGTGTGTTCTGATCGGTCACTTGGTGATAAACTCATCATTCTCTCAAACATCAAATTATTTATTTTTTGTGTTGTCCAGATATAAGTTAATATAACTAACAATCACATGTCCATTTTCACAAAAACTTCCAAAAACCACACCCTTACCTAAAAACCTAAAACTTTGTTAAATGTTTCTTTCCACTTGTTCCACAATTCAATTCAGGGGTTCAGACTTTGTCAGGGGAATGCAGTTTTCAAAAATATTTTACCGTATACGGGCAGCCCCGCCCTGTCCCAAAATCACAGATGTTGTAAGGCATTTAAACATGTGAGAAAGCAGCCATGTTATACACCCATAGAACAATACGATTCTCAACTTTTAGTCTACTATAACCACGTTTAGCTAAATGAAACACAGTTCCAACCCCAAACTAAATAATGAGCATACATGCTCATTATTTAGTTTGGGGTTGGAATTGTGTTTCAATGTAATAACTCTTGTTGTTACATTGTAACAACAAGAGTTATGTATTTCATAACTATGCATGTGCACATGCACAGCAATAGTGATCTTTTTCCCAACATGTTATCCACACAAACTATATAGCATATGAAAGCTGAGACTCTGCTGATTCCAACAATCAAAACCAAATCACTCTGGGACTAAAACTCACAAATTACGTCTTACCGTTGTTGTTTTTGTCATCAAATTGTGTCACTTAAAACCACCATAAACAGATAATCCAGTGTCTGGGCAACATTTTCAATCTGGATGAAGTGAATGAGTTGGGACAGAGCCAACCTGGTGATGGGTTAACAACATCATAGAGTTGAGTGGTGGACAGCGGCGGTACCAGGACACTGGCACTACCGTCAACCCCCCTGCTGAGATGTCTACTAAATCTCTACTAAAACCTCTCTATCTTTGCCCTACTTCACTTCTTTGGCATCAAATCCTGACCCAGGCCCTCATCAGATGTTGTGCTTTGGCTCTATGATATAGGGCTACTGATAATGCACTAGGTGGTGTTCACTCTAAAACATGATATTTAATTCAGGCGGAAATTAAATCTTACATTTATTCTGTGTTCTTTATTCACTCTGATCCAGTAGCATCCACATTGATTATGTAACAACCTCACAGGTGTTATCTTTATTTTGAGATTAATTTATTGTCAGTTATTGTCGGCAAAATCCTGAGAAATAGGCCTAATGAGTTAGAGGTTGTTAATCTCTCTGAATTCAAACCCAACGACATGATGAATTGCCGTTAGGACCCCCATGCACAGTGTCCCCTCTAACATAATAATAATAAGATATTTCCACGTCCCTACTTTTTAAGAAGTCTTTATTATTCATATAGCCTAATGTTTATTGTTTTTCACGTTTCTGTTTGTGCGTGTATCCATACGTTAAATACATGATCAAACAAATGGAAACCAACAAGATGTCTTAACAGCAGTTTTACAGATCACCCTTGTAAAAAAACAGCCACGCCTGAAGCATGACCCGGTCAAAAGCCAATTCTGTTCACAATTTTGAAGACTATACTGTTTAAACCTTGTGTGCTTGATTATTAAACGCACTCATCCTAATGAGTATTTATATTGTATATATATATATATATATTGTTTGCGATGAGTGAACTTTATCAACATTTTATCATGTCTTTATTACATAGGCTAAGGTAGCCTATTATTTTTAGCCCGGCCCAAATGGACTTGTTGTCATGTCCCCCGCCGTCGCTGGCCCCTTCTGCAAGTTGTTCATTAGAATTTGTGTTGCGCATGACGGAAGGACACAGCGCCTAAACAAGAGGAAATACAGCTTAAAAAGATTATATTCGATTACATCGATTATATTAAATGATATTACATCGATTAAAATAAGATTAGATTAGACTAGATTAGATACAATTAGATTAGATTAGATTAGATTAGATTAGATATTTCAAATTAGGCCATTTGAAGTGAAAGGACATGGGTGTATACTTACGGGGAAGCCAAAAATGTACTGTAAAAAAAAAAGACTTAATATTATTTATATGAAAAGATAACAGCCTACTTATCTTTCCCGACGCTTTATGGTCATTGTGAAGATATTAATGTAACTATCCTTTTATGAGTCTTTCTGTATAGGCGTATGACTGTGTTTGTCATACGCTACATTGCTTTTGATATCCTAAAACATACCATACATTTTCGAGATGCAATTTTTTAATAAGAATACACATTTTACCTGTTTTCAATGTTCAGTCTGTGGTGCAAAACAGACAGGACACAGTGTTATTTGAAGATAATTTGCTACATCTACGAATTAATCAGACGTAGCAGTAAAGTAAACTGGTTTGGCCCATGAATCTTACTTACACGACGTCCTTAGTAGTATTGTTTTCTGTGCCATTTGACTTGAAATGCCTACAGAAAGAAACACATGAATGAAAGTACTGCACACGTGTAAAATGTATTTGAAGTCTCTGAGAGATGGGCTATGAGAGAAGGTTCCAGCCACACTAGGCCTACATGCACATACACAAACCAGTTCATATAACGACACAGATTTGGTTTCACATAACATATTTTTATTTTTATCTAAATAAAGTTTACCACTGGGTTTAAATACAGGTTTAAATACTGGCTTTAAATTAAATTGGATTCATTGGGAGAGTCCATTACATTTTCCTCGTAGGGGGAAATATAGCCTAGCACGTGCCCCCTCAGTTTGTATGACCACCTATTGGTTATACATGGTTAAAAGGCTAGAACATTAGAGCCAACAACGCAGTCATTACAACAATTGTACACGAACACCGACTTGCTCGCACTGCGCTAATGTTAACAACACCGCCGGATGTTGGACGCTATGTCGCGTGCCGTGCGTGAGTTAGGTCATTACGTGGTTATTTGAGAAATTTGAAATTAATAATTATGGTACAACAAAACATGATAGACTATACAAATCTGACATCACTTCTTCAAAAATGATTTTCTTTTAAATGGTTTTTTGACATTGATTTGAAAATTGTAATATTTTCATCCCAACAATACTGCCCCCGCGGTAAAATCGCCACTGGATGCTTCGATTCTTCTCAGCCTCACTTGTGAGTGGCTTTGGATGAACAAAAGCATGTGCTCAATGTAAATAGTGCCAAATGCCCATTAGTTACCATTAGAGACTGTGGAGGGTGTGTGTGGCGTGTGTGTTGTTGATGGTTTCCAGCCTCACCTGGCCTGAGTCAGACTGATTAGACTCTGGCTGGGTGGGGCTGCACACCTGTGGTGCATGAGCAATCATGGCACCCAGGATAAACCAGCCATCAACACACACACACTCACGAGAGAGCTGCTCCTGTCATGGCAGCTTGTAACATCTGCTCGGCGAATACCACCTGCCATCTCCAATAAATGCATATATAAACAACATCTACCCGTGTCCTGTGTCGGAGGGCCCCAGGAAAAGCCACTTAGGTGGCGTGTGGCAGGAGATAACTGCCACACTGGCACCCAATGTGGGGCTCCTCCGACCAGGAAGGGACACGGAAGGGCTGCCCAAAACTGCTCTGGAGCCACCAGCTGTGGTCGCGGCCACCTCAACACCAGCCCTCCTGAAATGGAAGTGGCGGCCAGCGGAGGAGTGGGGAGGCAGCACAGCGACCACCATGGGTAACCGTCGGATCCAGCCTGGAGCAGCCCAAGGTCCAGCCACGCCTCTGCCAGGGGAACCAGGAGTCCAAGGCCCCATGCTCCAGGAGGAGATGGGGGGGATCGTGCACCGTTGCCCTGGTGGAGGGGGGGGACCTACGGGGGGCTGCTCCAGGCCCTCCGAGGAGCTACCTCCCAGCTGTCGGGGCCTCCTTCCGAGCCCATCCAGCCAGCCCCTGCAGACAGCCAGCCCAGGGACACCGCCGCCATCCAAGGCAGCAGCCCCAGGCCTCCAGGATGGAGGGGGAGGGTGGGGTTGGCGTGTGACACTGGGGAGGTGTGGGGTTTGGGGGGTTGAGAGATCTATCTAGATAGATAGATAGATGGATGGATAGATAGATAGATAGATACCACCGTTCTTTTTTTTTTTTTTAGGTATGGCAACCCTGTAAAGAGTCCAGTAGTGTGCCTGAAATCGCGCACTTCTATACTTACACTTACTTTTTTGAGTGCACTTTTCGAAAAAAGTTACAGTGCGCCAAAACGCAGTGCACTGGAAATACCTCGGTGGCGCACTCAAAACGAGCTAAAATTTGAGTGTGGACCGATGGACACTTTCCACACTCAACGGCCGCCATTTTGTCTACGTACCGGAAGGGGCGGGATAAAAAAAAATGGAGGACACAATTGAAATCAACGCGCTCTACAAGTGTAAGTAAAATTACACATATTGGTTTGTTTTTCGGTACAACAGTTTTGTATCCGACTGCTGTCTGAAATCGCGTACTTCTATAACCGCGCACTTCTATAGTGTTTTTGATTCTGTAACGTTAATCAGTTGGTATCAAGAACGATAACGTGAATCACGTTACTGCTAAGTTAGATCGCTTATACAGGCTAACGTGTCTGTTTTGACTCTCGGTAACGTTAAATCGGCTGGCGATAGCAGTATCAGCAATGGACAGCATGCAATATTACATTTAAAATATATTTTCTTTTCACCTGATATATCTTTTATAGGGTCAGATGAAGAGACACGGAGCCTCATCCAGTGGCGGACAGTCAACGTCTCTCTGTTCACAGGGAGGCGTAACGCTGCCGTCACTGGATATGAGTAAGTGAATGCATATACAGACGGCACTAGATTGAAATGTTTCCTATATTACTTATCTGTCGTTATATATTGAAATCACTGCATGGAGTACAATTACATTGTGGTAATCCGATTGTATTTTAAACAGGACATACATTACTGCCCGGGGCCTGGAGGGGCGAGTGACGCCCATTTTTCTAAAAAAAAAAGGGAAAACCTCAAGGCCAAATATAAGGTTGTTAACTCTCACTACACACACACACACACACACACACACACACAAAAGATGTTGTTTTTCTGTTATATAGTTGGTCCTATTTACAATTTCTACATAGCACAACAGCACTGCTGCTGAAAGTAAATCATGGGCATACACTTAACACTGTAATGAATGTGACAGGATTGATATCACAAATGTTTGGTCTAAACCAGAGTGTTTTCCTGTTCCTCCTCAGGAACTGAAATGCCCCAGAACGGGGGTTAGCACGGAGGGGGGTGAGACCACTGCCGCATCTTGGAAGTGGTACACTTTAATGGATGAGGCAATTGGGGACCGGCCGTCAGTGACCCCACCGGTCCTCATTGCCTCATCCTCCCGAAATGTGGCGGTGGTCGCACCCCCCCTCCGTGCTTATCCCAGAGCAGTCCATGACATCCACCCCCAAAAGGCGGCGTGTGGATGTCATGGATGTGCTCAAGGACCAACAAAGGTTTGAGGAAATGGTGTTGGAGAGAGAGGAGAGAAAGCAGAGCGAAGCGGTGGAGAGAGAGGACAGAAGGCAGAGCGAAGCGGTGGAGAGAGAGGACAGAAGGCATAGAGAGATGATGGAGAAAGAGGAGGCAAGGGCGCGAGAGGCAGTGGAGAAAGAGGAGGCAAGGGCGAGAGAGACGATGGAAAGAGATGATGCAAGGGCTAAAGAGGCGATGGAGAGAGAGGATCGGAGGTATCGGGAGGCGGTGGAAAGAGAGGAAAGGCTGTTCAAGGAGCTGAGGGAGAGAGAGGAAAGAAGAGAGCGAGAGCTGGAAAGGAGGGATGATAGGTTTTACAGCCTGCTTGAAAAAATATTTAATAAAAAATGAATAAAATTCTAAGGTAATGATTGTCTTCTTTTTAGATATAATTGTATTGTTCTAGGGTTAAAGGTACATTTTAAACTTAACATCTAAGATACAGTAGATAATTTAAAAAAAGATGAACTGATTAAAAAAGATGAACTGATTCCCCTAGATTTTTGTGTAGCAGTGGTTCTGTGAGTTTGTAACCTAACACTAGGGGGGGTCCGGGGGCATGCTCCCCCCCACCCCCAAAGAAACATTTGAAAAATAACCCTTTAAATGGTTACTTCTGGTGAGAATTTTTAGGGAAAAATGTACAGATTGAGCTTCCAAATATGACATTACAACCAACAAAGTCAAGTTATCGGCTGATTTGTTTTTTGAAGAAAAAAAATAAAATTATTATTATTATTTTTTGAAACACAGGATTTAATTGGAACAGGTACGATAACAAATAACTTAACAACTAAATATATACATTGACTAAGCATACTAACTAAGCATAGTCATGCTCTGTGGCAAAACGGAGCCTCGCCATCCTGTCTTGCCTCCGCTCCACAGACAGCGTCCTGTGGTGCTGGTTGTGGCTGGTTGTCCTCAGCAGGTTCCTCCTCCCCGTCCTCCAGCTCCAGCAGGTCACCGTTGCTGAGACAGATGTTGTGCAGGACCGCACAGCAGGCGATGACCTCCGGCACGTAAAGGACCTCCAGCGCCTTGAGGATAATCGACCTCCACCTGGTCTTCTGGATGCCGAACACCCTCTCCACAACACATCTCCCCCTCGATAGATGGCTGTTAAAGCGCACTGGGCGTCAGGCTTATCGGCTGCTCCAGGCACGGGTAGCCGCCATCCCCGATGATGCAGTAGCCTGGTGGAGGGTACATCTGGTGATAATAAATCGAGCTGTGCTTCAGCACTCTGGAATCATGTGCTGACCCAGGGAACCCGATGAACACATCCAGGAATCTTGCTGTGTTGTCGACCACAGCCTGAAATTGAACTGAATAAAATAGCTTCCTATTTAAATAGCAGGCTGCGTCTTCCTTGGGCGGCTTCATGACGGCAGCCGTCAATGCTGCCAATCACCCTGGAGAATGCTGCTGACCCAGCCAAATGGGAGAAGCCAGCTCCCAGGCGACCCAAATCCCCCTCAGCTGGCAGCCTGATGACCTGAGGCAGGAGGGCGACCAATTTTTTTGCTGGTCCTGTGTACAATCATGTGCACGGTGGACCTGGGCATGGCAAAGGCTCTGCACACCACCCGGTATGATGTGCCACTTGCCAGCCAAAACCAAAAAACGAGGGCCTCGACCGGTCCCCAGCCGTGGTCATGGGCAGTGGCAAGGTAGGCCATCAGGGACTGGAAAGTCCCCCTGGATAGGCGGAAGTCCATCCTCAGGTCACTCCCACCATCAAAGTACAGTGCCAGTACTAGCACTGTATCATTGAGCACGCAGTACCGACCAAGGTTTGGATGCTGAAGAAAGAACAGAAATAAAGAAACACATGACCTATTTGTTACTAACAGTCTTTCAACTCCTCTCCTCTCTTGCAGGTCCTGGTTTTATTAATGTTGTGGCCTTAGTTCCTTTATTTATTACATTTTGTTTAACTGCACTATTCAACACTTACACACACCATTTCCACTCTACACCACTGATTCTACTGACCTCCACACCTCATGTGCTTTTCTTATCTTATTGGTTGTATGGTTGACTTTTGTTACAATAAATTATCATTATTTTAACACTAAAGCTCTCTGTCTCCATATTGTGGGCAAGAGCCAGGCCATAACATATTTAAATTAAATCAATATTAATATTAATCCATAGCTACATAATAGAAATCAAACAATTTATTCTGTCTGTAACTATCCTCTGCTTTCACTGTTGGTGTCACTGTATGAATATTGTTTTGATACAATTACATTTATAAGACATTATTGTTTAAGAAGTAATTTGTGTTAACAGTAGTATGTTGACCTTGTACTGATTGGTATGAATACTGAAATAGGCATACATCGCCTATCTTGACAGGTTTGGGAAGTGTTATATTAGATTGGACAGCATGAAATTGAAGTGGTCACCCAATAACGTTACACTCGGTGTACATGTAAAATAATATTGAATATGTAAATTAATATATATTAATATATTTCATAGGTAAATAAACTTACCGGTGGTTCTGGTTAAAATGAAGCAGGGGTGCAAACCCAACCAAACACCAATGAAAAAGATGACAAACATGTCAAAAAGGGGGACAAAGATACAATTTTATACAAACCAATAACCTATTTTGGATTTGAATACAGCTATTTTAACCAACAGGGGACAGGTTTGCACCTCTGATAAAGTTTACCACAAAATTGAACGAGCGTAACTTAACGTTAACGACCATACTTTGAAGTTCGCCAAGATTACGCTAGCTAGCTAACGTTAGCATTTTAAACCAAGTTAGCTTGCAAGTTAATATTACATGAACGTAAGCTAACGTACATTGGGATATACGTTACAAAACAATCTGACATGACAAACTTACCCTCCATCGTGCATGTAGACCAGAGATGATGTCGCTGGCTCTGTGCCTGCCTGTGCGCGCCGCACCGTCGCCAACGAGAACCCGCAGGAGAAATGTGACGCGTGGACGTAACCCCGCCCCCGAGCCGTCTCACCTCTTCATCTTTGTTGAGAGTTGCACATGCGCAGTACCGATCGGGCAGGAATAATTCGTAATAACTAACAAACTGAACAAAACATTTACATAAAGCATTTATATTTCTGTTTTGCTTTGTTTTGCTTTTGTTTTGCTTTGTCCTTTCTATTGGCTAGGCCAATAGAAAGGAATAGGCCACGTAGTCACGTCACAACGAGCCGTTATTGTGAAACTACTACGTTTTGCGCTGTGGACCAACGTAGCTATTACACGTTTTGACGTGTAGCGCCATAATGCAAGAGCGTGATGGCATCACCGTCAGCCTCTCTCTCTCTCTCTCTCTCTCTCTCCCTCCCTCTCTCTCTCCCTCTCATCCTTCTTCCCCTCGTCGACCAATGGCGTCCACGCATGCAAACCCCGCCCCCTTTCCTCTCACCCACTGCTCCTCCAATAGGAAAGTTTCCAGCCGCGGGACGCACCTACGCCGGGTGGGCACCGCGGGGAGAGGAGGATGCTGCGTGTTTCTGGTACAGGTGTGCGGAGGACGTCCTCATAAATCCGTGCTTTTTTATTCTTTGTTATCCTGTCTTTATAAGGTAAGGGTTAAGGACAAGACTAAGTGTATGTGCGTGCGTGCGTGCGTGCGTGTGTGTGTGTGTGTGTGCGTGCGTGTGTGCGTGCGTGTGTGTGTGTGTGTGTGTGTGTGTGTGTGTGCGCGTGTGCGTGCATACGTCCTGGAGTTGGTCTTTGTAGGGGTTAACAGGAGGGGATGGGGGTGGGG